>SJYO01007492.1:74038563-74607720 GCA_006410555.1 Capra ibex
CAGGTCAAGATTGACAACGAAGGACTGGACGTATGTCTAAAGAGTTCTCCGTCCAGTCCACCAGACCATAAGGGTAGAGAAAGTCTTAAAGGGTGTCAACTAACACTAGGTGTGTCAGTTTTCGAAACCGTATCAGTTATTTCGTCTTTATCTACAAAAAGACCTTGAGAGAACGAAAAAGGTACTAGGTCACCTACAACCGTTAAACTAGAGACCAAGGAGACGGAAAAGATTTTGGTCGAACTTGTAGTCCCTCAAGTGCCAAGTGCATAACGACTTCGGACCGAACCTCTTAAAACTCGTAATGAGATGATCGTACACTCTACTCACGTTAACACGTCATCAGACTCGTAAGAAAACGTAACGGAAAGAAACCTTAACCTTACTNCTAGGTCACCTACAACCGTTAAACTAGAGACCAAGGAGACGGAAAAGATTTTGGTCGAACTTGTAGTCCCTCAAGTGCCAAGTGCATAACGACTTCGGACCGAACCTCTTAAAACTCGTAATGAGATGATCGTACACTCTACTCACATTAACACGTCATCAGACTCGTAAGAAAACGTAACGGAAAGAAACCTTAACCTTACTTTTGACTGGAAAAGGTAAGGACACCGGTGACGACTCAAAAGGTGTAAACGACCGTATAACTCACGTCGTGAAAGTGTCGTAGTAGAAAGTCCTAAACTTTGTCGAGTTGACCTTAAGGTAGTGGAGGTGATCGAAACAAGTATCACTACGAAAGGTTCCGGGTGAACTGAAGTGTAAGGTTCTACAGACCGAGATCTACTCACTAGGCACTTCTAGAAAAAACATGTCAAGAAGACACATAAGAACGGTGGAGAAGAATTATAGAAGGCGAAGACAATCCAGGTCTGGTAAAGACAGGAAAAAACTCGGGTAGAAACGTACTTTACAAGGGAACCATAGAGATTAAAAGAATTTCTCTAGAGATCAGAAAGGGTAAGACAAAAGGAGATAAAGAAACGTAACTATTCTGAAAGAATAGAGAAGAACGATAAGAAACCTTGAGACGTAAGTCTACGAATATAGAAAGGAAAAGAGGAAACGAAAAGTGGAGAGAAGAAAAGTGTCGATAAACATTCCGGAGGGGTCTGTCGGTAAAACGAAAAAACGTAAAGAAAAGGTACCCCTACCAGAACTAGGGACAGATGACATGTTACACAACTTGGAGTAAGGTATCAAGTAGTCCGTGAGATAGATAGTCTAGATCAGGGAATTTAGATAAAGAGTGAAGGTGACATATTAGTATTCCCTAAACTAAATCCAGTATGGACTTACCAGATCACCAAAAGGGATGAAAGAAGTTGAACTCAGACTTAAACCGTTATTCCTCAAGTACTAGACTCGGTGTCAGTCGAGGACCAGAACAAAAACAACTGACATATCTCGAAGAAGTAGAAACCAACGTTTGTTATATTAGTTAGACTAAAACCACAACTGGTAGACCACTACAGGTACACATCTCAGAAGAGAACACAACAACCTTCTCCCACAAACGATACTGGTCACGTAAAAGAACCGTTTTAAGATAATCGGAAACGGGACGAAGTAAGGCATGAGGTTCCGGTTTAAACGGACAATGAGGTCCACAAAGAACTGAAGGATGAAAACGTAAGGTAGGGGATATTACTTTTCCTGTAGAAAAAACCCACAATCAAGATTTTCCAGAACATCCAGAAGTATTTTGGTAAGTTGAAGTCAAAGAAGTCACAATGACCAACCCCGTATCTGAACCTAATGGCACTATAACTTACCAAACGGAACCTTTGCTTGTCTCAAGTAAGACAGCAAAAACTCTAACGTAGGTTCATGACGTAAAGCCTGAGAAAACAACTGGTGTTACCGATGAGGTAAAGAAGATTCCCTAGGACGGGTGCCATCATCTATATTACCAGTAGACTCAATTTAAGTGGGTAAGGTGAGTGAGGTTTGTCGACTGAGTAATCTTTTGTGGGGCTACGACCCTTTCTAACCTCCTCCTCCCCCGGTGTCTCCTACTCTACCAACTTACCGTAGTGACCGAGTCAACTGTACTTAAACTCGTTTGAAACCCTCTATCACCTCCTGTCTCCTCGGACCTCACGGTATCAGGTACCCCAGTGTCTCTCCGCTACTGACTTGTTGTTGATCCTTACGAATCTGGGATTCGTGCAACCGGCCGAGAGAGTCGTCGACGGTACAACAGAGAGGGTAGGGTCCGAGCCATGGTGTAGAAATGTTCTGGGGACCCCTCCTGCTCTGGTTGAAGAAGTCCATGCTCCCTACGTGAATCCCCTTCACTTTCCCTCGTCCCTTCCACTCTTTCGGAGAAGGGGTGTGGTGACCACTCCGACGGGTGGACTAAATCCTTCCTTCCCCTGTCGTCAGAAGGGACCACCCCTACCACTCCTTCCTCGGGCCCCTTCTACGTCTCCGTCCCCGTCGTGTCCTTCGTCGAACGGGTGAGAGGGACCCAGGATATTTACTTCCTGAGAACGGGTTCCGGGAGCAGTGGACCACAACATTTGTGGACCCTACACGGGCCGTCGACAGGAGACGGAGGAGAGTCGTGTCCTGGGTGGTTTCCTCTGTTCTGGTCTGAGATCTAACCTCTTTACTTTGACTCCCCCTCCCTCCAACGGTATCACTACCCTCGACCTACCTCCGGGAAAGGGGCGTTTCTGTATGTTTTTACCCCTTGACCGAGGTAGAGACCTTCGATCATGTGTCAGGTTTTATCCTCGGACTAGTAGTTCAGGAAGATTTATCCGACTCTGAGAAGATTTCTATGTTCTTTAGACCACCTTTCGTTCTCGTCTGACTACCTGTGTCTACTCTACGAAGAGACCCTGACCTTGGTCCAAGTGACGCAAGTGACCTGTAACTGAAGTGATCTTTACATGGACCGTAGACCGTCCATGAGTCTCTATGAACCCGCTCACTTACTTACTTACTTCTTATAAAACTCCTTCTCACTCCGTTCGATTGTGACTCTTTCTACCGAAACCCTTCGGGGTGAACAACGTCACTCCCCCTGATTTCTCTCGGTCGGTGAACTCACTCCTCTGTCGACACAACCCATTCGCCTGGCCTGTCCGTCCCACCACGGGACTACCCTCTACCCCGACCACGGACACGCCACTGTGATGTTCTCAACTTTCCCGAGACCGTCCTCTCTCGACTCTGTCCTCCCACTCGGAGTCCAAGTTTGCAGTGGGAGAGCTGTAAGTGCCAGACTCAGTGTCCGTGCACGGACATTCTCGAGACCGTGGAGGACGGGGCCGGGAACGGAGTCGGGGAGGGACTCGGTCGTAGAGATCGAGAAACGGTACTTTACGGAGAGGCGACCCGTGCCTCACCCTTGTCTCTATTCTGACTCGACTTTCACCTGTACTTCTGTCGTACGGTCTCCTAGTGGCGTTTTCGGTCCTCTGGGGTCCTGTTTCCCTGGTGGGCCGAATCCTCCAACTGGTACTCTCTCTTCGGAAAGTAAAGACAGAGCTGGTAGTATGACGGGTGTCGGGTCTCGGGGGTATTGGATAAAACAAGGGGTAAATCAGGTCTCGTCGGTGTAAGGGGGGTCGTTCTTTCGACCTGATGGGAATGTCTTCATCTTATCTAAATTAGATATTGAGTCTTGACAGATCTAATCGTCGTCGATACCTGTAGCTCTCGACCCCTCCTTGGACGGGGGGAACTTCCGTAGAACTCCCCGTCTCCCAAAGGGAGTTAAGTGTCTTCACAACTGACCCTACAATCGAAACGCGAGTCGAAGTTACGTCATGAAGAGTCCTTCCGGCCACCGAGACGTCCCTTTTGTTTCCTACCCGCATTCCCCACCCCCACCACCCCGCCCCTGGTTTCTCTGTCGTCTTCGTCCGAATTTCTTGGATCCCTGGACATAGGGACTCGGACCAGGGTGGTGAGTAAGGGGTTTGTGTAGGGACAGTTCCGAGGTCGTAGGACGATTCCTCAAAGGGTCTCTCGGTTGGTTCCTTCAGGGTCGAAGTCTTGTAAGACGTCCTCGGGGGAAGTCTCCCGTTGTCGGGTACACTCGAACCTCAGCCCGTCCTCCGGGAGGGATGTGGGGATAGTGGCAGGGAAGCAAGGGGATTGGGACGTGTAAGGTCCGACGGAGGGACCCGTTCCCCTCTCGTTACCCCCTCCTCCCCTGGGGTCACGTGGAGTCGAGGAGCTCGAAAAAGGAAAACTACAGAAGTTACGCGAGTACGGCGAAGACCCGGAGGAGGAACTCCGCGGCCGGGAGCAGCTTCCACCGCTAGGCCCGGACGTGGACGAAGACGACCAAGAGGGCGTGGACCGCGGCCTCGAGCAACCGCACGACGTCCGCGGGACATCGGAAAAAGAGGAGAAGGTCGGCGAGGAAAAGTTAGACGAGAGCGACCCGGGACTTCCTCCCTGTACCCGACAGCTTGCCCGATCCGACTCGACCGGGTTGGGTCCCTTCCCAGACCCCCTCAAGGACCCACCCGAGGAGATCCTTGTACGAAGTCTCTGGTTTCGGGAGGGAATGGTACCGAGTCTCTGGTTCGGGTTTCCGACAAGGGTCGGTCCGGGTCCAAGTACCCGTACCCTGAGGCAGTACCCGTACAAATCTTCCCGGGGAACGAACCGGATTCAGAGACGATAAAATTAAAAACTTGTTTCCCGAGATGTAAGAGTAAAAAGTGGCCCGGGATATCTAAAACATCGACCGGTATGTGGACCCTAAAGTGGGTGGCCTTTGATAGATAAATAAATAAAAACCGAAACGACCCAGAAGTAACGAAGAGCCCGCAAAAGAAAGAAAAGAGGTCAACGTCGTCCGTCCCGATGGGAAGTCGACACCAGTGCCCGAAGAGTGACGTCACCGAACTGAACAACGGCTCGTGTCCGAGATCCCGCCCGTCCGAAGTAGTCGGTGTCGTGTGCCCGAGTCATCAACGTCGACGGTCCGAGATCTCGCGTCCGAGTCGTCAACACCGTGTACCCGAATGAACGGGGCGTCGTACACCCTAGAAGGGTCTGGTCCTTAGCTTGGGCTTAGAGGACGTGACCGTACACTAAGAAATAGTGACTCGGAGGTCCCTTCGGGGTCACCTTCGGTAACAGGAGGAGACGAGAGACCATTGTTACGGACTGAGGAGAGTCGAACAAGACTCTATAGAAAGGGAGAGAGGGAATGTAGGGACGGTAATAGTCATTATTACTGTAATTGTTTTGGTTGTTTCTGTTACGAATCCTTCAAGTTTCTTCATTTTAGACACTACAACCAAGAGGAATTAACGACCTTCTTCTTCCTTGAAACGGACAATAGAGAATGACGAGGTTGAGATTTGAAGAAAGTCCTCGGAGAAGGTGTTCTTTTGAATTAACTTGGGACTGTGGGTTCCCTTTTACCGGTTACATCTGGTCTATACAAGTCTTTTGTTTTTTTTCGAGTTTACTTTACGTGAGTGTAGAGTCTCCTTTACGTTAGTATCCGGTAGAACTCGATTGTAGAATAAAGAAGGAGTCACATTAGTTTTTATTTTACATTTTAGTAGAACCCGGTCCTACAGAGTTGACTCCAGTGAGTATGGGATTGGTTCTCGTGGTGAAGGGACTGAGTGGAGGAAGTCAGCAGAAGGTTCGAGGCGGTACGTACCGCACAGGAGAGTTGACGCTCGTTGAGACAAAAACAAAAAAATTAAATGAATAAACAGACGTGGTCCAGAATCAACACATATGTTCTAGACGTGACACCGTACGTCCCAGATCGAGGCTGGTCCTTAGTTTGGTCCCGGGGGACGAAATCCTCACACCTCAGAATCGGTGACCTAGTGGTCCCTTCAGGGGGTCGTTGAGAGAAGGTGGTACGTCTATGGAGGGTTTACAGATATGGAAGATGTCTCCGAAGAGTCAAATAGTTTTCTTTTGACGACTGTGAAGATACTTTCGTCTTCTGAGAGGGGGGACGGAACGGTAATGCAAGGATATGTCTTTTGTCGAAAGATAGCAAAGTGCACTACACTTTGTCCCACCTTTGCCCCCTGGACATACACAGTGGTCTGTCGGGGACTCCACCGTACGTTAGCCTTTGGGCTTGTCCTTCCCGGGTCAGTAAGGTGTGCTAACCCCGATGCTAGGACCTCGGGCCGACGTAATGGTAGTAGACCCCTGAAAGTCTTGATGACCACGGACCCGGAGTAGGGTCTGGGCAAGTCACTCTTAGAGACCGACACCAGGGACCCGTGGTCATGGAAAACTTTCGACGGTCCGTGAAGGTTCTTGGTGACTCATCCCATCCAGTCGATAAATACGAATCAGTTGTCCGATTGTCAATTTCCGTAGGGAGACAGGTCTTCGTCCTTCAGGTATATATTCGGTATCCCCTCCGGTACGAAAACTTCATCCTTTTCGAGTTAACGACCGGGTACCGTCTCTGCGAGGATCGTGAACCTCTGCGGGTGGTACCACTAGTGCACCGGGACCTCTGTGATCCAGGGCTACGATTGGATCTTGTTTTCTACTCTGACTTGAAGAGGTTTCCCGACCAGATCGCAATTATTGACTGATCAGGTACACGAGGTCCGTTTGTTTCGTTTCTTCCCTGTTTACCCAGTCACCGTTGTCATCCCGAAATTAAAGAAAGGTTGTACATATCCCTAAAGAAACTTTCCTTACTACGATTTCGACTTTGAGGTCATGAAACCGGTGGAGTACACTTCTCAACTGAGTAACCTTTTCTGAGACTACGACCCTCCCTAACCCCCGTCCTCCTCTTCTCCTGCTGTCTCCTACTCTACCGACCTACCGTAGTAACTGAGCTACCTGCTCTCAGACTCACTTGAGGCCCTCAACCACTACCTGTCCCTCCGGACCGCACGACACTAAGTACCCCAGTGTTTCTCAGTCTGTTCTGACTCGCTGACTTGACTTGACTTGACTTGACTTAGGTTCCTCCGTTACCGTTGGCTGAGGTCATGAGAACGGACCTTTTAGGATACCTGCCTCTTCGGACCATCCGACGTCAGGTACCCCAACGATTCTCAGACTGTACTGACTCACTGAAGTGAAAGTGAAAAGTGAAGGTACGTAACCTCTTCCTTTACCGTTGGGTGAGGTCACAAGAATGGACCTCTTAGGGTCCCTGCCCCCTCGGATCATCCGACGGCAGATACCCCGACGTGTCTCAGTCTGTGCTGACTTCGTTGAATCGTTGTCGTCGTCGTCACTGACGATTTCCGTTGGGTCTACAGGTTCTCGTGTCTCCGACCCCTCCCGTCTATAGATTTTCCGTTGGACCTCAGGTCCCCGGCTTCGAAACCCCGATAATTCCTTTGACGGTAGAAATAGTCCATAGACCTCTGGTACCGTACTGGGAACTCCCGTTCCTCTCGATGTTTCGGTTTCCTGTAGTGTCGGTTACCTCCATCCGACTCCCAGGTGTCAGGGTGTGTTCAGGTTCTTGAATCGAGGCCGTTCCTGCTGCTAAGGATATCTGACAAGACAAAGACGGGTCCTTGGGTCCCCGGACCAGACCGTACGTTGATTGACCCCGCCATCGTTCTTCCTGGCTCTCGTATATCTGGTTCTTTCGACCCGACGAGGTGAGTCAGAGATGGATAGACTCGTACTAAAGACGTTAAACATGGTGAGACGGAGTTAAGTTTAAAGCAAACAAAGGAAATAAACAAATTAAAAAAACCAAATTCGAACCGACGTGAAGTGTCGTGCGTCCTAGAATTAAGGGGTTGTTCCGTCACTGCACGATTCAGGATTGGTGACTTGGTGGTCCCCTAAGGGGTCAAACAAAGGAAATTAAAAAAAAAGAAAAAAATTAGAATATCTCAGACTTGGTCTCATTCTTCTCTCAGAAAGGGTCAATCCGGTTTTGTCAATCTCGATCCTCTTGTGGTGGCCAGACCACCACCGTCTAGATTGATCATCTTTCATCTCGGCGACTCTGACGACCGACGGAAACCCCTCCTCCTCCCTCTGTCTCTGTCACTCTCTACACTTGTGAATTGAAGGTAAATGTCGACCTTAATAGTAACTCGGTTGTCTCTCTTGTTTTCATTTTCCTATTGTTCGACCGTTCCGTCCTTTCTGCCTACGTCTATCCACTCCAGGTAGGTCTATACTCAGAGATTGTAGGAAGGATGTACTTACCCGTTCCTACCACAAAATAAGTAGAGATTATAGTTCTGGTATCGTAGGTCGTGTCTCGGAACTTAAATGCACGAATTATATATAAACAGTTTACTTACCGTTTCTGGAGGGAATTTCAGGACGAGACTACTGAACGTTGGGTCTCGCACACTCAAGAAGAGACAAGAGTTGGAGAGGACGACGTCAAAGTCGGGTTTGAACGACTCCTTGTACCTCTGTCTCTGTCGTCTTCCCGGGTCTCAATATAGAAATAAGTATGAAAATTACGAGGACCCATTTATTAGGGTTATTAGGGGTTAAGGAATTTGTGAAGGTCCACGATAATTATATAAAGGTAAGAGATTATTTTAAGAACCGAGTTCACAGAAACTTTATAAAGTCAGTGGGTAGCTCCATCTTACGGGGCGTAGTCGTGCCAGTCCCACCGACGCGTAGACAGATACCTGTTCGGCCTTCCGTGGACGGGTGGTCATGCCTGGCAGGGACGGTGTCATGAGCCTTTCCTTCGGCTCCCAGGGTCGGGGAGGATGGCCTCTTAGGAGAGCTTGAGTAGGGCCAGGGCAACGTGGACCTGTCGGTCTCACACGAGGAACTTTCGGTGGACAAGATCAGCTGAAAAGGCGTCGTACCGGAGACAAAGGTCGAAGAAGACACGCAAAAGGAAAAGGAAAGCCGCGGTGAGAGACAGCCGTTTGAGGACTAACGCGAACCGGGCGTCCCGTAGGACCTCTTCCTCTCCCACCCCCTCCGGTCACTCCCGCGTTTTTTGTGGGAGTCCAGGGAAATCCCGCTGCGGACGAGGTCGACTGGGTCGGACGAAGCTCTTTGGAGGTCTTAAAGAGATCGTTGTTCTAATACGATTCTCCCTTGTTTGCCTTTGGACAGTATCTTGAAAGTCCAGTCTTCTATGGGACTTCCCAGTAGAACAGGAAGAGGGGCGGTTGGGGTGGTCGAATAGGGTCAAGAAGGGGATATGGAGTTTGTGGAGGTCCGCCAGGACGCTAACGAAGATTAAAATTTTTGACGATTACTACCTCTACGGTGACAAAGGAGGAGGGCACTGTGTAAAGTTATCAATCAATTCCAACTTTCAAGAGATACACCGTCGGTTTTGAAAGGGAACCTCCAATCCGTTCATTACGTGAGGAGTTACGAACGACGGTATCCACACCCTCGTCCGGGTAGGGAGGTAGGAGTTTGATGACTTCGACTCCATGGAGCGTAGGAGAGAAGACATGGGAGTGGGAACTCCGATAAAATGTCCGACAGTTTCCTGCTCAATTCGTCCATACTCCCCGACTCCCTTCGGTTCTAGCCTGTCCATGGACGAGACGGACCATTAGGACCCGGAAGAGGACGTACCGGGAGTCCGCCCGTTAGAGGAAGAGAAAGAGGGAGGCCTAAGAGAGGACGAGTCGGAGTTTGAGACGAAGAGCCCGGACGGTCCTTCTTTTCTAGAGTATCTTACCGAGGGTAGACGGGGTCGGAACGTCTTTCTTTGACTCGGGGACAGACAAGTCATACGGGGGATGGGGAGGGACTGAGGCAAAAAATTTTAAATAAATAAAAATTAACTTCCTATTAACGAAAAATTAACTTCCTATTAACACACTGAGGAAAATTACTTCCCGTTGTACTGATCGTTACGTGTCGATACTTTGATTAGTCGTAAACATTCTACGAAGTGACGAATGTTTTACAGAAGAGGACATTATAGGGTCTCTCAGGAGCGTTACAGAGTACTCTATCTATAAGCTATGCTTCTTTGATTACGAGTATTTTAAGTTCCCAGGACAGGTTCTGACGTGTCGAACATTTGGTGGTCTGTCTAAGTGGATGTCCACTCGGGTCTGAAGTACGACACAGGAGATGAAGTGTTAAAGGTTCAACATTCCGGAGACCCGGTTCAAAGATCTTTATCATTGACACCGAAGGACGGACAGAATATTTCATGTCGTCCACCTTCAATAGAGTAATCAGGAACCCGTTTACCGGTCGAGATACTACAGGCCAGGGGGTCACCAACCGTCAATGGATTCCTCACTCGGTAGTTTTAATCAAGGGAAACGGTGGAGAGACTTTCACGTCTGTATCGGGATTTTCGAAAGATATACGTCGAAGGGTTGATGGTCAGACCCCATAAGTATTCTGCTTACCGAAGTCAACCCACCTTTACACTAGTGGGGTATTTCTTAGAAGGAATCGGAACAAGATGGACAGATCTGAAGACACGTGGCGTCACGCAATAGACGACACTTCACACGTACCGACGTACACACAGTTCGACCAGAGAAACGAGTCGCAACGGGATATACCGTCCCGTCCCTTGAGACCTCCGAAGGTGGTGGATAGAGACGGAAGCCCCGTCGGAAATCCCCGTCGGAGTCGACATTCTCACCTCTGGTGACACTCCAGTCCCTCCCCGAACACTATAGGAACCTCTGAATACCACCCAACACCAGTACGGGTTCACGGGTTAGGGAAATGGTCAGAGGTGGAGAGAGTCGAGGAAGACGATTACTGGAAAGACCCATACTTCTAGTATGTAACAGGAAAGGACCAGTCTTTAGATCCCGTTAAGGAGTAGTAAGGTGTGAACGCCACGACGAGTTCCCGGTTCCGGAGGGGTTGTTGACGAGAGTCGAGAGGTAGTAGAGTGGTGGAGTAAAGGGTAGTGTCGGTGGTCTCTGAGAGACGACGTCGGTTATCTGGACAAGTGTTGAGGATGTGCACTAACCGAATAATAGTGGTGGCAGTAGGTGAGTCCTTGTCGACGACTGCAGGCACACTCCATGGACCATAGTAAGATCCATACAAGTCGGATCAGACCATGGACCTGTGTGACTCCGTAAATCCTAGAAAAGGTAGTGAGTCAATGCTCCAAACGTTCTTCACTCGCTAATCTGCTCTGTTGTGTGTGCTTCGTGAATCGTGTCTCGGGCGCGTGTCTGATTCGTGAACTATTCACCCTCACCATTCTAGCAATAATACGTCTCTGGGTACAAGGTTCAGAACGTAAGAGTGACAACGGACGTATATGGACCGTAAGTTACTTCTTCGGTCTTGGTTATTCGTTCGAAACGACTCGAAGTAAAAGACACCAAACGTAAACCTCATGACTCCATATAGTTTGGACGGAAAAGGTTAACATGGTTGTGGGAGGGGGTCATTCTGAAGGAATCTCTTCACACCACAGTAGTGTCTTCGAGTTTCGATCCTCCCCTCCGTCCTGATGGTGTACTCCTTGACTCATTGAAAAGAGGGAAGAGAAGACTGTCTTTAGGTACAAGTGAGGTAGATCTGGTACAGATTTTCGAAAAGAAACGGGAGGTAAGGAGTGTCTGAGGTTAGTACGGTAGCGGGGTCCTTCTTAGTTACGTAAGCGCTCGACGTATAGAGGGACCTTGACAAGAGTACGTAACGAGAGACGAGGTGTCACATAAACAAGACCACCAACTTCCGAGACGAAAGGTTTAGATCGTGGTTCATTTCCCACGGGTTCTATCCTTAAAAGTGTTCTTTAAATGTCCCGTCGACTGAGTATTAATGACCTCTATATTAATAGGTCCTTAGGTGTTTTAGAAGTGAAAGTGGTTATCAAAATTAAAAGAAGGGATGGACTTGGACTGGGAGTGGGGTTTAAGGTTAGTTTCCACAATTGTTCCTATTGTACGATTAATCCCACAGGAAACGTCCGATAAGAGACCATTACCTGTTCCTCTGACCGGTCCATCCTTCTTTTTCCTCGGTCCGGGAACTTGATTCCTGCACTTAAAAGTCCGACTACTGCACTGACGGAAGACGACTCAAGTGAGTCCTGAGTACGGATGGGGAGGGACTCTGTCTGTAAGGTAAGGACGAGTCTTCAGGGTCCGTAGTCTTCCGCCCAGGGATGGTAGAAGAAGAACCACTTGAGGTAGTGGTAGACCAGTCGGTCGAAGAGGACTCGGTCGTCGAGACGAAAGACGGAGACCCAAAGTAGTAACTACGCAAACTAGAGTCGGACGTAGAAGTCGAAAACGACCACGGAGACAAGGTCCAGGACGGTGGTTTCCCTCTCTCGGAGTCTCTTCTTCTCTCTGTCTTTCTATGACCGGATGGTCCTACCTCTCTGTGCCTACCTCCGTCCCTTTCTCTACGTGCGAGACGTCAGATCAAGAGTAATGACCGGAACTAAGTTTGATAAGAAAGGTCCTAGTAGTTACTGGAGAAGATCGGTTTATCGGGAACCGTCAGAAGTAGGTGGAACTGAAACACCGTCGGAACTGTGACAACTAGAGATAAGTCAGAGTTCCTCATTTCCGAGGATTTTAAGATGAGTCACAGAGGGTGTACAGTCCGTTTTAGGATAGTGAACAAGTATTACAAAAGGAGAACGGAAGTTAAGGGAAGAGGATAAGATTGGGTTTGAAAACCAGAGACAAGTTATTACTATTAATTTTATTATTTCATCCTACGATTGACTCATGGAAAAAACCCGGTACGGTGTCATAGAATCAAAGGACTGGTCCCTCCCTTTGGAACGCGGGACCTCACCTTCACGTTTCAGAATTGGTGACTTGGTGGTCCCTTCAGAGTCCCTTCAGATAAGAATACTTATCTTTCATGAAATATATTGAAATATATTGGATGGAGATTAGGGATTTACATAGGGGTTTGGGACTTTTAATCCAGAATAATAGAAAGAGTACGTTTACCTTTTTGACTCCGGGTCTCAAATTCACTGAACGGGTCCAGGTATCTCGATTATTTGAGGTCTCGGGTCTTAAAACCTTGGGCCAGATAGAATTAATTTCAAGGTTAACAGAGACCTTGAGACTGAACTAACGGGGTTCAAAAGTAAGAGAGACGTAAAGACTTAAGGGAAACGTGGATCCTACCACTATATGGAGGACCCTAAACTAATATACGACGAAACACCCCGGGTGGGTGAAGGACTCACAAGTAAGACAGGGTCGGTCTCCTGTCCCTGGTGCACAGTGTGCAGAAGAGAAAGGGCTATGACTCTCCTTTTGTCGTTTATGAGTTATTACTCCGTTCCTTCTACCCCTTCTTCCACTCTCCGTTCACTCTTTCCCCCTTTTTTTTTAGAGTCTTCGTGTTACTCATTACCTCTAGTCTCAGGTGTAGTAGTACTCACTGTTCTAGGGAAGATTCTTTACTCGACCTCGGAAACTTTCGCGGGTCACCAGTCTGGTGAAGACTCGTGTAGGGGTCCGGGACTACGCCTCCCCGTGACCCTAGAACCCGACCCAGGAGGGATAGGAGAGTTTGAACCTGAGGAACGAAGTTTGAGAGCATGGACAGTTGAGTGGGGCGGAGGGTGTGACGAGGGTCTGCGGAGGTGTAGAAGTTTCTGATTGGCGACCAGAAGGTCAGGATAGACGGGTCGAAGACGGGATTACGTACGGTCCGCTGCGACGACCGGGAGGGAGTCGAACCGAGCGACGCGACAAGTCCCGGGAAGGAGGTCCCTCGGAGGACTTGTCTTTTCGTGTCACGACAGACGGAGGGCGGTCCAGGCACACCGCGGACTCAGTACTGGCGGACGTGGGGAGTCAGAGGTGCGCGGTCGGAGGACCGAGTGAGGTGTCGGGGACAGGACGACGAGGTTTAGGGTGACGGAGAGAAGGAGTAGAGGGAAAGAAGGAAAGGAAGAATGGAAAGAAAGGGGGTAGTCAAAATCCGGGCTATAACCATAAGTCTCACTTTCGTTTTCACAATTAGGAAACAGACTGAGAACGTTAAGACACCTGACATCGGGTGGCCCGAGGAGACAGATACCCTGATAGGTCCGTTCCTAGGACCTCACCCAAAGGTAAGGGAAGAGGTCCCGTAGAAGGGTTGAGTCTCTAGCTTGGGCACAGAGAATCCAGACGAATGTAACCGTCTACCCAAGAAATGGTAGACTTCCATCATAAATTTGGGTGACTGGGAGTTTCGATCTTTTCGACGACTGAAGACTAGATACTGTATGTATATTAGTATATAAGTAATGGAATGAAGAAACGAATAAATGAAAAAAACCAAACAAAAACACCCAAGTAAAGTAAAAGTTCTTTGGTTTCTTAAAAGGGACAAAGAGTAGAAACTTCGGTAACGTTTCGTTGGGATGTAACTGAGGACTGTGAGAGAGGTAGAACGATCGTTCCACCCTTTTTGACCACCGAGTCGACCATTTCTTAGGTGGACGTTGCACGTTCTGGACCCAAACTGGGGACCCAACCCAAACTGGGGACCTCTTCCCTTTCCGATGGGTGAGGTCATAAGGCCGGACCTCTTAAGGTACGTGACAAGCGTTTCTCAATTACGTCAAGATTTGACCACTCCGTCTCCAAAGATAGAGACGGGGTATTATGAAGGACTTCTGAGTCCCTCACGGATCTTCCTGTTCTTTTCCTGTTACTGTATTGTGGACTCGTTGACAACTGAGTCGCTGTGGACCTTGAGAGAGTTACTCGGGGACGCACACAAGAGTCAGTGAAATTAACAGAGGCTGAGACACGGTGGGATATCTGACATCGGACGGTCCAAGGAAACAGGGACCCTAAGAGGTTCCGTTCTTATGACCTCACCCAACGGTACGGGAGGAGGTCCCCTAAAAGGGTTGGGTCCCTAACTTGGACACCGCAGCGAACGTAGAAGACGTGACGTCCGTCTAAGAAATGGTGACTCGGTAGACCTTTCGGGGGAGTCACTCGGGTGGTTACGGGTAAGGGGTGTCGCTTAAACCCAAGAGGTCATAAGACGTACAGATGGGGTCTGGATAGGAAAGACCGGGAAAGGACTCGGTCCTCGAACCGGTCCAGAACAGACAGAAGAACCGGAACAACCAGGGGAAGAGTTCGTCGAGTGCTTCAACGGACGGGAGAGTAGAAGGAATCGGTGGGTCACTAGACGGAGGGTGAAGAGTGTGACAAGGAATCTGACGTCCGCGAGACTCTTCGGAAGTATTAATACTCCAGGGGAGGGGTACTCTGGGTCGGCCCGGGGGACAGTGGGGAGTGGTAGTTCACGTGACCCTCTACTGCTAAGTCAGTAGTATTTGTACCCCCTTCTCCTTTTGTTATTTCCTTGTGTCCAAGGTACTCAATTTACGTGGTAATCCGTTATTGGACCGTTAAGTCTGATACCCCGTAAGAAGTTTAGTCGACCGGCCTCATGAAGTTTTATAGTCACAATAATTTTAGTCACTTACCTATTCCTTTGAGACGGTCTAGTTTCCTCTGAATCCACTTATGTCACACACTTAGGACTACTAAGTTAGGGACTGACTTAGGACCAAACCTTCTCTCTTTTGGTGCCGTTTATGTAAAAACCTTGTTGACCCATTTAAACTTACATCTAATTTATAATTTACTATAACATCTTACCAGTCTGAGTTTTAAAACTGCCCCCCTACACTATTACCAGGACGACTGTTCGGTTACAGAAACAAGAAGTCTCTATGTTCAACTTCGTAAATCCGTTTCACGGTTCTATACCCTTTGAATGAAAGTTTATCGAATTATTATCGTTTTATGCATACATGTGGATTTTCTCTGTTCGTCGAGGTACCTTAATTGTTAGTAATTTATGTCCGCTTCGTGACTACCCACACCATGCCAAGAAGCTTACACAGATACACATGTTTTACAAAGGTCTCATTTTGTTAACTCCCCCCTTTCTTATTTACGAGGTTCGCGACTGGTACATGGAGGAGAGACTCGGTCCCCGAAAGTATATAACGTTTTCTGGGTTATTCCGGTTATCTTCCCCTAAAAAAATTCGGATGAACCAAACTCATCGATACAATAAATAAAGAATACGTTACCTCTACGGATGATTAAAATCTATCCGATTGTCCTTTTTTCCAAACCGAACAGGTATGTTAATTACTGTGACCCTACGTTGCATGGAACCCACTCCATTGTCGTCTCTCGGACCTTGATTTTCTGTCGACGACAAGTACATGTTTCATATGTTATAGGGTTCTATTAACTCCCTTCTGTTATTTTGTAGGGATACAAATAAACACGTTTCGTACGTCGTTATAGAAAGGAACCACACAGGTAAATGTGTCTATACAGTTAGGACCTGGGGTTCAGGGTCCTTCCGTCCCTGTCATAGATTTAGTGACGAGTAGGAGTACTCCGGAGTCGGTTTGTTCACAAAGTATACCGTTATTTTTCAACTGCCACTACTACAACACTTTGCACGTACACAGACTACCTTGTAGTCAGGTGGGGGAGGTTGGGGTGTCGCAGCCTCCCGAAACAACGACCGTCTTGAACCGTACTAGACACGTCGGGTCAATGGGAATCTAGGAGGAGAACCTCGAAAAGGTACATAAGGTCGTAGACGAGGAAGAGGACGAGGGCGACAAGTCGTTCGTCGCTAGCGAGGAGGACCAAGAAAAGGTAGACAAGGTGTTACACGGCAGAAGGAGACCCTTCTTTGTCACGGTGCCACAGAATCTGTGGTTCTCAGGTCCAGAGACAAGATTGGAGGTGGGTTTATTGTGGGTGCTACTCTCCGTAACATCCCTGTTGCACTGCTCACGGGGGATTTATGGTGATACAAGGTGTTCGCCCCAGTCAGGAAAGAGAAGGTTCGAGGATTAAGACCCCGAGTGGGAAGGACTCTCAGGGAGGGAAGTAAACAAACAGGTTCTCACACGGGTATTCTGTGGAAGAGGAAAGTCATGGGCTCCAGAAGACTTTAGGATGGTGGAGGGTTTTGAAGGGTTTCATTAGTCTCCCTCACTGGAAGGGTTCGACTAAAGGGTCTCAATTCTTCGGGTGTCATTGAGGAAAGAGGTCTCGTAGACGAGAGTGGGTCACATAGAACAGTAGGGTGAGGTAGATGGTACGGATCAATCGATTGACAGGAAGAATATAGGTTAGAGTATAAAATTCTGGTAGCCGACGACCACATGTCCCGACTCAGATTCCTTAAGAGGTGTGAGTCGTCATGGGAACGAGTTGTTATCTTTCGTCTCTTTGGTCTAAGATCTCAGTCACGACGGTCACTGAGGGAGACACAATAACCCTACAGTTGTTGGAATCTTCGTAGATCTAGGGTACTAGAGACTCATTTCCGACCCTCTCACCCTCTTCTGTGTCTACTCCTGTTCATAGACACCCTTCCTCATACTGTGACTGTAAGTCTCTCATGACAACTTACCGCAGTACTGAGGTATACTTTATATGATCTCGTTGCTCGTTTTTCTCAATGTACCTTCGTCCAAATCTGAGTCATATTCCTGGTCCACTTGAGTAATCTCGACGGATTTTTCCGTCCCTAAAGGGGAAGGAACCTTGACAAGCACGTTTTCTGCTTCTCAGTAAATCGATACTTTATTTGAAAAGTACCCTCGGATGACATACCTGGTCCATGCACGATCTTCGTGTGTCTACTTGCCGCGTTCTCTTGTCTTATGTTTACCCCTCTTTCTTGACGGTAAGTCACACCACGTTCCTGATAAATATCCCCATTAAGAACATAATATACCAACCGTAAGATTTAGACCCTGTGATACTAAGATATTAAATGGACGAAACCCTAAACAGGAAAGGACGTTTGACCTCCCCTAATTTAAATAAGTAAGATTGAACATAATCCGTAAATGATGTCAGGTTTGTAAGACCGTCCAGTCTTCGATGTCTTTGTTCTGTCCCTGGGACAGGAGTCACTCGTATGTCGGACCACTCCCACTCCCTCGGCGTCGTGTTCCTCCCCACACAGTCTGGTGTTTGTGTCACATCCCCGGGGTCTCGTCCCTCCGAGCTTCGAACGGGTCACTTCAGTCCCTCCAAAGAGTCCCCTCCCCTCTCGTTCCGGTGTAATACTTCCTTCTCTCTCGTAAAAGGCCCCACCCTCTCCTTTTTTCCTTTCTCTCCCATAAGTTTCGACTCCCTTGTTGTTTTTTATTACTCTAATATACTTCTGGACCGTACGACCCCCTGTACTTCCTTTCGGAGGATCTTACCTACCGTTCTTTACTTCGTCTTACTCCCACTTAGTCCCGGCATAACACTTTGTGGACAACGCTAGAATCTTTGTTCGAAATTCGGCAAGATGTCAACAAACCCTAACCTGTACATGTGTGGCGACACAAATTTTACCTATTGGTTGTTCCTGGATGGTATGTCGTGTACCTTGAGACGACTCACAATACACCGTCGGACCTACGTTCCTCTCAAATCCGCTCTTACCTATATACATATACATACTGACTCAGGGAAACACCAAGTGGACTTTGATAGTGTTGTAACAAACAATTAACCGATATGAAGTTATGTGTTATTTTTAATTTTTCTTTTTTTTTTTCTTCAAGACACCGAAAGACTTAGTAAGGTATTTCCAAACACTATTATTGTTTCCTACTATTACTGGTAAAGAGTACAGGAAGAGACGTTCCGATATACCTGGATTTCTACGTACCTTTTCTGAATCTCTCCCTTTACGGTGTTGGTGGAGAAATGGCCTAAGAGAGGAGGGAGGAGAAAGACAGATCGAGGAGGACGGAAACTTGTCTAAAGACGGCGAGGTGGAGGTAGTAGACTAAGTTGGCGAAGAGGAGACGTAGGTCAAGAAAAACCTAGTCGACGAAGAGGTCTTAGACCCGTAGGGCTTACCGTACCGTGAACCGTAACTCCTACTAGACCTCTCACCTTAACTTGAACGCCATGATCCAGACCCTCATTCCTACCCCTACCACCCCCCCACCCCACTATGTGGTGTCCCTACACCTTCGACCTCACCCCTCTTTACCCTCGTCTTAGGATAGTTCACACGAGTGTTTGGGTCTTTTCGTTATCGTAGAAAGTCCCATGACCCAGACCACAAACCCCCCCCCCCCACACCCAGTACCTAGTGAGAAACCCTTATTCTACTTTCGATACCCAGAAGAGGAGGTATTTTAAGTGAATGTAGATATGTGTGTTTTAAAGGTATTTTGAAATCTTCAAGTACCAGGGGAATCCCTGGGGACTTGGAGTTTACTTTTGGAGGGGGGTTAAGATGAGAAGTCCTTTTATTTGTAAGAACGTCTCCACCTCGGTGACCTAAAAATTCGATTTTCTCGGGTTGGACTGTGTATTCCTCTACTTTTTTAGTCCTCGGTAGTTATTCTCGACACCTCATTTTCGAAACCGTTTATTTTCCTTCGTAATTCCTCTCTTCTAAACGGACTCTCTGTCTTTGAGACCTACTTCTCTCACCCCTCAATCGTAAAAAGGAAACCGGTCCTTCACTTGGTGTACGTTTACTCATTGTGTCATCTTAAGTTTACTCGGAGACCAGAAATACGAGACCGATTTCCTTCGTGAAACTCTCGTTGTTTTTCTTGGGGTAACAGACGTGGTGGCATACACCGGCCTTAACTTGTTCGTCCTATTTCTATGTTCATTGTACATAAAAAGTTGGACGTCAAGCGTCTCATAGAGAGTATATAATCGTATAAAGTAGGATTATTACGACGAATCCTCAAAGTGGTGGGAGTAAAGTGTTTGCTTCTTTCAAACTGAGTCCCTCACGTTCACTGAACGACTTCCAGTGTGTCGTCCGTGAGGTATCCATCTCGAGAGGGACTGGGTTAGATGAGGTAAGCGGACGGTTCCGGTCGGGGAGTGGAAAGTTGGAACGTGGGGTAGAGATCGGGTACGAAAGTCCGCACACTTATTGTCTATTCTCCTCCCTCCCTAAGGGACCACCCGGTCACGAATCCTGAGACAAGAAGGTGACGTGTTCCGTACTTAAGTCAGGGACCAGTCCCTTGATTCTAGGGCGTGTGACTCACACCGTTCCAGTTTTTTTTCTCTCTCTCTACTCTCGCCCCTTCCTCTTACCTCTCGGGTGGAAAAAGTATAGGAAGTCGAGAAGGAGGACGAGGTAGGCGTCGACCAACCGAGAGACTTCTTCCAAGACCCGGGAGAGGAACCGACGGAGGAGGTCCAGCGACTCGAAGGACAACAAGGAGGTTTGGTAAAGGAAGACAAAGTACTAAAAGAACGCACACCAGTGACACAGGATGCCCTCGGTGCGACCGTAGTCGCCCCTGAACGAGGTCGCGAGGCACGGGACCCGTGATCGGACCGACGGCACCCACTGGAGTCTACTCAAAGTGTAGTGGGGTAGTGTGACAGGGTCCGGTCTCCAGAGGGTCGGACCGCAGGAGTGGGGAGGGACCGGGGCGTCAACGAGGGCGGTCTAGAAATAAGACATTGTGTAGAAGAGATCGTGTAAGTGTGGAATGAAGTCCCAGGGGATTGACTTCGAGGGTCAGAACACCCTCCGACCGGAGAGGGGTCGGGAAGGGCAGTTGGGGGTGAGACGCTTCTACCCCAGCCCCAATCCATGGTGTTACCGAAGGAAGAGGAAGAACTTCCGGACGAGGGACCGGAGCTCAAGAAGAGATCAGTCCTGCACCCTACGGGTAAACTAGGCGAGTTTGAGGAGTCCCGAGTCCTATTCCCTAACGGGCCTTCCCAGGAACCACCCTTACGACTGTGTTTCTTACTTATTTTAATCCGTCCCCACCGCCCCCCGCCCCCCACGAGAATCGTGAAGAGACGTCCGACGAGACGAGAGATGGGGTGGGAGTAGTGACGGGTAGGACGGAGTCTCTTAGCCCGTCCTCTCTGTCGCCTTACCCAGGTGACCCCTCTTCGTCAGAGTCCGTTGCCATCTCATCGTAGTGGCCGATTTTTTCCTTGTAAAATTCCTGAAACAGATTTTCCAGGCCCAGTGTGCAATGGAGGAGACGTGGGCGGGGGTACATGGGTATGCGTAGGTGGAGGAGGGGAGGTGACAGGGACGGACACAACGCCCGTTGCAGACAAACGGAAAGATCTAGTGTTCGAGGACGACCTAAGTCCGAGACGGCATTAGGGTATCCGTCGGGCCAGAGACCGAGTCGTGACCCGTGTCTCACTCCTGAGTTTTATTTCGACGGCTTAACTTGAAAATTTTGTCTACTAAGGAGTTCTTACTGTATTTTTCCCGTTCCCGTGCGGTCTGCTCCTACTTCACCTCCGGTCACTCCTTGCTTTGGTAGGGACACGGAGGTCGGGTCTCCCTTCGAAACTTGGGATTTATAATTAATTTTAGTTGTTATCGGTCTCTGTACAGATGTCTGAAAGGATCGACGGGTTGCGTAAGTTGTTTGGTTATCCATTAATATTACTAATGTTTGTCTACTGTATGTAATCGCTACCTCGTCCCCTCACCCGTATTTCGACGAAGACCCACCCCGCAGATTGTCCGTGTACCGTTTGTCTGCGTCTACCAGACTCCGTCCTTCACTTTGGAGTAGGGTATTTTGACCAACTCCTCTCCACAGGTCCTCCACCTGTGTACTCATTCACCTGAACTCCGAATCGGTTCTGAAACAAAAAGGGACCCACGACACCGGGGTTTGTCGGACCATAGACCTCACTGATCCTTACTACACTTAGACTCTGTCGCAGAGCACAACAAGAGTCTTGGGACTGTTCAATGGGCTTTGAAGCGGAGGTTACACAAAAATCCCGACCTGGTCAGGTTCTTCCTCGGGAACCCTGAAGTGACCAGTAGGTCACTAATTCTTAGACAAACCGAACCATTGTTGGATCTCCCCACCCTACCCCTGCCTCCATTCTCCCTACAAATTCACCCTCTCCGGTACGTATTTGGGTACCGACTAAGTACACGCACAAACCATCTTTGGTCACGTTATGATATTTCGTTAATAGGAAGTTAATTGTTATGTAATTTTTTTTTTCTGAGACGGAACGTTACGTCCCCTGCGACAAAGGAAGGGACCGACCCTTGATACTGGGGTGTAAACCGTCTCGCTGATTCGAACGTGTGGCGTTCGTGACTCGGACGCGTACGACCTCGGACTGTAGGGAGTCCTGAGTTCCTTCTAGGGTACACGGGGATGATTGTGGGCTGAGTCGATTTGTGTGTTTATTTATTTATTTCTCTTCCTCGGGAAAGAACCCGGTGTTCACACAGACGTCCCGGCGATGGTGTAGACCGGGAAGTTGCGGTCTCGACTGGTCTGCCGCGGGAACCTGGACACCTGGTCGGGACGGAGGGGTCTAGCGCTGTGTCCTACGTAAAAGACCCTTACGTTCACACAGCACTCACCTCGGTATCAACCTTCTTGCCAAATCTCTTACCTCGTGGTCGTCTTCTCGACTTGGAGACTCACTGTCCCAACCGAGGGAAGTACACTGACTCGACCCGGATTGGGGTGTCCTCCCCGGGTTCGTTCCCCCGACGACGTCAGTCCTTCGACACGACTCGATTAGGGTTTCCTTGGGGTCTCGAAACCCCTTAAAGGAGAAGACCGGAGTCTCGGACCCTTCTTCGGGACCCTGATTAATCCGTAGACCAGTCAAAAAGGAAACGAAGTCTAAGAACTACTCCGGTCTTCCTTTACTGAGTAGACCTGTGGAGGGGCTGGGTCACGTGATAAGTCCCGAGTCTTCCCTGGGGGAGGGGGTTCTTGGATGGTAGATGGTCGGGGTGTCCTGGGTGTCATCGGTCATCGACCCTTAGCTCCCGTCACCGCCATTATCTATGTTCCGCCCCTCTTCGTCCAGTTTTACCTCTTCTTTGTCCTTGGTTCCTTGGTTTCCGTCCTTTATCTATCCTTTCTCCACCCCAGGAGTCGCTGTCCTGCTCTGGTCCACCCGAGGGGGAGGGGGTTGTGTACAGGAGTGTCTTCCCGAGGCACGGGACCCATGAGTGTAATCGAGGGCCTGGTACAGGGCCCACTACTCGACCTACGAGAGTCCGAACACCAGGTTCGGGTCGCGACACTCCCAAAAGGCTTACCGTACGAACAGAGCCTCTTCGTGCTACCCCGACAGTGAGGCCCAGTCCCCGACCCCCCAGTCCTTCCCGTCGAATCTTCGACCAGTGGGGTGAAGAACGACCAATCGTCTCCCACCGTAGAGGTGGGGTAGGTCGCAGTCCCCTTTAGTCGACCTCGGGTCTGACGTCCCCATGGGTCTCATCGGTCCCGTGACTCGTTCGTCGCACCGCCGGTCTACACTAGACATTGCTGGCCGAGAGACTCTCGTTCCGAAGAGATATTACGCACGTCTATGAGGGTCTCCCTAACCTCCGGGTCCCTCTCAAAACGATCACACACAGGTAAGGATTGGACTTTGGTAGTCCTTACTTTTAAACCCCATAAAACCAAGAAGAGGGAGGTAGTAAATGTTTTCTTTTTGATTAATCGAGAGAACCTGGTGTAACTCCCAGAAATCGTATGTCAAGGAATCCCTGTGTAAGTTAGATACTATAAACAATAAAAGTTAGAAAAGATTAATAAGTAAATGAAACTAAGGGGGGGGGTTTTTTTTCGGGATACCCCCTTCAATCTTTATACCGGACCACCTAGACGGGAATTTAGATTATACTACTCCGTCAGTCACTCAATCTTAAGTCGTTCCTTTTGTGTTTAATCTATGTACTCAAAAAAGTTGAAAGACTGGTACTTCCTCAATCTATTGTTCTTTTGTTTTAGTAAACAAAGTCCCTTAACAGGTGTCTCCTCTCCTGAAGTGCACAGTACTTGTGTCACAGACGCTAGGACTCACGTCCGTCCCCGTACCGAATCCACCTCGGGAAGGACAGACCTCTGGCCGTGACGCGTGTGGGCAAGGGCCCCACGACGACGGCGGACCGCGGGCAGAGACGAAGGTTCACCGAGTTGAGTCAGTCCAGTGTCCGGCGAAGACGGGAGACGACGACCGACCCTCCGAAGGCTCTGAGACCAGGTTGTTATTCGGGTCTTCTGACTCGGTCCTTATCCGTCACACGGTGGCGGGGGAAACCGTTCGGTCGTCCTGATTTAGACCTCTTCACCCGGTAAAGGTTTGGACAGAAGTGAAATCGATCTTCTCAGGGGTACCTGAGTTCTGTTTATTTGTTGTACTGACATTCACTTTCACTTAACGAAACTAAGAAAGGGAACAGTTATCCTTTGTCGAAGATTTCCGTCTTTCTATGGGTAGACCTTGTTAGACCTTTCAGGAAAAACTAAGTGTCACTCTTCTGACTTCCCATTCCCATCTGTAGTTTTTTCTAGGACTACGACCCTTTCTAACTCCCGTTCTCCTCCTCCGTTGTCTCCTACTCTACCAACCTGCCGTAGTGACTGAGTTACCTGTACTCAAACTCGTTTGCGGGCCTCTATCATTTCCTGATTCTTCGGACCACACGACGTCAGACACCCCAGTGTTTCTTAACCTGTATTGAATCGTTGACTTGACGTTGTTTCCTCTCTGTAGTTGAGAAGAGAGGGACCAGGTGGACGTCGATCACCACAAGTGCGGTCACGAATTTGGTGATGACCACAGAAAGAAGAAAAAGGGAAAGGAGATAAAAAAAGAGAGAAAAAGGGAGGGAAGGTCAAAATAACCCTGTATCAACTGGATGACAAAGTCAAGTCAAGTCGGTGAGTCGACACAGGTTGAGAAACATTGGGGTACTTGGAGTCGTACGGTCCGGAGGGACAGGTAGTGGTTGAGGGCCTCAAATGAGTTTGAATACAGGTTTTTTTTTTTATTTATTTTGTAATTTTTTTTTTTTTTTTGAATACAGGTAACTCAGCCACTACGATAGGTCGGTAGAGTAAGAGACAGTAGGGGAAGAGGAGGACGGAAGTTAGAAAGGGTCGTGGTCCCAGAAAAGTTTACTCAGTTGAGAATCGTAGTCCACCGGTTTTATAACCTCAAAGTCGAAGTTGTAGTCAGGAAGGTTGCTTGTGGGTCCTGACTAAAGGAAATCCTACCTGACCAACCTAGAGGAACATCAGGTTCCCTGAGAGTTCTTAGAAGAGGTTGTGGTGTCGAGTTTCCGTAGTTAAGAAGTCACGAGTCGAAAGAAATGTCAGGTAGAGAGTGTAGGTATGTACTGGTGACCTTTTTGGTATCGGAACAGATGTACTGGGATGACAAATCCAAATTCCATATCATATTGATAAACTAAAAGGTAGTACTTCACTATTAGTGTCGTTCAAATCTCTTGTCGGCAGTAGAGTATAGCTATGTTTTAACTTTTTTTGTCTGGTTAAAAAGACACGACTCTTGAGAATCCTAAATGAGAGAATTGTCGAGGTTACAGGGAAAAGAAAGAGTTAGAGAGTGGCGAGAAGAGAGGCGTAGAGTAAGAGAACGAGCGGAGGGAAGGGTGGAAGACTTACAGTGCACATTGGTTCTAGCGAGGTTCATTCAGAGACCGAGAGGAAGAGATCGGTAGTTGGAGAATCTGACCCACTATAAACGTTTATTTATAAATGAACGAGCAAAAGGTTTCGTTTCATTGACAAAATCGACTCGTCGACCCTTTCTTCCTACTAAACACAAGATGAGACTCGATAAGAACCTACCTCCCCCCTAATACAACTTGTTGTTAATACGACAAGATATAGACGTTCGGACCCGGTGGCTGTGAGTTTGCAAAGGTAGTGTCCCGCAAGCGACTCGTCCCGTCTGTGACTCCCAAGTCGTCAACTCGGAGGCAAGTCGTAATATTGTGTAGAAGTTTACGACGTGTCTACATTTCTAGAGTTCCCACCTCCTTTGGTCCATCGGACAAATGTACTCGGGGTGTTTCACAGACTCGAACAGGTGATCTCGGAGTCTTTGGGGGTTAAGGAAGTCAGACTCTCAAGGGACCCTCTCCCCCACTGGACATGTCTCGATCGAAACAGGACTCGTTGTGATCGGTCAAGTCCAGTGACGGAGGTCCACTGTCGAGGGACCTCCCTGACTCACTGGTAATGGAACTATCGAGGTTTTTCCGAGAGTAGGTGGAGCCTCGAGTCCCGAAACCAGGCTATCGCTCCGGATGAGGAACTGGACAACCTTCGTCATCTCCGCCTCGAGTCGTGCGGTCGACACGAATTACCGACGTTCCTCTCCGTCTTTAAACCCGAGTAGTCATGGCTGGCGGTAGACGTGGGTCCCGTTCCGTCTACGAAGCGGTCGGCCACGACTCCCTTCCAACCCACCCACAAATCCTTTCGTGGACCCATTTAGGACTTTGTGTCCTCTGCGGGATGTCCTCGTCACCGAAGGGACCTGTGGTCGGGTCGTTCCTCCTCCTGAAGACTCCAAAGACTCGACTTCTTCAGGTTCGGGAACGCGTCGTCCCTTCCTTCCTCCCGTCCTCCTACTACGTCACAGTCGGGTCAAGAGCAAAGGGCGCTCGTCAGAGAACGCTCCGGTGTACCCGAGAGGAGAGGTCTTTACGTGTCACAGCAGTGGAGGTTGGAGCAGTAGACTTGTGGTTCGGGGGAAGTGTCGACTACGATGGTAAACTGGAGGAGGTACGGGGGTGGTAGAGTGTTCCAATGCCATCCCTAGGCTCCTGTGATTGCGACTCTTCGTGGAACGTGTGTCGGCCGTCCACCAACTACGGACTATTTGAAGTCACCTACTTGCTGACGGTCGACGTTAGTCCGTTTGTCCAAGTGGGACTTGAACACAGGTGGTCCTCCGAGACTGAGAGTCCTGAGGAACTTACGTGTACATACACGTGCGTACGAGTCAGTGAAGTGAACATAAGGTGAGAAACGCTGGGGTACCTGACATCGGGCGGTCCGATGTGAGCTAAAAGGACCGTTCTTATGACGTCACCCAACGGTACGGGAGGAGGGCCCCTTGGAGGACTGGGTCACTAGCTTGGGCGTAGAGGGCGTAACGTCCATCTAAGAAATGGTGACTCAGTGACCCCTTTGGGGAACTCGTACGGACTCAGGCAAAAATCGGTAGGTTATGAGAAGAGCCAACCTAGGAACAGAGAGGGTAGATTACTCGACTTCCTCTGTCCCTAGTAGAGGCTCGCATCTTCGACTTTTGTAGTCTATCGACGGAAGGTTCGGACCCGTTTCCTGGATCCACTCGGTAGTCGAGGGGGTTCGGACTGTTACTTATCTCTCGATCACTATATTCTTCCCCTGCACCTTTGGGGAAGACTGTTTCCGTCGTCACCGTCAGTGTGGGACACAGACGTCGTTACGACTATTCCCGTGGTCCTCGTCGACGGTACTATTTCACGGTCGGGACCCCCACCGTAGTTCCCAGAAACGGTCCGGTCACGGCCCAACACTAAACCCGGAGTCAAGACCGACGTCAAGGACACACAAAAGTAAAAGGTTCGGATCGACGGGTCGGAACCGCACTTGAGACACGTGAGAGGTTTTAGGAGAGGTATGTAAGGGAAGAGGGATTTAACCTCAAGACCGAGACAACAAATATTGGTTCTTGGGACTGATTGTGTTGGAGGTAAGGGGTTCCAGTCAGAGCGAAGTCGAGTCGGATTTCTCTTCAGACAGAGGTCCCCCACCAAAGACACTCCTAACACCCTGTTGAGGTCCCAATGGGATTTAGAGTAAGACCTCCTCGGGGGTAGAGGACGTGAAGAGCCTCTACCTTCTGGGACCACGTTTCCCGACCTGCGCAGTCCAGCTGGTTCGGACCCTTACTCGTCGGCAGTTCCCCTGTCCCACCTGTCCCTTTACTGGCACGTAAGGTCCAGTGATTTGTGACCTGCTATACAAAACTTACGAGAGAGATTAGACGGTACTGGTGTCTCTTGAGGGACGTCGTGGACAAGGTGGACACCGTCCAAAAACGTCGTTTAGCCCGTTAATAAGAGGCCGACCGAGGTAAGGTATGTTCGTATCGACTCACACGGGAAGGGAGGGTCGGACCGTGTCGGCCGTTTTCCGAGTGTCTCCCGCGGAACGAAATGTCGGAGACAGTCGGGGTTATGTCGTCTCGTCTTTTCGAACTTAAGTACTGTTCATTTATGTCCTCGGGGTTCCTACGGATTATTGTCTGAGACATCCCAATAATGTACCTCTCACCCCTCGTTGTCGAGGGGAAAGGTGGTTTTTATCTTATTCTTCCTTACTTATCTTAGGTGTTGTCCACCCTGACTCCGTTTCGAAATCCTTATTGGACTTTTCTACCTCCCGTAGCCTAGTGTTCTCTACCACAGTCAAGGTTCCCCTTTCCATGTCTCAGACCGTACATCGTCCTGGAGCTATACGTAAACTACTTCTTACTTACTTACTTTGGTTCGTTTTGCTGGAGAACTCCAGACGTCTGGTCTAACTCTGTCTTCGGAAAGGTCTTATATGGTGGTGAAGTGTAAAAGGTGTAGTGCATACACCAGACGCGACCCCTTTTATTGCATACACTTTCCCGAAACCTCGTGTCTACCTTTCGTAATAACAACAAAACGCAAACAAAAGGTCAAAGAAAGGTTCCCGAGGACGTCGGAAGGGGAGTCCGAACCCGCAGGTGGTCTGACCTCCTAGGAGGTCGCGACCCTGACACAGTGGAGGGAGGATGCGGGAACCATGGGTCCAGTTCTCCTTCAGTGTGTTCTTTATGAGCTGACGGACTCGGAGCTTCAGTCTTGTCTCCTTCCTTTTGTCTACAACTGGTGTCTTTTCGTCGGCGACCCGTCTCGTCTTCCTTCGTAACTCGAGACCCCAACCCACCGACTCTTTGGAGTGAGCCCTTTACGACTGAAACTTCGGCGTTCGGAATGTGGTCCCAATCTTATTGGTCAAAACGGTTTTCGTTGTTCTTCCTAATCCCTCCAGTGACGCATTTTCATCATCTTTTTTACTTCCTTGTTCATCTTTACCTTTCAATCTAAGGAGACCCGGTCTTCGTCATCGGTTCTCCAAGAAAGTCCTCCACTTCCCGACCAAAATAAAGAACGCACTGAATTGTTTAATATTTATAGGGGTTCTTCGACTGGACACGGATCTCGTGAGTAGAAGGAACTTCCTTCCGTAGAGACCATCCCTTCCTTTCTGGAAACTCCTCTGTTCCTACTAACCCCTTCTTCTCCTAACTCCGTCTTTTTCTACGGTCGGGATTGGAAATACAAAAGGAAAACCACTGGAGCGACTGAGGAATTGAGAAGTTTATCGTAGGGTAGGATCCAGACATTCTTAAGTCGGGGACGACCCCCGAGGTCCTCTCTGAGACCATGTCTTTCTAATTGACCAATTGGGCTTATGCTAAAAATGTATTAATATTTACGTCCCACTAGAGGGATTACATGGTTCAAACTTTCTTTCGTCTAATATTCTTTATAGGTTCATAACGTCATTTTTACGAGAATACTTTGGCTTTACACCGTGACTTTCTTTCAAGTGTTTTTACAAATTGTCATTAAAGTCCACTCGTAATCGTAGAATTCCATAAAGAGTAAAAAAACTTAATACTAGACGTAACTTTTCCATTGAGAGAAATACCGACTCTGTCCCCTTCCTCCGTGATAAAATTGATTTGTTTCGTCACCTGGACCACGGGACTGAGACTTGTGTCTCTCACGTCGGTCTACAGGACTCTAGGCCCTACAAGTCGAGTTAAGGTTGTTCTGTCTCGACCTTGTCTCGACCTTGCCCCGACCTTGTCTCGTCACACCTCAAAGGGACTACATTGACATTGTGGACAGTTGACTTGTTTCTGCTTCGGGACAGGAAAGGACCCACACGAGAGGTGAGTCCCTAGATCAAAGAAAGTATGTATCCAAGTGGTGGCCGAAGTACGAGAACTGGACTAAGATGGAGGAAAACCAATGCTTCTTCCACCCCTACGGGTACATGGTCCGTAGAACGGAACGTGAGTCCAGGAGGGAGAGGAGTTTTTGTTGGTCCAACCAGTAGACACCCCATGGTAAACTTCTACTGTAGGATGAGTTGTGGCTCCGGGACAGGAAGGAAGACCCCCTACAATAAATAACAAAAACATTCCCAGGATCTCCACACGGATTAACACTATGACAGAGGTTGGTAGTGGAGAGGGGTGAGGAGGTTTGTCGGACTTTTCGATCATTCATCGTGGTGCGCGCGCGCGCGTGCGCGTGTGCGTGTGTGTGCGCGTGTGTGTGTGTGTGTGTGTGTGTGTGTGTGTGTGTGTGGGGATCGGACGGTTTCCCGTCTGTAGTGATTGAACTGGGTGATGAAGAGTTTCCACGAGTATACGGGACAGGACAGGTTCCCTGAAGTCTTCCCGAGTCAGGTGTTTGGTTTCGGGGTGAGACTCACCGGGAACCTACCCCTTAGGGACTAAACCCACTCGACTTCGGGTGTTGAGATTTGTCCACGTTGAGTGACTAAGTAAACTGAACCTCTATTCTGTAAAAGCTTTCTCCTCTTTTTCTCTTGATTGTGAAGGACACTCGGGAATCTACGGTTCACGCTACGATCCTGGAGTGTCTGTATCGTGGCCCGGGTATTTGGATACACGTTTTCTCTGTGATCTAGAGGCCCACCTCTATTTATACCTGTAGGTCCCTATTTATACGTAGTATTTTTCGTATTCACTTTCCTCTGGGGGTGACGTTGTGACGTCTTTCAGGAGTCTTCAACCCTTGACGAGAGGAGGTCTCTAAACAACGGAAATAGTAATTGTTTCGAGAAGATCTTTGAGGTTGGACCCCTGGGACTTAAACTTGGCGAATCAGGGTCTTTTCGTCTCACTGGAGACTCGTACTTCACACAGGTGTTCATGTGACTTCCTCGATGGAAACGGTATCCCACACGTGGGTCTTTAAGATTCCAATAAAGGTCATTGGGTTCCGAGGTTGTGGATGGGAGACGGGGTAGAGTGAATAGGGAGTCCCTGGTGTGGTAGGAGGGACCTAGGGTCTGTGATGAAAGAATGGAAGAGGGTCCGTACGACAGGAAAGTTTGGGAGTACAGTAGGACAGGTGGGGTCCCTTGACGTCCGGACGATCTGGTCAGAGTCAGGGAGGTTGACCCCAGAGGACGTAACGTCCACCTAAGAAATGGTTGACTTGATAGTCCCTTCGGGGTTAGGGAAAGGTCCCTGAAAGTTTAGACCATGGGATAGGTAAGTAAGTGAATAACCAAACGTTTACAAACAACTCATGGACACTCACTGGGTCTCGGGGTTATTGTTCTCTTTTGACTCCAAGCCCCTGTAATCCACTGTATGTGTAAAAGCGTGATGATCAGTCTGTACCACAGGACTGAAACTTGTGTCTCTCACGTCGGGAATTTTATGACGTCACGGTCTACAGGACTCTCGGACCTACGAGTCGAGTTTAGGTTGTTCTGTCTCGACCACGGACCGACCTTGTCCCGCCCGTGTCCCGGGACACCTCAAAGGGACTGAATTGACATTGTGGACAGTTGACTTGTTTATACTTCCGAACAGGAAAAGGACCCACACGAGAGGTGGGCCCCTAGATCACAGAGAAAACGTGTATCCAAGTATATCCGTCTTGTATTGGACATTAGACCGGAGGAATGGTCACAAAAAAGGTGCAGTGTAGGGTGTCAGGGGTCGGTCTACCCTCCCCATTCGCCTAACCCTGTCGTGAAAAGGTCGAGGAGCCGATCCGGGGTCTAATGTAAAGGTCCGCGCTAGCTGGGGTGAGGAATAAAGAGAGAACCTAAGGGGGAGGCCTGAAGGGATTGGAGAAGATTCCGACAGTAGCGACAAGGACCTGAAAGACTGGGGGTGTGGGTTGAAGAAAGGGGGCGGGTCTAGGAGTAAAAGGGGCGGGTCTTGGAGTAAAAGGGGCGGGTCTTGGGGTTGTGTTAACTTTTGTGCACTCCAGGGGTAGGCTCCAAGAGGTGTGGGCCCTGGAGTGGTAGAGTCGGCGTGCGGGGTCGAGCCGCGGAGGTGGCGCAGACGTCGGGTGTGGTGGTGAAGGCGCGTCCCACAACTGCGCAATGGTATCATTGGTTCTTGCGCGCGAGGAGCCAGGTCCGGGGCGGGGGCTGGGCCGGGCCGGGGCGGAGAGGCGAGGTCAAACCGCCTCCCCGCTCGCGTCACCGAAGTCCTTGGGCTCGGACACGGACACAGGTAAGGGCGGCCGGGACTTCGTCCCTTGGCATAGAGACTTTCTTACTGGGAGAGACCTCGCGGGGCGAGAAGTGAAACGAAACTGACTTGAGAATCCAGTTCTAGGTTTAACAGTTCCCGGATCGTACCCAGGCCCAGATTGACGACGGTCGGGGAGCTCCAAGTGCTAAAGGGGGGATGAGTAAATCCAATGGTACCAATGGCAACGGGGTCACACGCCTCGGTTCGGTTTGGGACTACTCTTAAATCAGACGTCTCTTCGTTCGTCCTAGGGGGCTTTGTTGAAAGTTTTGTCGTCTCAAACCAAACTGGTTTCTTTCCTGAAGGTCGTCACTCCTATACATACGTCAAATTCCTCGTCAAGGAATTTTACAACTGAAGTCTGGAGGTCGAGTCTTAATGGACCCTTTCAAATAAGTTTTATTTTACATCTAAGATGGTCTGATAGACTTTAGCTTTAGATACCTGGACCGAGATCCCTTGGGCGGAAAATTGGGAAGGGCCAAACATACATGACAAAACCTTTCGAAAAATCCTCAAAATGCTAAAAGCTTCAAGCCAAACCGTGGAGACGGAGGGTTCGACGGACGTTACGTCCTCTGGGGACAAGCAAAGGACTCAGCCCTTCTAAGGGACCTCTGCCTTTGCCGTTGGGCGAGGTCATAAGAACGGATCTCTTAGGGTACCTGTCTCCTCGGACCGTCCGATGTCACGTCATCCCAGGGTTCTCAGCCTGTCCTAAATCACTGATTTGGGATGCGGGAGGGTTGGACGTCCCTCTCTTAACTTGACCAGAGGGGTCGGTATGGACGAGGTTCGGAGTTTTTTTTTTGGAAAAGGTGGGCTGGTTCGTGACTATGTGACTTGAGGACCTGGTTTTTCTTCGCTACTGACGTCAGGATACTCGGAGAAGGGGTGGGGATCTGCAGAGAGGTGTCGGGTGGAAAGACCTCAAACGAGGTGGGCCTGAAAACACAACGTCTCGGTCAGTGACGGAGGACACTGTGTGAGCCCCGACTTCCTAACCGTCGCCTCAATCCCAACGTCTCCCGACAAATGTTCGAAGTCCCCTCACCCCCTTCCCTTCGGTCCAGTGGGGGTCGACTAAAATTTTCCTGAGTTGAGACCGTTCGAAGTGTAAGGAAGGGGTCTAAAGGGTCGGAATCGAGGAAACCCTAGGACGCCTGTTTAACTCCCTAACCCCGTCCGACTTTCACAACCTCCACTCTAGTCTCCCTCCCCCTCCGTTCTCATCGATAGGAGGGTCCCTGTTAGGAGGGTCGAGCTCCCCACCACCCCCTTCCCAAACCCGAAAGGACGACGACCGTGGGAAGGAAGGGGTCCGGGAAGGGACCTCGGGTCTCTCCTTCCTTCTACTTCATTCGTCAGGGGACTCCTAACCTATGAAGGAGATGTAAAAGGTGGGTCAAGAGTGTCGGTGTAGATATACCTCCATCAATAATAGGGGTAGTGGTTTCTCCTATGATTCCCGTTCACTCAATTGACAGGCTTGAGTTTTCAAGGGTTGGGTCCGACGGAGAGACTCCTTTTCCTGACTCCACCTGAGTCCTTCTTCCCCCTCCTTCCTTACGTTCCATTTCCTTAACGGAGGGTCCGAAAACAGGGACCACCGAGTCTGCCATTTCTTAGATCGACGTTACTCCTGTACGACCAACCTAGGGACCCAGTCCTTCTAGGGGACCTCCTCTTTACCGTCGAGTGAGGTCATAAGAATGGACCTCTTAGGGTACCTATCTCCTCGGACCACCCGATGTCAGGCACCCCAGTGTTTCTCAGTCTGCACTGACTTCGCTGAATCGTACCTGCGTCGAAGTTTTCTTTCAACTCCCTTAAGGCACCATAAGGTCACTAATCCTGAACCTCAAAGGTGACTTCCCCGTACCCAAACTAATGACCAGACCCTTGATCCTAGGACGTACGGTGTGTCGGGGCAGTTTTTTTTTTTAACGAACTTTTTACCTGTCTCCTAGACTTAGTTACAAAAAGGTCTCTTTTGTATGTTGTCGGTTGTCCATGTACTTTTCTACGAGTTATAGTGATAGTCCTTTTACGCTTAGTTTTGGTGTTACTCTATAGTGGAGTGTGTACAATCTTACTGATAATGGTTTTTCTGTTCTCGATTATTTCGTGAATAGGAAGTTATTTTTAATTTAATTAATTCTTTTTTCTGTTATTCACAACGACCCCTACATCTCTTTTCCCTTAGGAACAACTGACAACACCCTTACCTTTCACCATGTCGGAGAAACCTTTTGTCATATCTCCAAGGAGTTTATTAATTTTTACCTTGATGGCATACTAGGTTGTTAAGGTGAATACTCATAAATAGGTTTCCTTTACTTTTGTGAGGAATTTTCCTATATACTTGGGGTACAAGTGATGTCGTTATCGGTTCTGTACCTTCGTTGGATTTATAGGTAGTTACATATTTCTCTTATATCACACACATATATATGTTACCTTATAAAAAGTCAATAAACAAATTTTTCTTGACTTTAGAACGATAAACGTTGTTGTACCCAGTAGGAACTCCCGTAGTACGATTCACTTTATTCAGTTTATCTCCTTTTGTTTATGTTATACCATAGAGAATATACACCTTGGAGTTTTTCTCTCTTGAGTATCCATGTCTCTTGTCTGGCCACTGACAGTCTCCGTCTTATCCCCATTTTTTTATGTTTGAAGGTCAACATTCAGGACCCTGAAGAGACCGACAGGTCACCAGTTCCGAGGTGTAGAGGTGACGTCCCCCGTACCCAAGACAGGGACTGACCCCTTGATTCTAGGGTAAGTGGTACGTCGTACCGGTTTTTTTATTATTTTCAGGACCCCTACATTACATGTCGTACCACAGAGAGCAATCATTATAAAATCACATATAAACTTTCAACGTCATATGGGCACCGTCTAAGTACAACTACATACAGTTTTGATTATGTTATAACATTTCATTAATTAGAGGTTAATTTTATTTATTTAAATATAATTTTTATTTATTTTATCTGTGTGATTCCTTTTTTTTTTCTTTCAACGTCTAGAATTTTCAAGAGTAGGATTCTTTTTTTAATATTGATATGTACCACTACTTAATAACACCACTATTAAAGTGCTACTTATGTTTATACCTTGGTGACATCACATGAGGACTTTGATTATGTTACAATATACAATTAATATAGAGTTATTTTCTTTAATTACCTAAATACTTTGTTTTCATTATTTTTACTTGGTACTTTAGTCATCTTTAATAAAACTTTAACTCTTCGTTTGACTTTGTTTTTAAAAGTCTAATAGTTTTTTCCATTAGGTTATTTACAATCAGAGAGACAAAAGGTTGAGAAACACTGGGGTACCTGACATCGGGTGGTCCGAGGAGACAGGTACCCTAAGAGGTCCGTTCTTATAACCTCACCCATCGGGAAGGGAAGAGGTCCCTTAGAAAGGTTGGGTCCTCAGTCTGGACCAAGAGGTGGTAACGTCCGTCTAAGAAGTGGAAGACTCAGTGGACCCTTCGGGGTTAAGTTATTCTTCTTATCTTTTTTAAAACTTGTCTTATTTGTTCGCGAACCTAACAAATTGCTAGGTTAATTGGTTCCCCCTTTTAGTGTACTTATTATAACCACTTTACAATTTAAAGAACAACCAAACTGTCTTTTCTAACTGTGACTACCTCTGACGTATTTTAAGTGTAATCATGTGATTTTACTCCATACTGTCAGACCAGTTACTCACGGTAGTTGAGTTTCTTATAAATTCTAATGCATGACTTGTTAGAGGAGTTTAGGATGTTGAATATATTCTTTAAAGTGTCTAAAGAGTTTAAACTGTCGTTAGCTTTTTGACTATGTTGTTCTTTGACTTTACTTACTTTGTAAGATTAGACAGCTATTATTTTCCCGACTAGTTTTAGTACGGTCTCCTTTTTGACCATCAAGAACCGACTCGATGGTCCCTTCGGGTAAGAGATAATTTTCATTATAATTATAATATTTCGGTAACTGTACACCTCTCTGTTTTTTATTCGTCTGTTTTTTTCCATTTCCGCCTTTGAGAAAATGGGAACAAAGTCCGTCGCTGAAACAACTGAAGTCACATGTTGCACTCTTAACACTCAATTCAAAATGACCCCATTTTACTCCTGGCGTCGGGTCCTCTGTCGCGGAGTCTATCGAGGCTCTCTGACGAGTTTCTGCTTCTCCCCTTCCAGTGTACATACACTAGAACCGGTTCCTCCTTGTGTCCGTTCGTTCGGACAAATAAAAAGTCTTTCCAAGACGATCAGAGGACTTCGAAGACGATCAGTGTTCTTTGTCAGCAGTGATACTTCCTAACATCACAAAAAGATCTATACTCCTCCATCTTCTTAACCTGAGTTCTGGTTAAATCAGATTTCTGGACAGGACGGTCAAAAGGTCCGTGTGTCTCCCGGAGTAAAGACGAGAGGCGGGACTTGAGGAAGCCCCCCAACAACTCCCAGTCGTCGACGTCGCCGTGTACTAAGTTAGGAACGTCTCCCCCTACCACCCGTGGGTGCCGTTCTCAGTTAAACACCGACTCTTTAAGTGTACCGAGAATACAATAATAATACATAGAATAAGAATGCATAAGAATTGGAATACATAGAATAAGAAGGTCTACAGTACTACGAATGTCATAAACGGTCTAAAAAAAAAAAATTACCTATTGAACAACACTGAATGATAAGATTAATTCACAAACGACGACGACGACGACGACGATTCAGTGAAGTCAGCACAGACTGAGACACACTGGGGTATCTGCCGTCGGGTGGTCCGAAGGGGTAGGGACCCTAAGAGGTCCGTTCTTGTGACCTCACCCAACGGTAAAGGAAGAGGTTACGTACTTTCACTTTTCACTTTCCCTTCAGCGAGTCAGCACAAGCTGAGCATCGCTGGGGTACCTGACGTCGGATGGTCCGAGGAGGCAGGTACCCTAAGCGGTCCGTTCTCATGACCTTACCCGACGGTATCGGAAGAGGCTTAATTCACAAATGAGGAGATTAATTTAAACATAGTAAAGAGAATTTTCCCCGAAGGTTCTGAAGTCCGGAGTGTTTTGGGTCGTCAAGACGGGGACTATTCATCCTCCGTTGGAAAGGGAAGAGTCGTTTTGAACCGAGTTTACGGGTTGGTACAGGCTACCCTGACCCCGTCCGCGGGAACGAGAGTGGAGGGTTGGACTCGACGAGGCGGTCGACGAGGGAGTGATGGGAGAAGGTGGAAGAGGGGACACGGGAAGGAAAAGAAGGAGAGAAGAGATGAACGACGCGTAGAAACCCTAAAGGGAGGAAGACGAGACTGGGGGTTCGAGAGATAAGTGAGAGGAGACGAGACGGAGTAGGTCGTAAGAGGACGGGTCGTTCGGCGGCTCCCCACTCTTGTTACTCCGTGACGACCGAACGTCAGCGGACTCCTTCTCCCGTCCAGACCTAAGAGACGAGTTGGGATCGGGGTGGAGACCGACGGACTGGGAAGGATGGTTCAGCGGTGAGGGTCACTTCAGAGTCTCATTTGGGACCTAACAACCGGTCCTCGGGTCTCGACTCTCTAAACGACCCACGGAGCCCCGACCCTCGTTTCGGGTTCCGAGTCCGACCGAGGGTATCGAGGAGGAGTGGGGTGTCCTGGAACCCCACGACTCAATCCGTCCGGGGTAGGCCGATCAGAGGACTCTACGAGGGGCACAACCGACTCCGTTCTCCCTATTCTTAAAACTGAGACACTACTTAGTCGTGTAAATTTACCCTCCTCGGACCCTCTGTCCCGGGTCCCCTCGGTAAACCAATTTTACTTTTCAGACCGGAGAGTCACCTTGTACAGAGGACGGATTCTCGTCCTCTTTCCTCTGAGACTAAGAAAGAGACAGAGAAACTTTACGTAAATCCTTGGACATGAAGACTCGTGTCCTTAGTCTCAACGTCTGGGATCTGTACCCTATCACCCCTCGTCCCGGTGTGTACTTGTTACCCGTTTTTTCAACCCCGAAGACGTAAGGATATCTTCAAAAACACAATTCACGTACCTCAATACCCAATCATCCCCCAGACGGTGTGAGGACAAGAGAGACTTAAGGAAACGACACACGTGTGTAAGACCGTAAAGAGGTCCTGGGGTGAAGGGAGGACGCCGTCGAAGAAGAGGTAAGAATCCCCATTGTGGACGGACACTTCCCTTAAGATCCTTCGGGTGAGTCCAGAGCGATTTCGTTCTGACAAAGGATCCGACAACTCTCGGATGTCAAGAAAGATCCCGTCGGACCTCCCTCGAGAGGGGTACTGGGCACGAGGACTCCGTCGTGTCACTTCTTCCTATCCTCACTGATACAAAACCCTCGGTCTGGTTGTCTCAAACTAGGGGTCTTGTCGGCGAATATCGACTCTCCGGCGAATATCGAACTCCACTGGACGAGTTGGGGGACTCAGAACAAAGGAGTAGATCCTCTACCTATTATCGGGTCTTCTCTCCCCGACACTTCCCGTTTGGTCCAAGTTTTGAGTCAAACGTATGACGGACCTCCGAAAGAAGGGAAAGGGAGGGGTGTTTCGTCCCCCTATAACCCCCTCCTCCCTTACAGAAAACAGAAGTCACAGCATATTTGTACTGGTTCTTAGTCTGACATTTAGGAGATTTAACGTTCCTTCGGACTCTCTAACAAAGTGTTGGGGGAAGAAGGACCTTATAAACTTGAGAGTTTTAACGGGGTTCAGAAAGATTTCGTTTCATACCGAATTTTGTATTTATGAATTTACGTACTTAATAAAAGATGGTCTTTAAATGACGGAAGGACGAAAAAAGTTTTGAGAGAAAGAGAAAGGGTAAGAATTTTTGACATCTCGGAAGGACGATGTTGGACACTCTGGTCCGTTCCCTGTCCCTATACCCTCTCTCAAACTGTTCTTCTTTAGACCCGGGTTCCTTTTTCTGACACTCGTGGTTCCGTTCTCACCCCACCTCACTTTAACGCCTTCTTCTACCAATCCCACTCTCACATTCACTCTTGTCGACCCACTACGGATACCGACCAACCTCAGGGACTCAGATCTTCTCCCCTCCTTTTCTACTCTCCCATGTCCAGACATCCCGTTATAGTGGGAGACTATAACCACGGGAGGGGAGATACCCGCCTTGTCACGGTCTCTCTCGACGTACGGCGAGTATGGAGGGCTAAGGGAATTGGAGGGATGGACCGGTGTTAGGGGGACCCGTCTATTGAGAGTCCGGTTCTTCTTTGAGTAGTCATTTAGACGTCGGAAGGGTTGAAGTTTTTAGAGTAGAGGTGGGAGGACGGACGGGGTGCAAGAATCCAGTCGTAACGGGACCACGGGACCTGTGCGGAGGTGTACGGACCGTGGCCGAAGGGGAGGATGCACTGGTCGTGCCCGGGCCTGACCCACCGCCTGCGACTCTATTCCGGTTCCCCCTCTTTTGGCGGTTTCGGTCCTTCAATGTGTCGGACCAAGGGGACCGTTGGGTCGGTGTCAGCGGTTTGTCATGTCCCACCCCCCCCCACCTCTGTTGAGGTCAAGTGCCGTGTCGGTCCCGACCGAGTCTGGAGTTAAAGGAACAACCTCTTTGAAGAGAGAGACTTAGAGGATCCTGTCACGGTGACGGATTCTTAATGTCCCCCCTCGGTCAAATTTTACATTTAAGTCTCGTGGTGGGGGCGATGGAAGTGGCGTCTAAGGACCGGATTATCCTGATTGATCTTAAACGTAAAGGTTTGTCATGGGGTCCCCTAAAGTCAAGAATCTCCCACCGTCCCAACCTCTTCTAGGACCTACCCCGGACTCCGTAAGGTTGGTAGGATACACAGACGACCTGAGAGGTCAGTCAGGGTAGGGGTTCTTACGAACTGTACTCATAAAAGTTGTGGACCACTCACTGGTCCTCAAGTTTCTGGACCTAAGATCATATACGTCTTGGTTAAGTTTCGGTACTTGAACCCTGCTCCACGAAGACCCAGACCATGATGACAAAACTCTTAGTCCTCGGTAGATTTCTGTAAACTCTACACGAAAGATAAGAGTTTTAGGGACCCCGGGACCTGGTAGTGAATATCAGAGATCCAAAGTCAAAGAGAGAAGAGGGGTTTCCCATATTTTTATAAGTTCGGAAGGGTTCACCACTGTTCCGAAGGACAGGGACCTTAAGTATCTATACCTTCACGGAACTTTCGTGTTGAGAGTCTATAACAGGAACACCAACACCATCGAAAAGAACGACCTCCCTTTACGATCCAACAGTCACCCGAGGTTTTTTTAGTTCCTCGGAGTCCCTGTCTTTGGGGTTCAATGTCCTAGTCCCCGACCCGGAACTCCAGAGAGGTAATCAAGTAAAAATATCGACGGTCAAGACGGTCAAGAAGTAAACGGAACCTCTCCACCGACGACCTCCCAACTTGAAAGACGCGAGAAGGATTCGGACTGGAGAGGGAAGGAGGGACACCGGGGTCGGAGGTGGGTGTCTTTTTGGTGTCAAGCACGACCGACGTTTACCTCAGGGAGGGGTCACAGTCGGTGGTTCGGTTCCTTGTGGTAGTGCCCCACTCGTCAATTGAACCTGAAGAACACGGTGTCCACATTCAGGGTCAAGTCGGTGGACGACCCAAGACGTTCAATGAAAGTAGGAGTCCAAGGGGTAGACATTTGACCCTCTCTTATTATAGGGTACACACAATCAGAGAGTCAACACAGGCTGAGAAACACTGGGGTACCTGAGATCGGGTGGTCCGAGAGGACAAGTACCTTAAGAGGTCCGTTCTTTTAACCTCATCCATCGGGAAGGGAAATGGTCCGCTAGAAGGGTTGTGTCCCTAGTTTAGGTCCAGAGGACGTGTCGTCCGTCTAAGAAATGAGAAATGGTAGACTCGGTGGTCCCTTCGGGTATAAAGTACTGGGTCTGGGTCTGTGGTAAACAAATCACCGACTTCGGTCTTCGGACAGAAAGACCGAGGGAGAGGGGCGAAGTGAGACGTGTCTTATGATTTGTTAAAACTTTACGTCAGAGAAGAAAGGTAGAAGTGACCGGAAGGAAGGGGTCGACGAGAGTGAAGGCAGACCTGACGACGTCATTGGAGGACCTCAGCTAGACGGAGTGAGTGATCTATTAAGATCTATTAAGAGATGGGAAGGATACGGTAAGAGATGGGACGTCGGATTCCTTAAACCGATTTAACTTTGGGTTGAGAGTAGAGAAGTAGCAGGACGAATTTTAGGAAGTCACAGAGGGGGAACGGGAATTACTTTCCAGGTTTTAATAAGTAACTGTAACTTCGGGGAGACTCGGACACGTAAAGAGTCGTGGGTGGGGAGGGTGGAGATTTGTGCGGGTAAGATGACAGACCGGGACGTGTAAGGGTAGAGGTCGAGTACGGTCACGACTCGGACCGACTCTTGTGGTGGGAGGAGTAGTGATGACCGGAGAGGGTAGACGAAGACGACGACGACGACGATTCAGCGAAGTCAGCACCGGCTGAGACACACTGGGGTATCTGCCGTCGGGTGGTCCGAGGGGACAGGGACCCTAAGAGGTCGGTTCTTGTGACCTCACCCAACGGTAACGGAAGATTAATAGGAATTTAGGAGTCAAGTGTGGAGTGGAAGGTCTTTAGAAGTGACTGTAGGGAGGGACACTCCGACACGATTCAGAGGAGGAGACCGAAGAGTGGATCTGAGGGGAATCGGGTGGTGTTAAGAGGTAATATGATGTTGGTCGAGAGACGAGAAGAGTGAGGAGGGTCCTCCCGTGTCTGATGTGAACGGAACAACTGACGACACAGGAGGTGGTGGGTTATCTACGGAACGGGACTTATCCACGAGTTATTTATAAAAAACTTTATCACTTGTCTGTTTATATTATATGTCCAATTTAGGAATCGTGTCACTGATCGTCTTTTTGCCATCACTTAGTCTCAGTAGTAGTGCTGACACTACCAAGTCGGGGTGTGGCTCGATAGTACCTTTGTCTCGAGGTTTGAGTCGGGACGGTTGTCACCCCACTTTACCACACTGTCGGGGTCCCGGACACCGTTGTACACACACTGGGGGGAGGTGTGGGTGGGAGGTGGTCGTTACAACTAGACACGGTGACGTTAGGGACCAAGAGTGGGACTGAGCCTGGGGAAACGGGTGGGACTAAGGCCCGTCCTTTTCTTGTCGTGGAAGTGGGAGGTGACTTTGAACTGAAGAGTGGTGTCTCGATCACTGATGAGGAAAAAGACCTCCTCGTTGAGGGGAGTTGTTGGGGTTGGTCGTCGGGGTGAGGAGGCCTGTCTAGTCCCTCTCCTAGGGACTCTGTGTGTCGGAGTCGAGTGGTGGTATAGCGGTGGTCAGAGGTGAGGTCTTTACTAGGTCCTGACACCCTCCAACCGGTCACTAGGAGGGTCTCTCGGGATGACCGTAAAGAGGTTTCCGTGAATAGCGACCGAAAGACTTAATGGAACCGAGTAGGGGCACAAAATAGAGGGGATGTCCTAATACGTGAAAAACTCGTTTCTCTAGTACACAATTATTAGAAGTATAGAGGATACGGACCGTATCCCATCTTGGGGTTAGTGACAACTTCATTACTTATGTACTTACTTTTTTTACCCAATATATACTCACCAAGGTCTGTCTTAACCGGTAAAGGGTGTAATTCTTCTACTCTAAACACCTCTTCCTTTACCGTTGGGTGAGGTCATAAGAACGGACCTTTTCAGGTACCTGTCTCCTCGGACCGCCGACGTCAGGTACCTCAATGTACTGACCCGTACGTACGTCTCCCACCTCCCTCTACCCAACCATCGTTGTTTGACCATCTTGATTTTTTTTTTTTCTTCTTCTTCTTCTACTCTAAACATGATAGTCACTTCCGTAAGGAGGACTGGGAATTCTCTTAGGTCTCCGATTTTGTGGACTCAGTTCTCCTAGTAAAAAGGAACGAATTTGATTTAAAGAGACACACGTTGAAGTCCCGTAAACGAAAATTAGATGGAGGGGTCGGTGACCCTGATTTTGAGTAAAGAAACGTTTCTCGGCTAATGATTAAATGGAAATCGGAAGAGAAGTTGTTCAAATTAGGGTCCGGGAAATAGCGAGGGAGGGATCCCGGGATGACAGGTCGGGAAAGGGACAAAGTGACTAGACACCCGGAAAACGGTCCGAGAGTCTCTGGACGGCCCCGACGCGTCCGTTCTTACCTGGATGACAACAGGCGCCTCGGTACGTGTTCCCGAGTCTACGAATGTGAGACGGACGTGTGTGGAGAGGCGTGGAGGCAGGGGTCAGGAACCATTTGTGTGCGAGCGTCCGTCGGAGGTGTGTGCCAGTGAGGCACTCGGGAACACGACACTTAAGAGTGTGTGGACCTACGTGTAAGTCATGTGTCCTTGTCTGGCACGTCTTGACTCAAGAAAGGTGTGACACTTAGAGAAGGAGGGCAAAGAGGTAGAGGACGAGGAGGAAGGGGACGAGGGAAGGAGGGACGAGGTAGAGAGGAAGGGTAGTCGGCGGTGTCCGGTTCGGATGAAGGGGAAATGGATGTGTCACTAAAAGGTGAAGTTCCGACTTGTGTTCCTCATTTCCTTGGCTTCAACTGAGAAGGGAGAAGAGGAACGGGAGGAGGGTAAAAAAAGGACGGTTCAGGAGTCACGTGGAAGGTACACGTGTCTCGTGTGTTTGGTGAGAGGTAGGGGAAGGGTTGGTGGTGATGAGACCTACATCCCTCCTGACTGAAGAGTCCAAGAATGGAAACCTTTACTTGTTACTCCATCGTAGTCTTTGACTGTCTGTCCGACCAAGATAAAGTCTAGGGTACTCTCCGACCCAACCAACGACCCTGCGACCCGACCGACCCGTGGTACGGTACCCTAAGCCCTCGTACTCCCGGAACACTATAAGTGAGTAAGTAAGTAAGTTGTTTATAAATAGGTCATGGGTGTTGTACGGTCCGTGATGAGACATAGTTGTTTTGGTTGTGTTTGGACGAGAATTTCTGACGTAAGACACCCACCTCGGTCTTTTATTTATCCATATAAAATAACCTATAGTCCACCACTATCCTCTTTCGTCCCTTCCTACTACCCCACGTCCAACTCCCACCTCACACATCAAAATTTATCCCACCGGTCCCCTCCGTCATGAACCTTCCACTGTAAACTTGTTTCTGAACTTCCTCTCTTCCTTGGCGTCACTGTCGACCCTCCCCTCTAACAAGCCCCGTCGTCTTGGGCGTCCGTGTCCCACAACCCCTTGGGGTCACACCTCTCGGTACCCTTTACTTGACGATCCTCTACCGTCCCTTTCCCCCACGGTAAGTCTCTTCAAGAAGGAAGGTCAGGGTCCCGACCCTGGGTAAGACCGGAGGTCCCGGACTACCTCTTCGTCCTTTATACTCCCCGGTCTAATCCCTACTTTGACACTGGAGTTTATCTTGTTTTGCAACCTTACTTCGGTAACCTTTTGGTTTGTTTTACAACTCAACAGTCACCTCCAGTAAAGGTCTTCCTTCCTCGACTTGGATGTGACTACCTAATTCCCCTCTGTACCTCCCCGGTGTGTGTCGAACAACCACCCATCTCCAACGTCGGCCTCCCTCCGACTCGTGGAGAGTTTTAAGTCAGGGTCGACCTTGTCGTTCCGAGTCACTCGAGAGTCGGTCCTACTAGACCTAAGTTTTGAGATGAACAAATCAGGGATTCAACACAGGCTGATAAAACGCTGGGGTACTTGATATCGGACGGTCGAGGAGACAGGCACCCTAAAAGGTCCGTTCTTATGACCCCACCCAACGTAAGGGAAGAGGTCCCCGAGAAGGGTTGGATTCCTAGCTTGGACACAGAGAACTTAGAGGACGTAACCGTCTACCTAAGAAAAGATGACTCGGGAGTCCCTTCGGGAGTTTTGGGTCAGGGAGGTGATTGAGGAATACACCAGAACCCGTTCAAAGGACAGGACTCTAGGTCACACAAGTAGACCATTGTTTTACTTCCTTATTATGTCATTAAAGGTGAAATACGTGATAGTACCCTTAGACGACCCTCTTGTGTCACCAAGAGTCAGAACCGAGACACCACACGACCAGGGTCTTTCAGCACTCCGACCACCGGTTATTAAACATCGATAATTATCAATTTAGTCTCTTCTCACGTTTCCTAAAAAGTCAAATTTATAGTCACTTAAGTTACACCAGAAACGTTACTGTAGTGAGAAGGAATGACCGTAAGGTGTTTCGGAAGGACTTACCCTCTATTGACCCTCTATTACCCCACCTCACTCTCGATTGAGGGACCCTTAAACGTGTATTCGCCGTCGGATAGAATAGACACGGTGTTGGGTTCCCTCACGTCGTCCGTTCGTTTATGATAGAGTGGGTACCGACCCCGAACCTATTCCACCTCTCAGGGACTCGATTGCCGATTACATGTCGTCACCGGACCCCGGACCGTGTGTCATCCACGAAGAAACCTTCCAGAGACCAATAGCTGGTGACGTGTAACAGTGGGGGTCCGTGTTACGACGCCGAAAGAGGGCGGAGTCCTTTGTTTCTATTTACCATCATTTTCACCCCTCTACCTGTCACCTCTGGTCCGACCGACCACCCCCACCCTCGACTTCACCCCTCCCGACCGGGTCTCGGTCTAGACTACCCTTCCGGCACCCTAACCTTTGATGTCCACCTTGTAAAAACGCGTCCAGTCCCTATCCTCAGTCCTGTTGGGCTGGGTTTTAAACTGTTAACACCAGGTTCCGGTGGGTAGGTCTTCTACGACGATCCAAGAGTTCTTGTACGTCGAGGATTCACAGACTAGTTGTTCCGAAGGAGGGAGGTCAGTGGTGGTTGAGGAAGGTCGAGTGAGTACGGGGACAAGTGGTCTGGGAGTGGTGACGTTGGGGTGGGGGGTTCGACCAGACCGGTCGAGGTTGTCTTCGGTGGACCGTAGTTAGGACACCCTCCCCAGAGGTTGGGTCTGTGAACAGTCCTGAGTCCTGACACCCCTGCCGGTCGGGGTGGAAGGACGTCGCTGACTGTCGGCAAGACCAACACCCTTTCCGGGTCGATCGACGTCCGGGGAGAGGGGGATCTGTGATGGGTGTATAGGACAGTAGTACTGCGGATTGGACTTCCGTCGGCCCTCCCGGACAGGGAAGAGTTGGGGAGTGGATTTGTTCACTCTTTTTCTTGTCCTTCCTTCATTTTCTAACCCCCTATGAGCACTGGAAGGTAGAGTTTTAGGAGAAGGGACCTCGGTCACGGACATAAAGGGGGTGTAGGGAGGGAAGGAGTGTCACCCAAGTCGCCGGGGTCTGTGTCGGTCTTAGGTAGGTTTTTTTTTTTCTGTGTCTAAGAAATAAATTTAGTCGTTTGAGTCTAAAAAGTTCGGGGTCGGGTACCACTCGTCGGAAGGGAGGGTCCGGGGGAGTGGGGGTGGGGAATCGGTGTTTTTCCTTACCTTTTACTCTTCGGACCCCCGGAGACGGTCCCGTCCGACGGAGGCTTCACACCACTCACGTCAGGTCGACCCCGACCCCACCGTCACCGGTGTCCGGGGAGGGATATTTAATTCAGGGACGTCAGTGTCGACATCCGTTCCGTATGAACACCCCCCTCTTCCGGCAGTCCGTCGTAGGAACTACGGGTCGATTCCTTACCTAATCCCGTGTCCCGAGTCTCCCTTCTCCGGTCTCCTTTCTCTTCTCCATACCACGCCTCTCCCCCACTCCGGGGGGGTCAGAACCAGGGTCCCCTTTTCTCCGGTCAACCAGGTCAAAACACACAAACCTCTTCCCTTACATAATCATTCGTGTTCCCCCTCCGGTGGCAGCCCGTTGGGGCCTCCTCTGTCCGGTCCGGGGGTGGGACCGTCTTCCCTCTCGCTCTCGAGGGCTCCCGAGAGTTCCTTACAGTTACGTTTTTTTTTTTTTTTTTTGTGTTGTTGTATATATAATTGGTAAGTGCCTCCCGTCCCCGTCCCGACGTCTCGTCTAGTCTCCTAGACCGCGCCGTAGGGTATCGGCCAGTACGGACGGACTCTTCGGGGCGCCAACCAGGGGTAGACATTCGGTTAGTGTAAGAACGGGAGGACGTCAACCAACAGGCTCTTCATCGCTCCCAAGAGGAACCTAAAGGACCCACCCTTCACTTACGACCAATCCTCCTCCCACCTCCGGCGGGGCCATTTACAGGAGGGTCCCGTTTCGTGTCCGAAGAGACCACACGCACGACCACGGGCGAGACGGAGTCTTTCGTGACTCGAGTGGCGGGGAGTAGAGAGTTTTCCCTGACAGGGAACGGTAGGGTCCTTTCCACACTCCTATCTCTGTTCCCTACGATTTCACGAACCATCTCCCGCAAAGGGTCCCTGTCGTACTGGTGGTGCGACCGGGTCTCGGACCCGACGGGTTGCATGAGTGAACCCTTTGGTCAATCCTAGGGGTCTCTTCTCGGGTAGTAGGGCCCGATGGCGGTCGGGCGGGTCTAAGTAGTCACAGGCGACGTGTGTCCGGTACAAGAAAGGACCCTTCTTCCTCCCCAACATAATCGGAGGCACCCCGATCCCAGGTCTTACGGTCCTAAGGTGGACATAGTGGTCCAGTCGTCCGGGTCGGGGGTTTAAGAAAAAGAGAACTAGAGGGATAAGAAGAGGTAAGGTCGGAGGTTGTACCAGTTGAGGAGATAGCTTTACGTTTTGTTACTCGTGCGTGTGTGTATCTGTGTGCGTGTGAGCTGACAGGAGCCCCACGGTCTTTCCTCTACCGAGTCCGGTTGGAGACGAGAAGACCTGTTGTGACGGGACTGGGACCGGAACCGGGTGGAAGGGTCTCCAGGTGTCAGACCTTCTACAGTCACCACAACTACGGCATCGCGAGCCGACGAACGTCCTTGACCCTCTAGACGAGGTAGACGAACTTCCGGTACCACCTCCGGACCTAGAAGAAGTGACCCCGGACGGGGAGCCCCATGTCGGGTAATTACTCGAGTGTGTCGTGGACCCCCTCCTGTCGTCTCCACTCCGGCACGAGTGTGTCTAGTGTCCCGTGGTGGGAGTCGAGGTCTCTTGCTGTGTCCACGGAGAGGATGGACTCCTGTCAAGACTGACGTGGACCTCTTTCGGAGACCGAGGAAGGACGGGTCGGGGACGGAGACTCGGGTCTTTCACTCGGCACGATAAGTTCCTAGTGACTGATCTCGTGTGGAGGGGGCGTCGGGAAGGGGACGTCGAGGAGGAGGAAGGACAATGGATTCCGAAGGTGAAGGGAACCACCCTCCCTCCTTTTTGTCCTCCCGGAGACGAGTTACCTCTAGGGGCCTAAGTCCTTTCGACCCCTGTCCCAACGTGAGGAAAGAAGTCGACTCTGGTAGGGGCGAGGGGATCTTGAAGACCACCCTCCGCGGGACGAGAATGGCACGGTAGGAACTCGGTCAAGACCTTCAAGAGCGCGGGTCCGACCCCGGCCGGGTGTAGGAACGCCGTGACCCACCACTAGGTGACCTAGTCCTAGACGAGGTCCAGGCGCAGCATAACAAAGAGTTAGAAGACGACATGGAGGGACGACTCCGGCATCCGTCCAGGGGACAACCGGTAAGGCCTCCCACCGCCGTCGCCGACACCCCCTGACCCCTTCTCCTGTGTCGGTCTGGGCGCCAGTCGTGAGACGTCGGACGCCTCACCCCCTGGCGGGTGCCCCTGTGTGCGGCATAGGGAGCCCACCCGGGACCTCCCCTCTTGTCGACGGTTTACTCTCGTAGAGCGGAACCGGGGCCACCCAAGAGGGTGGGAATACTGTCCTCGGGCAGATGATATAACTCCGAAGGGTCATCTAAAGTAAACTTACCGAGGTGAGGATGTTACTTCATATTTTGGGTGACCTTATGTTGTATCCCATTTACTCCGGTCCTAACCGCCAAGTCGGGGGGTAATCCCCACCAGTCGAAATCGTTTCCGTTTGACCAGTAAGATTGGGATTGACACGGAAAAGGTCAGACCCTTCCTCTTACTAAACCTTTCTTATACGTCACCGAACCCTTGGGTACGGTCCTCAATCTCCTGACCTGTCTAGATGGGAGTTATTCGGTGACCCAAAAGTGACTCGAAGGGTCCACCCTGATTACCATTTCTTATGTGGACGGTCGTGTCCTCTACGCTCTCTACATCCAAACTAGAGACCCAACCCTTCTAGGGGACCACATCCTTTACCGTTGGGTGAGGTCATAAGAACGGACCTTTTAGGGTACCTGTCTCCTCGGACCGCCCGATGTCGGGTACCCCACCGTTTTTTCAGTCTGTGCTGACTCGTTGATTGCGAAAGTAACTCGTGGGTGATAAACGCGACCCCGAACGTTTTCTCTGTCTTTAGGAACTAAGATTTCAACGTACATTACGGTAGTCTCTCTGTTTCTGTCGTGTACCCTTTCACGTTCTCAACATGTCCTACTTATAACTTGATATGTCTAATACAACAATGAATCAACGATTCAGTTGAGTTGAGAAAAGGTTGTTGTACCTGACATTGGGCGGTCCAAGAAGACAGGTACCCTAAGGGGTCCGTTCTTATAGTCTTACCCAACGGTAGGTCACCTAGTAGGACCGGGTCCCTAGCTTGGGTGTGGAGGACGGAACGTCCGTCTAAGAAATGATGACTCGGTCGTCCCTTCGGGCAGACGGCGTCCTTAATTCCCTCCTCATACCTGTCTTCGTCGGACCTCCCGAAGGACCTCTGCATCCAGACTCATCCGGGAATTGTCTAAAGTGATCCGTTACTCTGAAATATACTCTTTAGTCCATAATGAATTAAGATGAAAGGAAAGATTTTCCTCACCCTCCGTCTTACCGAGGACGTTTCCACGGATACAGGATTAAGGGTCTTGGACGTTTACAATGGAATATAACGTTTTCCCTAAAACACCCACACTGACTTAATTCCTAGAACTCTATCCCTTTCATGGGACCCGGTAGGTCGCCCCGGGTCACATGAGTGTTGTTCCCAGTAATATTCAATTTCTCCTTCCGTCAACTTAGTTTCACCCTCTTACTCTTCCTTCAGTTACTACTTCAAAGTGTCCCGGCACTTGGTTCGTTATGTTCACCGGAGTTCTTCGATTCTTTCCGTTCCGCACCTTAGAGGGGATCCGTGGGGGTTTTTCTTACGTCGGGACGGTTAGGGAACTAAAATCGGTCTCTCTGAATCGGGACGTTCTATAATTTACATACACCGAAATTCAGTGTTTTAAACACTATTAAACAATATCGCCCTTATTCCGGATTAAGTCCTCGGAACCCACCATAGTCAAACTCCTGGAGTCAGTCCTTCTTGGCCCTCCCCCCACCAAAGGACTGGTGACCGGACTCAACTGTCGGGTGTGGAGTATCTCCCGTCAGCCAGGGGTGGGCGGTGGAGGGACGCATTCAGGGGCGTGAGTCTCGGGACAGGACGTTGCGGTGTACAGTTCCCCCTCGGTCCTGGTCTCTGTCGTACCCTGAGTTAAAGGACGGGGACAGGGTAGGGGTACCCGAGAAGAAAGACGAGACTTTATCTCGACCGACTGACATGTCCTTTCTCCTACGGGGACTGGTCCGTGGATTCAACCTCCCCTCCCTTCCCTCTGTGAAGGTGCGGGGTTAGACCGGGGTCCGGTCCAGGCCGAACTCCCTACTTCAGTCCGTGTGTCGTCCAACTCGGGGATGGCGGAGGAGGGACTGGGAGGCCCGTCCAGTGTCCCTGTCGTCGACGGAGTTGGAGGGAGTGTGGAGTCAGGGACGCCCCCGAGTCAAGTCCGGCGGGGAGGGGTGTGAGGTTGTCCCGACGAGAAAGACTGAGGTTGAATATCCCGACGTGAAAAGGCCGTCTCTAGGAGGGGTATTTAGTCGATAAAAATTTGGAGTAATTCTCGTTGGGTGGGGGTGAAGTGGGTCGGACTTTCGGGTCGGTCTATTTACAGTCAGACCCGGAACTGGGTGTGTGGTCGGTGTGTGTGTGAATCGACCCCCTCCCGTCCGACCAACTCGCCGACTCCAGACACCTCTCTCGTCTGTTCTAAGGGACGGGGGTCGGGTCGGGGTTGCCGAGTCGGTGGTGAGTCGGAGACACTCGGACACTGGGACGGTGTATCCGAACCCTCCGAACCTTCCTTCCTCTACCCCGGCCTCCGACGACGGTGGTCCTTCGGGGGAACAGGGTCGGGGAACAGATCTGGAGTGAAGACCCTCGTCGAAGTGACACCAGTGGACCCGGAGTCCCGCAACAGAGGTACCTCGGTTGACCGGACTCCGGGTCCCTAGTGATACCGGTCCTTTCGTGTCCTCTTACTAATTGGGCCTGTGATCCCAATGCTTCCCTCTCGTCCCGGCTTCGGACTGGGGAGGTCACGACGGATACCTCCTCATCCTGTCTGAGTCGGGGGGTCCGGGTGGAGGTCCACCTACCACTCGGGAGGACTTGAGACCTCGGTCCTGTGTTGACCGTTCCAGTGTCCGGGGTCGACGTCACAGAGTCGAGGTGAACCCCGGTGACGGGATCTGGGACGCCACAGTCTCGGTACTCCGTCTCGAGACCGTCCTCCCGCTCGGTACTCCGTCGGACGGGTGTCGACAAGAGGGGTGGGGGTGTTCGTCTGTTGGAGACTCCTCGGCACCGACGACCCTGACGTCACCGCGTGGGCCCCGAGCGGGGAATTCCTCCCTTCCATCGGTGAACGGATGACCTCACCCCTCTTCGACACGCCCTTTGCGGGTCTCGACCCCCAGGTTGCCCTTCTGTCGACGTGTCGAACCCCCCACCCGATCGTCACTCATTCCACTAGAGGTCTCCATGAGGTCTGTCGCCACCCTTGTCGGGAGTGGGGGTGGGTGCTCCAATGTTGTCGACCCTCTCCCCTCCCCGACGTTTTCCGTGAAGTCGGGAGTCGGCGTGGGTCTGGGACCGACCTGGTCCCTGCGAATGGAGTGGGGTGGCTCGACTCCTCGACTACGGTTTCTTTTCCGCCTGCACCCCCACCCCACCCTCCTAAGGTCCCGAGGCCCGTCCCCACAACTTAACACTTCTGTTTCCCTGAGAGGTAAGTAACACGTCTCTCCTGGGTCCCCCTGAAGGGTTGGGTCTGAACCGTAAATCTGATAGGACTTTTTCGCTTCACCCTTGGGAACGGAGATTTGACTTCACGGTGTCCCTCGTCCCCGCCACCCTCTGGATGCTGACTCCCCGGTGGGACCCCGTCGGGGGAACGACAGCTCAGTCCCTCGTCTTCTCTTTCGACTTCGACGTGTTTGTCCTTCGGTGTTCCGAACGTCCCTTCCTCCCCATACCCCCCCGGCAACGGTACCGAAGACACATGGTTTGTGTCCTTACCCCGTTCCAGCCCCGTGGTCCGTCTTTGTAGGTGATTCACGTCTTCACCAGTCCTCCGCGATTCGCCCTCGTCTCCGTTCCGTCCCGTACCCCTCGTCTTCACCCTAGGAACCTTTCCCCAGCGAAGTGTCCATGTCTGTCCACGTGCCCTAAGGAGTTCCTTCGTCGACACCTCCCTTGTCTTCTTACACCTCTTCCCTTCAATGTTCGCAACCCCTAATCTCCGGTTAGGGGTCCCCCCGACCCCACCCCGCACCCCCTTCTTAACGTGAACCTGTCTGAATCGACAACTAAGACCTTCCCATCCCCGGGCGACCGGAGTGGGATGGAACCGGAAGAGACGACAAACTTCAGAAGGGACACCCGATCCTTCCTCTTTAACCTTCATGCCAATGTCTGGGCCTCGACAGGGACAGACCACGAGACCTCAGTCTTTTAATCCTCTTGGTGCCCAGAGGAGGATGGGGCCTAGGGGCATGATCAGGTAAGAGTGGAGATGGGACGAAGAAAGACGATCGCCTATGGTTCGAAGGGGTCTTGGAGTGGGCATCGCCGAGGTCCTCTGAGTTTCTCCGGTCGTCTCGCGCGCCCCATCCCCCCAACCCCTCCAGACGTCGTCGGCTAAAGGCCAGGACGACCAGGCGGGGGGGTGTCAGCGGGGGTGAGCGGTGTGGGATCCGGCAATGACCCTACTTAGTGGGGGGCGGGCGGCGACCCCACTGCGTCGCCAGACCCGTCGGGCGGACGGGCGGGCGCCGGTGGTGGCTGAAAGGGTCGTCGTCCCCCGTTCCCCACCCCCGCAGCCGAGGGCATCTCCGACCTCCGGACCTTTCGTCGGTAGGAGGGGGTTGTGGCGGAGGATGTCCGTCCCGTGGGGTTCCGCGACAGACCCGACGTTGGAGGGTCTACGAATTCCAGCTCTCTGGAAGACCTCTCCTGACCTTGAAGTTCAGGGGCGGGTTTGGGCTCTTCCGCTCCGGTGACGCCCTGGGCTCGTGCCGCCGGGGAGCGGGGTTGAGCGCTGCCGGTCAGGGGTCTTTTTGCTCGAAGTCTTTTCTTCTCCTGTCCGTCGTGGGTGTGCACGAGGACCTTGGTCCTTCACTTCCCAGCGGACCCTTCGGGGCCGCCGCGCCTCGACCGGTTCCCACCCGCGGCCCTGGGACATGGGACGTAGTGAGACCCGGTCGGCATATTAGGCACTGGGGGAGGGAAAGAGCGGGGTCGCTCTGGGCCCTGACCTCGGCCGCCCGCCTCTCGTCAGGGTCTCAGAGGCTAGGGTTGCTTGCGGGGCAGTTACGTGATCGTTGTGGCGGACTGGAGTAGCGAGTTGTTACGTCCCCAGTCTCGGACCCCTGCCTGGACTGTCGGGTCCCGCCCCGTCCCGTCAGTTGCCTGGGAACGGACGGTCGGGAGCTAGGCGTTCGGGCGACCTCGTTCGGCGTTCGAGCCCTAAGAACGAAAGACCTCTGGCGCGTGTAGGGTGCGGGAGTTCCTGGGAAGGGAGGTCGAATGCCAAGTGCACCCAGCCTCTCAACGCGTGAGCTCCGCCCCCGGCGTCGCGCTCACCTAGCGGGCCCACCCCGGCCCCCAAAAGTCGGACGAGGGCGGAGCCTGCCCCGCCTGGTCCCCGCCCCGTTCCCGGCTCTCTCAAATTTCCGCGGCGTCACGTCGACGCCTCCCGTCACGAATTCTCTCTCTCCCGGCCACCTGGTCTGGGACTCAATTTTCTGGACCTCCGTCACCGGAGTTGGGAACTCTTGGAGGTCGGGATGGGGTCTCGGGAATTTGCACACGGGGTCACCCTTTGAGAGACGGATCCAATCGCGTTCTGACACCCGCAAAAATACACCTTTCTTAGGAAAACCGAATTTATCCCACCAATCCATTTACCTCCGTGTCCTTTTGTAAGGGGATCTGTGTTCACTGATCCCACACCGTCTTGACCTTGATCGTCCGGCCCTGTCGAGGGCGTGCACCAGAACGAGGGGTGGAAGAAGTTCGGACCCGTCTTTGATTGTCACTCCAGTAAGGAACGGGTCCCGGGTTCCCCACACTAGTCGAAAGCCTGGGTCCCAAGTCTGAACTGAGGAAAGAGGAAGTAAAGGAGGGGATACTGGACCGTGGAGACAAAATAGGACCTCCCTAGTCTTCTCCGAAGTCACCTCCTCTGATCGTCAAGACAGAGACTCCTACCTCCTCTCGTAGGAAACCCCCAACTTTCTTACGGGGGTGGACAAAAGTCCTAAGTCAACTCGTCAGGGAGATCCCACCTCAGCGACGAATATCGGTAGTCCCCTCAAGAAGTATATACTATCTTCGGGGGTGACTTTGAACAAAAGTTCGTGTAGTTGTTGGACACCGAAGAGTGAAAAGGTAAGAGAGAACGGGCCGGGAGGGATGGAAATATAAGGCCACTAAGGGACCCTACGGTTCACAAAAATGAGGAGGGATGGAAGTGTGTCCGACAAGGAGACGGACCCTACGAGAGGGAGGGTACTGACTGAAGAGTGACGAGATGGGTAGTGGTTGAACCACCGAAACCCCGTCTAATGATTTCGTGACTTGTGGAGTCAGTGGATCAGATATTTTATCTCGATTATCATGATGGATGGCGTCTCACCGTCTGTTAAGTTGTTATGTACATGTTTTAAATCTCGTCACGGACCGATAACAAGAGTGAAGGACACTGTGCGGTCAGGGTCGTGTTCGACATTCGTAAGTGACAAACGTCTGAGGAGGGAAGTACGATGGAATTATTGGTTGTCTGTCGAAATAGTGTCTTGAATAGTGTCGTGTGACATTGCTAAAGAAATAAAAGGACGAAGTGACTGATCTTTCTTAAGGGGGTTCTCGTTTCTACAGAACACTTGAAACATATAAAAGTCGTGGATCGAGTTACCGACCTGAAGTCGTCGACTGGAGTCCTTCGTGAATTATTGACGAAAACCTTACCTAGAACTTACATAGAGGTAAGAAAGTGTCTCAGGGGAGTGACAAATCCCACATCCCTAAAGAAAGATGAAGGGAGAGTCTAAGTTTCGTCTACTGTGTGTCTTTCTAAAAAAGTGAAATAAATGGACATTTTTTCTCGGAGTGGGTGTGGTGTTTGTGGTGTGTGTGTGTGTGTGTGTGTGTGTGTGTGTGTGTGCGTGTGCCTGCGTGTGTCCGTCTGGATTCTAGTGGCAACGTCAGGAGTCTGAGCTCCCGGAGTCAGGCATGTGGGGAGTCGTTCGGGTGACAGTCCCAGAGACTGACTCGTGGTTTCCCCGTCCCCGTCGTAGGGGTCGACCTCTTTCTAGAACGACCCCCGAAGGGGACGTCCCAGGCACGCGGAAGTGGGACAGAGTGCAATCCCGTAAGTGTCGTCTCACCGGACAAGTCCCACCTTCTGCCTGACAGCTATCCGACCACCGGCCCTGGATCGCCGTAGAGCCGCGGCCGCCTTCCGGTCCTTAAGGAGGGCTTCCCGTCGTGTCGCCCGGAGTCCCGGTCCTCGTACCCGTCGTGAGTCCTCCGTCGAGAGGAGACCTCAGAAGTGTGGACGTTTTCCTTCCTGTTTTCCTTCTACAGAATTCCAGGGGACCCACTTGAGAACCCCAAGTGGTCATGGTGCTTCGAGAGATCCCGGACGGTCACGTCTCCTCAGTCTCCTCGCCCGGACCGACCCTTGTCCGACTCAGGATTCCCACCCCCACATCCTGCCACTCCGGTCCCCACGGACGGAAAGACCTTCCGAGAGTGTGGATCGAGACCGAGTCGAAGTTCAGCCCTAGCTCCCGGTCGGTTCGGGTGCACGTCTCAGAGGTCGTTGAGGTACAGGGGACCCTTAAGACTCAGGGTGAGCATCAAGAGTAGGTGTCTGCACAAGGAGGACACTTTACTCTGTTTACACACCACACCCATCTCCTTATCTCCCATCGGTCTTTTCGGACTTGACCACTGGGGTTCGACTCCCACCCGGTACCGAAAGGAGACTTCTAGGGACCTGGAGTCGTTTTCGAAGTTTTTCCTCTGTTCGAGAGGACCAGGGTTCCACCCCTACCTCATCCCTTCCGTCTCCCACGTCCTCTCCCCACCCCTCTTAGACATGTCCTGTCCCGTCCCGTCCCGTCCCGTCCCTGACGGGAGTGGAAAACGACTGACAGTGGTGTACGAGGGAGGCCCCGGTGGAGAGTCCCGGTGACCGGGTCGACGACCACAGAGGACCTCGCCCCGACTCCATCGACGGAGGACGTCTCCCCCGACACCTCCCCCCGGCCTCCTTCCTCCGCGACGGGGCGGGTGACGAGACCGAACACTCCGACGGAGCCCCCCGTCGTCCCTCTTCCGAACCGTCGTCGGCGAGGGAGTCACAGGTCAGTTGGTCACGACACATGCCCCCGAGGCCCCGCCGGGGTCGGGGTTGGTACCGGGGCCCTTCACGACGGGACCCCCTGAGTCTCACCGTCAGGTCCCTGACCTCCAATGTACTCCACCCCGTCCCGGCCCATAGGTACATTAGACCCCCACCTCGTCCCGGCCCAAGGAGGTGCCCCTCGGTCAGGGGTAGATGTAAGTAGAGGGACTTCTTCCCGTCCGAGTCCATGACCTCGTCCCCAGGACGTGGACCGTCTCCTGACCCACCCCGGCCAGCTCCCCCGGGGTGTCCCGACTACAGACGTTACGTCTCCCCAACTCCGTAGGGTGACCCCGACGACGACGACGTTAGTATCCTGGACCGGACTGCGGCTCGACCCCAGGCTCCGAGCCTGACGAGTCCCGGACTGAACAGAGCCCTCCAGGGGTGGACCCTAGGGTAGTGTTTTGCGGGTAGACCAGGGGCCGTTTACCCGAGGTCCCCATTCCCGGGGGCCGATCCACCTCCTAGGCCTCCCCCCGACCCCCCAGGTCGCCCAAGGGGGGTCTCGTCTGAGACCGCGTCCGACCCCTGACCCCTTGAGACCTCGAAGTCGAAGCGGTGCGACAGTCCTGACGGGCTCGGGCCTCGTCTCGACCCCTTCCTGTCCTCTAGTCCCAGACACCATCCCCCGGTCAGGGGGAGGGTCCTCGGTCGCAGTCCGGAACTCTCCAAACTACGTCTTGTCTCGTCTCGATCCCTCTCGTTCCCTCTCTTCCTGGGTGTACCACCTCCCCACCTCCCTTCCGTGCCCGCTGTGCCTCGGCCGGGGGTCCGACCCCGGAGACGTGAAGGTAGGAGTGGAGGGAGAGTGAAGACAAGGTGGGGAAGATGGGGAGGGGTTCCACGTCTTTTCCTTCCACGAGTGTCTTCCGTCTTCCTTCGGTTCCTTCGCCTCCGTGAATGACCTCTCGACTGAAAGGTCGCCCTCTCTTCTATTCTCCACCTAGACGTTCTTATTCTCCTGTTCTCCACTGTGCCCTCTTTGGCTCGGGGTGGTCCCGGGTCCCGCGTTCGGAGTGAGGTGTGCTCTGCGGTGGGGTAGACGGACCCCTTTCACCTTTTTCACCCTTCGTCCCCCTTGTGTGGACCGGGACGGTCCCCCAACCTCGAAGAGGTTCATCCTCCACGAATATCTCCCGCCCTGGGGTTCACTGGATGGAACCGCCTCCGCAAACGCCGCCGCTGCCCGTCGAGCCGCGGCCAAGTACTCCGTCCGCCGGTCCTACGAGTGCTCGTGTCGGTGCGGGTCTTTCGTTTGGGGCGGGTGGTGCGGCCGGTCGTGACCGACCCCGTCCTCCGGACCGTCGACACACGCGCTCCCCATTTGGAGGTCCGGACCCGTTCCCCTGTGCTCCCTCCCAGCCACAGATACTGTGTCCCCCGAGGCTCGGGGGGGTTAGGGGTCCCAAGACGGGAGGACGGCCCAAGAGTGGTCTTCACCTCTGCAACCGACACAACGACCCTAGTGACTGTATCGATGGTCTCTTCCGGTGCTCCGCCTTAAGCATCTCTTGCAGGACCCCTACCCCCAGGTTCTTCCCGCAGTTTCGAGTCGTGACGAGTGGGGTTCGGGTAAACCTTTCTGAAACGTCAACCTTCCATGTCCACTTCATCTTTCGGTTCGCCTCCACTCCTACCAGTTTAGTCCCACTCGGGTCCAAACCCCTCACGTCGTCCCCCGACCTCCCGGTGACCGTCCTGGGTGTGGGGACGGATGGGCGGTGTGGATGGAACTATTCAGGACCGTGGTTGTCGACGTAAAGTCACGGACGGTGCCGGGCTAGGTTGTGGAGGGTCGGGACCCTCGGGACGGCCGGGAGGTCCTACATCGGTAGGTCGGAGAATCCCTGGTCAAGGCCCCCTAGGGTCACGTCCTCATGGGGGGCCCCGCAGGAGTGGCGGTGGTCTGGAGCACCTCCCCTGTCCCCTCCGCTGTAGAGACAGCCCCCTCCTGACCCCCGTCGACCACACCATCCTTCGGGACTTCCCCTGTGTCTCCGTACATTTCTAACGTAAGGGTCACGGGGAGGGGACGAGGAGGTGTAGGGGACCTTTACCTTCACAAGGGGTGCCTGACGTCGAGTGGTCCGAGGAGACAGGGACCTTAAGAGATCCGTTCTTATGACCTCGCCCAACGGTAACGGAAGAGGTCCCATAGGAGGGTTGGGTCCCTAGCTTGGGGTCAGAAGGTGTGGCATCCACCTAAGAAATGGTAGACTCAATGGTCCCTTCAGGAAGGTGTTGGGGACCACGGGTTGATCAGAGGGTCTTGGGGATTTCAGTTCGGAGCTAGTAGAAGGTGTTTGGGAAGACCGGTGAGGGTGGGTCTGACGGGGGCAGACCTGAAAGGGACGTCGGGGAGGGGTAGGAACAGACGACGAGACTAGCGAGTGGAAGTCCCCGTCTGTCCTGTTAGAGCGACTTCCCGGGCGAGGGGTCGAACAAGACTCGCTCCTGTGACTTGACCATGACCCACACCCCGACGTCCGGACCGTGATCCTCCTTTCGTCGTGGGTGCCCGTGACGGTCCCTGTGGGTCAGTACCACCCGAGCCAGTCCTGCGAAACGGGACCTCCTGTCCTCCTTTACCCCCCCCCCTCGTAAAGTACTTGATCCTTCTCCTCCTTCCAACCTCAGGTCTCTCGACTGGAGGGGACAGGGGAGTTGGTGGGGTCGAGAGTCCTGGACCCGAAACTTGGGGACTCTCAGAGACTTTTAACCTGTCGTCTCAGTCCCGTACCCGACCGTGTCTCTCCATCCTCTCTCCCGTCTCTCGGTCTCCCTGAGTCCAACTCCCCATTCTCCCTACCGTCCCCGTCCAGTGAGTGTTCCCCCACATGGTCTGTGACTTAGAGACGTCTATCGGTGGTAGTTTCGGTCCGAGGGTCCTCTGTAACCGTGGGAACCCGTTTCCATGGTGTCTGTGTAACCACTGTTGCACCCCCGACCACGGACCCACCCCGTTACCTCCCTATTACAAGTCCTAGGACTCCCTCCCGCTTCTCAAGTCCCCTAGGTTCGGAAGGTGAGTGGTGGGTAGTAGGGTCCCCGAGGGGTGGATTCTAGGGGTAGACCCCGGGGGGTTTGCTAAGAAAAGGGACCCAGAAGGGGTGTGCCGACGGAGGTCGGACGAGACGTCGGTGATTGGGTCGTGCATCTGTAAGCACCTCCGCCGGTGAGCCCGGTGCCGTAACGACCGGCACGTGAGGGTCGCAGGCACCCGGAGGAACCAGTCACCAGCGTCCTACTCCGATGACAACGACAGGTGGACCCGGACCGGGACGTCGGGGGCCGGGTGGATGTCTTGGTGACCAGTCGGGACTCCTGTGTGCGTCGGTGGGGAGTGGTTCCCGCGGTGAGTCGAGAGCCCCGTCGAGGCCAAAGGAGGGGTCGGTCGGGAGAGAAGGAGTGGAGGAGGGGTGGAGGGGAGAGGGGTGTTTGTAGGTCCCCGTGTCTCTCCGTCCCCACGCCGCTCACACTTTTGTCCACACTTATGTCCACCTCACCCCAGTCCTCGGAATGGAACCGGGTTCTCTATCATCCACTTCCCAGAGGGGCCCGTCTCGTCCCCTATTCCTCAAGAGCGGGATGAAGAACCTTTATAAGAAGAAACCCTGCAAGGTCTTTTCGACCTCCTCGGACGTTGGGTCTAGACCGTAACCCACCCCCGAGAGAGTGTGACGGCGGACTCCCGGTACGGGGGGGAAGAGACCCCGGTGGTAGACAGACGTAGAGAGTCACAGAGAGATCGAGCGGACAGGGGTCGTTCCCCCGACCTCCCTGTAATAACCTCTCTGGTCCCGACTACCCGTCTCCGGAGAGACTTCTACATGTTTCGAGATCTCTTATGGGAAGTGGGAGGGGAAACGAAGGATGAGGGAAGTGAGGTCTCTCCCTCCGTCGGACAATTTCCCAACTCCGCCCGTCCCCTGGAAGGAGGCGACACCGTAGACTACCGACGGCGATGGTACCGTTTGTCTGCACCTTCGGGGCGAGGGGTGCGCAGACAGGGTGGGTGGAGCCGGACCACAGTCATGGTCGGAACGTAGAAGTCGGCGGACTGGACGACGGTGAGGGGGGCGGGGGTTGGGGGTGGGGTTCGGCGTGGAACTCGTCTTGTGCCCACTGGCCCCTCCCGGGACGTCACGGTTCCGACAACATCCCCCACGTCCTCATAAGAGGGTCACGTAGGAGCAAGGGGTCCCGTTACTAGTCCCTCGGAAGACCCGGGACCCTGGTCGGCCCCTTGACCTTCGTTCTCCTCTACTGTCGGTCTGTCTCTGCCAGTCGTCTCCGGTCTGGTCTCTACCTCTGCCCTCTCCGGGCGCAGATGTGCCTCCGCCGGCGTTGGTGGGAATCCGACCGGGGAGAGACTTAAGGCGGGAAGGTGAGAGAAAGGATGTCCCCCGGCGATGGTCCCCACACTTCCGTCGGATAACTATCGAGACCCCGACACTCGTTACCTCAAACAGTCTCCTTACCTCCGACTGTTTGAGGTCCCCTCGGTGAGTCCCCCTTAGACCACACTTACCGTGGGGCACCCCAACTCGGCACACTCCAAGAGACGGACGACGGAAGGATCGGGAGGTGCTAATGTAAGGGATAGAATGTGGGGTGTAGTCGAGAAGAAGGACCGAAGGGATCAAGACATGTCAGTTTCCGATTGCAGACTGAGGAATGAGACAGAGTGCGGGGTGTAGACAGGAGGACCCTTCCGGAAAACAAGGTAGGTAGAAGTGCAGATAGGGAGATTGAGTCCGGAGCATTGGAGAGTGGGTGTTAGAGTAAAGTCGTCGGGGACGTGGTGTTTACAGGTGAGAGAAGGGGAAGTAAAGAGACTGTTTGAGTTGATGAGTGTCGGGACTGCGATGGTATATTCGAAGGGACCACCGAGTTGCCATTTTTTAGACGGAGTCACGTCCTCTACGCCCAAACTAGGGACCGACCCCTTCTAGGGGACCTCCTCCCGTATCGTTGGGTGAGGTCTTAAGAACGGACCTCTTAAGGTACCTGTTTCCTCGGACCGCCCGATGTCAGGTATCTCAACCTGTACTAACTTCGTTCACTCGTGTGACCGCACCTGTGTGACTACGACAGTGTGGTAACGAGTTCGTTAAAGTGACCAAGGTTTACGGAAAACTGAAAAAAAAAATTGGAAACTTTTTTAAATAACTCATGATGATACCAACGTCTTCGGGACCCCACTGATCCTAATTCTCTACGTTATGATTGGGTGTTCCTTAAATAACAGAAACGTCTGTTTGTTTTTTAGAGTTAGTGGAACCTTACTCCATTATAATTGAACCGTAGGTATAAGAAGGGAAACCAGGGTTGGACAGAAAGGTCTAAGAGACGTAGTCAGTACAGGGGTGTCCTTAGCATCGAGGGTGGGTCGACCTACTGAGTAATACGGTATTTGCGTGATAGGATGAAGGACGGAGACCCGGGACCAAAGACGTACCTTACAGAGAGACGGGAGGTTCCGGCAGTAAGCGTAGGGTCTTCGGCAACGACTAGACAGGAGTTGGTCGGGATTCTCCTTCCACGAGCGGCGGAGGACGGAGAGATCGGAAGGTCGTCTCGCAGACACCGACACGATGGGGGAGCTCCGTGCCTACAGAGAAACGAGGACAAGGATGGTCTGTGGTCCGTGTCGTGGGCTATTGGTGCCTACAGTAATGATGAAAGGGTCAGACAGGGTAGGAGGGGAAGAAGGGGGCCACAGAGTGCAGGTACTGACGTAGAGACAAGAACGGGACGTTTGCCCAAGTAGACAGGGTAAAGAGATCTAGAGTATATACACACTTATATGTTATAAACAAAAAGAGAGTTTGTCTACCGATCATCCTTGGACGCCATTTCGTGTCCTTGAGTCGAGCCACGGGATGCTACTGGATCTTCCCACCCTACCCTCCCCCTCCCCACGTTCCCTTCGAGGTTACCCTCCCCTATATACATATGTGTCTCGACTAAGTGAAACAACATGCCGTCTTTGATTGTGTAATGTTACACTAATATGAGGTTAATTTTTTTATTTTCTCCACATGCTAGAGGTCAGTGACATAACTAGTTTCCGGTGGGGTCGACAGAACTGATCTTATTGTGGTTCGATTCGGGAGAGAAGGGACGGGGTCCGGACATGGAACAGGTCGACGTCCCGGACGGGTAGGAACCAGGTCGACTGTTTCTCGTTACCCCCCAACCGTGCTTGCCCCGTAGCCTAGTGGGGGGCGTACGGGTGCCCGTTCCCGCAGAGTCCTCCGTACCGCCAGTGGACGCGACCCAGACCCCCTTCGTCACCGTTCAACATCCCCTCCTCGACTCGGACCGGGTTCCTTCACTTCGTTAGACAGCTCCCTCGGCCCCACCCCGAATGTCTCGTGTCACTCCATCCGTCTCCGGCTCCCGCCCGCGTCCTCCGGCAACGACCCGTGTGTCCACATCGCCGGCCGTAGTAGTCCGACCCGCCGGACGTCGGCGTTCGACGGTAGGTGGTCCTAGGCGTGAGCCCCGACGTCCGCCGACGTCATACCGTGTCCCCGCCTCCCCAGGTCCGGAACGAGTCGGTTCCCTGAGGAGTCTGACGGGTGGTCAAGGGGTGGGGGTGGGGTGGTGTGGTGTGGGATCGTGTCCGTCTCGGGGTGGACTACACCTTCTGCAACCACGACAGGACCTTGGTCGACATCCACTCCAATCGTCCCATACGGAGTCGAGCCGTCCGGTCTCTTTGTAGGACCCTCCGTAACTGACACGACAAGAACCCCCCGTGGTGCTACTGACCCCCAGGACCCTTCCCCCTTCGTCTCCCCTTCCTCCCCGGAGTCGGGTCAAAGGGTCCTTGGGACTCCAGTGAAGACGGAGAGAGGGATCAGACGGGAGATCTTATGTCCCGACCAACGATTTCCCGGAGTCCTTACCTTTGTCCGGGATTGGGAAAATAAATTGTGTTCAAGGAGGAGACGAGGTCGTTCGAGCGAAAGGATGGTCCCTGTCGGTGTAAGTGGGTCAAATTAGGAGACGAGTGGGAAGTGTGGTAGTGGAAAAGGTGGGGAGTAGACGGATGTGGTAGATGGTGTGGAGACACAGAGGATAGGATTAGGTCCGTGGGTTATGGAATTGGGTCCTACGACGTCGTTAGGGACTGAGGTAAGTACCGGTAAGTACGTTTTTACAGAGGTGGGTGGGTGACACCGGTGTCTTAAGAAGACGAGTTCTTAGGTGTCGTCGAGGACCGAGGGTCGTGTAATTCGAGTTTGAAGAACTGGGTCGGGACACCCGGGAACACTGGGGTGGACCGGTTGGTAGAAAAGTATGTAGTTCGGAAGGTAGGAGAAAGTTCAGTCATACCCTCGAGTGACCCGGGTACGGTCCGTCAGAACTTCCGAGAAGGGGTTCTCGGACTGATCCGGTGTCTCTGGGACGGTTTGGTAGAAAATTGGGGTGACGACAGAGGGAAGAGGTCCGAGGTTGATGTGCTCACCGGTTATTATTCTCCATTACTATGTTCGACCTCACGTCTTGTGGAGGTCCGTACGGTCCACCTGACTGGACTGGACGTAAATTAGGAGAATTCTCGGAAAACACTATCTTTAATAACAGAGGTGAAGTATCTACTTCTGTACTTCCGAGTCTCCGTCTGTCTAACATTCCGTTGAACGGGGTCCAGTCACCCTTCCGTTTAAGTGTAGTCCGGAAGGGCTGCGGTCTGAAGTGGGACGGGGTGACGGGTCGCGACGGAGGGGGTGTCGTGGGTCCTCTCGTCCCGAAGTGGAGACGTAGAGTAAGGGCTCCAGTGGTACCCCGAGATACTTCCGTCTCACATGAAAAGTCGAAAGGAAGACTTCCCTTCCCGAACTGGTGTTTAATGACACGAGCCGACTTGGATTCAGAACATTGTTAGGACTCTCCGTCTGTCCTTGAAGAAACATATCTACTCCTTCGATCCCCAGTTCCCCCAAGTCCCCGAGTCAGACTGTGGTTCTGGGGTACGGGAAGGGTGACATGGTGTGACGATCCGTGATTTATGGACGTAAGTGACTAGGAAAATGTCCGTTCTACGACCAAAATCTCCGTAACCCTCGAGGGAGGGAGAGGTCCCCGGGGACGGAGTCCGGGTTCAGGAGGGGGGTTCGACACACGTGGGGGTCGGTGTCCAGTCAGGAGAGTGCGCGATACAGGTCGAAGGGCCGGGAGGGGGCTCTGTCGTGGATCGTGGTCGTCGACCCACCGCACCCACCGCGACGGGAGCCACGACCTTCGAACCGTCCACATCTGGGGCCGCGACGAAGCGAGGTGGGAGGCCTAAGCGTCGCAAGGCAAGTCGTGGATCTCGTCCTCAGTCGCTCGCCCTGGGTCCGTAGAGGAGCGGGTGTCGCCCGGAGTCTGCGGGGACGTGAAGGTTCCGGTCGGTCGTCTCCCTCCGTCGTCCGGTCCGAGCCCCTTCGGGCCCGGTTCGGGAGGAGGCCGCCCAGAGGGTCGGACCGGAGTGGGGGAGACAGGACGTCGGACAAGGGTCCGGTGGTGGACGGGGTGTGACAGGTCGGCGTCCTGAGTGGACGTGAACTGAGACCGGGACCGGCTCCAGGACAGGAGCCTCGAAGGTTCAGTGGGCTCCAACCCCCAACGGAACCCGGTGTGTGGCGTCCCACTGGCCGAGGTCAAGGGTGTGAAGCTCGTGGACCCCTCCGCAGAGGTCCTTGACTCCCCCGCGACACTCCTCTCTCCGTAGTCCCCCACGGTCTCCCCGGTGGTCGGGTTTCTCAACGTAGGGTCCTGGTCTCTCCGTCTAGTCCCGACGTCGGGAGTCGAGTAGTCCGACTGGTGGAAGTCCCCTTAGGGGTCGGGACCCGGTGGGACAGACGCCGTGGGTCCCGAGTCACTCCTGCGTGGCCGGGTAGGGGCGTGGTCGGACGTCTCGACCGTTCCCTCGCCTCGTGTCCTACCCGCAAGTCTCGACCCTCTCTCGGTCCACGGGAGATCTCAGTCCTCCGGACCCAAAATCTGAGACGGCGATTAGTCACCGTGTTGGGTCAAAGGAGTAGATACTGTCCCCTTATGAACACTGGAGGAAGGAAGAATCCCAACTCTGTCTTAAGTACTCCATGACCCAATTTTCCCCAAAACTATTTTGTTTCATAACATATATACACTGGTTACAAAGTCAGCCCCAAGTTATTGGGGAATAGGGGATAGGTAATGCGATAGGACCAGTCCCTTCGTCCTCGTCCCTTCTCTGTCCTTCAAAGGTTGTGTCTCGGTTCTTCCGACTAACCAAAATCCACACTTCTTACCTTTCCCGTCCTCACCCCCACCCGCCCCACTCTACATTTGTTCCCCACAGTCGGTTCACCCCGAAACCCTGACAGGAAGGTGGGAGGGGGGAAGGTGTGCTGGGGGAGGAAGTGGTGTCGGGGGTCGAAGGATGTCAACTGCCACTCTACGTGGGTCCTCGGCAATCGTCTCAGAAGGAGTCCCGACACGACCAGATCCTTCTCATGCGCCGTGAGCATGGTCGGGACCAGAAGTCGGGCCTCGGGGAGCTAGACCTCTCTACGGGGGAAGACTTCGGCCTGTGCGGGACCCTTTTGTCGGGACCTAGTTCCCACGACTTCCCTGACGTACCCTCGGGGTTCGGGGACTAGTGTGGCCAATAAGAGTCTGCATTTCTTGTCCGACAGAGAGGGTCGGTGGGATGATCTCACCCAGGTCTCTCCGTGTCTACCCCAACCCCAGTGACTCCCGTTTAGGGAGGGAAGTCGGGGAGCTCAGTAAGGACGGAAAGTCGTCGACGCTGGGTCGAATCTGTTTCTCTTTGGTCTCGCCGTCGTCCGCCTGTTCCGTGTCTCGAGTTACTGCGGATCGAAGGCCCTGACATCCCTTTCCCCGAGTCTCTTGGTCGAGACACAGAGGAGACCTCAGTATGTCTTGGATGGGTAGGAACTCGAGAAAAACATTCCCTCAAGGGTCCTCATGAGGACGGTCTCCTGAGACAGGGGTCTTTGGTGTCGTCACAAACCCCGGGCTCGTCCCTAGGTCTGGAGCGGATGGTTTCGGGGATTAGGCGGCCCCAATAATAGTCACCGGATTCGCGGAATCCCACCGGTCTCAGGTCGGGTCGGTCCGTCGTTCCAGTCGTCGGAGGAGTGGGGTAAGGGAGTGCGAGGTCCCGTAGGTCCGACACCGACTGTCTGAAGTATCTCGAGGTGTCACGTGGGTCGGGGTCCCGTTCGTCCGTCGCGGGAAGGCGGGAGTCGTAGGAGAGGACCGTCTCAGGACGTGGTGTCTGTCGAAGCGCCCAGGGACCGTCGCGCTGGGTCACTCGTTCGGTGTGTGACGTCGGTCTCTCTGGATCGCAGGTCGAGACGATATATGGGAGAACCGATGTGGTGAATTTGGAGAGAGAGTTGTAGACGAAGAAGTAGATATTTTACTCTCTCTCTCTTTTTTAGGTTCACCCCATTTACCTTCCGTCCGTCGTGCTACGAACTTATTTTACCAACTTGTTTGCTTACTCGAGTTCTAAACTTTAGCGTCTGACGTGAGTTGGAACCGAGGTAGGAAGTGGACTGCTGTGTGGTAGACGGGGAAGAGGGGACGCAGTCAGTTGTCGTGGTAGTGCGTACAGGTCTCTGGACCCCAGTAGAAGTGAGAGTGTAGTCGAACGAGTCAATCGGAAACCACAAGAGAGAAACTGAGGGTAAAATCGAACAAGTCATTTGGAAAGTCTGAGATGAAGGACTTATGACAGAGGGAGAGATAGTGGAAGTGAAATCAAATCAGCGTATACGTCTCATGTAGTACTCTTTGCGACCCGACTTCCTTCGTGTTCGACCTTAGTTTTAACGGCCCTTTTTATAGTTATTGGAGTCTACACGTCTACTGTGGTGGGAATACCGTCTTTCCCTTCTCCTTGATTTTCTCGGAGAACTACTTTCACTTTCTTCTCTCACTTTTACAACCGAACTTCGAGTTGTAAGTCTTTTGCTTCTGGTACCGTAGGTCAGGGTAGTGAAGTACCACTTATCTACCCCTTTCTCACCTTTGTCACCGACTGAAATAAAACCCCCCCGAGGTTTTAGTGACGTCTACCACTGACGTGGGTACTTTAATTCTATGAATGAGGAACCTTCCTTTCAATACTGGTTGGATCTGTCGTATAATTTTTCGTCTCTGTAATGAAACAGTTGTTTCCAGACAGATCAGTTTCGATACCAAAAATGTCATCAGTACATACCTACTCTCTCAACCTGATATTTCTTTCGACTCACGTCAGGTAGGATTTCCTCTAGTCAGAAGTCACAAGTAACCTTCCTGACTACGACTTCGCCTTTGAGGTCATGAAACCGGTGAACTACGCTTCTTGACTGAGTAAACTTTTCTGGGACTACAACCCTTTCTAACTCCGTCCTCTTCCCCCACTGTCTCCTACTCTACCAACATACCGTAGTGGCTGAGTTACATGTACTCAAACCCATTTGAGGTCCTCAACCACTACCTGTCCCTCCGGACCACACGACGTCAAGTACCCCAGTGTTTCTCAGCCTGAGCTGACTTGCTGACTTGACTTGACTTGACTAACGTTGAGAGTTGACCCAATACGTTTGTTGGGTGTTTCCCCAGGGTGACGGAAGTACAAGTAGTCCACGGGTGGGGTGAAACTGAAACCTATTCCTGTTTACTGTAAAAGATTTATAAGACCCAATACGTTTTGTCTACTTTGGTCTGATACGGAAATGAATCGGGAAGGAGACACACAATCAGCGAGTCAGCACGGACTGAGAAACGTTGGGGTACCTGACGTTAGGTGGTCCAAGGAGACAGGTACTCTAAAAGGTCCGTTCCTATGACCTCACCCAACGGTAAAGGAAGAGGTCCCCTAGAAGGGTTGGGTCCCTAACTTGGGCCCAGAGGACGTGACGTCCGTCTAAGAAATGGCTGACTCGATGTTCCCTTCGGGGGATCATGGTCTGTTAGTCTTCGGCAACCGCGTGAGTCGGGGAGGTTAGACGAAGGAAAGATGGAGATCCCAGCAGAAAGACTTTATCTTAGTTGGGCACCCCCGGGACTACGGTGGTCCCTTACTCTCTTCATAGTCCGACTCCGACCGAGACCCTAGAGTCCGTTCCCAGGAAAAAGAAGATTCTTGTTCCAAGTCCCCACCCCTAAGAGGTCTTTCCCACCTCGACGAATTTCCCGACCCACGAATTTAGGGGTGGATCTATTCGGACCCAGAGAGTCCATTTGTAACTTGTACTAGGGTGGGAAAGAGGGTGGTCACCCTAAGGAGTCATTGGGATTGGACGGTCCGGTACCTTGGGGCGTCTGACGTGACGCGGGAGAAGATTCAGGGTACACTACCATTGAAAACTAATGTCACTAGAAGTTCACGATGTTTCTTCCTTCTTCTGTCTTCCCTTTAGTTCAAACCCTATACGCGGTACATTATAGTCCGTTACAGTGGTATGAATTAGGAGAGTTCTTAAGGTCATTTCCTTGACTACAATTCGAAGAAAGGTTTTAGTGCACCGATAAGTCGTTATGTCCGTCCGGACGAAAGAGTGCTACGTCATGCGAGAGGTGACGAGTGACCACACTCCTGGGTCACTGCGAGTCCCGTGAGTAGGGACTCGAATCGGTCATATAAGAGTGAGCCGTACACAACCATCAGTCACCCATTGTCGAGGTTTACAGACAACTAGTCTTATAGGTTATTTCGTGTGGCATACAGGATTGAAGAGACACTCCATACCTACCGATCTGACCTTCACAGTGTCTTCTTATCCTTCGACCGGTCCTTGTCCACCAGGACACGGGAGGGCTCAGGACCCAGGGGGAAGACCTCCGGGTAGGAGATGGATGTCTCGGTTTCACTCACAGAGGTCTGGAGAGGTGTACGTTCCCACACATCTCCTTCCTTCTCTGTGTCAGGGGTGAGAACGTTTCGAGAGGTTTCCGTCTCGAGAGAGAGAGTCCATGTTCACGTTCAAGTGTATGTGTGTCTTCAGGTTCTTTGTCCGGATTGACACGGGCCTATGAGGTTCTTTGATTCTTCGTTCTCCGCATGTCCTCCAAAGGTCCTTCTCCACTGAGACGTCTCTCACTCTCAATGTGTCAATTAGCAAGTCAGGACAGGGGCTGAGAAGTGCTGGGATACCTGACGTCGGACGCTTCGAGGAGACAGGTACCCTAAGAGGTCCATTCTTATGACCTTACCCATCTGTACGGGAAGAGGTCCCCTAGAAGGCCTGGGTCCCTAGTTTGGGCTCAGAGGACGTAACGTCCGTCTAAGAAATGGCAGACTCGGTGGTCCCTTCGGGTCCCCTACGTTCCTATTTTCCACCACTCCTCTCTCCTGAGAAGATTTACCTCCTGCTCTTTTGACTAAAGAAAAAGCCGATAAGTAGTACATTCTAGAATCAAGGGGCTGGTCCATAGATTGGACAGGGGGGACGTAACCTTCGTACCTCAGAGTTGGTGACCTGGTGATCCCTTCAGGAACTCTATTGACTAAAAATAGTTTCTTGAGTCCTGTCTCTCTTTTGAGTACAGGGAAGACGGTGTCCCCCATAAAACTTTGAGAGTTCTTTATATCGTACTTTCAGTTTCTGGTTTTCGACCGGGGTCCTTAACCTTCTCGATTAGATTCTAGGTGGGGTCCCTTCGACCATATCTCCTTCACCTGGGAGAAAAGAGAGGTGTGGATCCTAAAGTGTGGTACGTCCGCGACAGGCCCCAAGAAATGTGTGTCGTCGATTAAAGTAAGATCCTAAATCAGGACCAAATAAAATATGACGAAAATGATGAAAACGTGATCAGGTGCTTAGGTCAGAGGAGACGATCTACCTAAGATTTCAGTAGTTTCTATCCTTCGGAAGGGAAGTCACATTAGGGACTTCCGAGGTTTGTCAGAGAGAGCACCAAGGAGGGTGTAAGATCCGGTACCCGGAGTGTGTGTCAGGGTCCGGTAGAGGGGAAGCAAACGGGTCTCCCAAATACTGTCCTGTGGTAACAGGAATCGTTGGAGGTGGAGGGCAACGGATCGTTGACGTCAAGTCTCAGGGGACGTGTTTCCGACTCTCCGGGTAAGGTGTGACCCTCCGTCATTTTCCCAATTACCCATGTCCCCGGAGAGGGGTCCCGGGACTGAGGGGTCTAGTCGAGACGGAACTGGTCTTCGAAGTCTGGGTCCCCTCCCCACCCGTACTTCCCGTCCCCATCCTTCTTTCGGGGGCTCCAATGACGAGTGTCGGCCCGTCGAGTTTCCTTGTGGTGTCTCTGCTTTTCTTTTGGGTGTCCATCGTTTCAACGATGGAAGGTCTGTTTCCCGCCTCCCTCCCGTCCTTCCTCTCAACGTGTAGTGGTGGGGGTTGAGGGGGTAAGGGTGGGGACGGGTCTCCGCTGGGGGCTTTTCGGAGGGGGATTGGGACGGGATCACCCCGTTGCAAGACGGAGGTGCTCGGAGTCGGGTCGCCGAGGGGTCGGGCCGCCCGTCTCCGGTCCTAGCCCCCGACCCGGGCCGGTAACAGAGAGGTGAACAGGATTCACCCCGGGGCGAAAGTAGTCAAGAGGGTTCGCTAAGAGGGGTCCGAACACGTCTGTGTATGCGAGGGTGGTCCGACAAACGGTTGTTGACGGGGGTCAAACTTTTATTTGGGAAGGGAGACGTGGTGGACGGACTCGGAGGAGGGGAGACACGAGTCGGACGGGGTCCCACTGTCGAATCGGTTAGGACACCGAAGAGGGTTCTAAGTTTGATTTCTCCCTTTTCCCTCCCCCCAGGGGGATGGGGGTAGCTGTCGGAGGGTCCACCGGAAAGGACCCAAAGGGGATACTCCTCCGTCGGTCTGAGAACGGTCGGCGGGGTCGGGGTCGGGACCCAAGAGGGTGTGAGACGGGAGTCTCTGGACGTGATTTGGTAAGTCTAATTCCGAGGGGTCTCTAATCCTCCTTCGACTCGGAAAAGTCCCTCGTCGACCCCGTGTCCTCTTCCGGGGGTCCCTCCAGATATGTGATAAAATTCAGGTACAACGTCGGTCGACTTCGTCCTTGGGTCGGGTCGGGGTAGACAAACGCCTAGAAAGCCCCTCGGACCAAGGGAGGTCGGGACGAGGCAACTTGAGTCTTAGTCTGTCTAGTCTTTGGGGGACTGGGACGACGGGGTAGTCAGGTGAGGGATCTTCGGACGACGATCTTGGGGGGTTTAGTCGTAAATTCTTTTATCCTCCCCTCCTCCCGTTCCCTCACTCTTCTATCGTCTCGGTTCGTGGTCCTCTCCCGGTTCATCCCCCTCTGGTCCCTCCTAGTCCTCCTCGGACCCTCCAAGCACTACTCGAGATCTTTCTCCCTAATCTCTTAATCCTACCTGTGAACGTTGTCCCGACGTCCTAGAGGAAACCTTGTCCGGTTCACCTCAAGGTTTGTCTGGCACGCGCGCGTACACACACACACACACACATTTACTTACTTATGAAGTCACTTACTTGTGACGAACCCTCGTCTCGGTACGAACAATACGTCTCAAGTCCGTCACCTCGACCTCTACTCCAACCCCGTCCCTGTCTCGACAATTCTTCTCCGGACAAGGGTGAGATGGGTCGGGTGGAAACAACCTCTGTGGAGGGTTGGAGAGTCGACTCCTGTTCAGAATGGGTGCATTAGTCCCAGCTACGCCCCTCTCATCTCCGGTTTGACCTACTTCTACCCTTCGTCCTTAGGTTTCGCGTCGGTGAGCTACTGTACGTCTCCCCCGGCCGGTCGGCCCCCGTCGTCCAGTGTCGGGTCGTGGCGTGAGAGGGGCCGGGCCGGGTGGTGGCTGTGGTGGAGTCCGAAGGGAGCTGGACGTCCCGCCCGTCCCGCCCGTCCGCCCACCGTACTCCTGGGTCGTCCCTGGGTCTTGGTCCCGACCCTCCCCTCTATGGGAGAGACAGAGTCACCCAAGGGGTCCGGAACCACTACCCCAACTTCCTTAGATACTGCAACCGTCTTGGACTCGACGAGGAGGGGAGGAGACTGGAAGCGTGTCTCTTGGGGCCCCCCTGGTGGGGATGGGGTTCCGGTTGTCCCTCAAGACCTCGGGTCCCTTAGGTCGAGTGGCAGTCGGGGAACCGACTACTAGTCCGACTCCTATCGGTCTGACTCCGTGGTTTGGTATCGGGTCGACGGACGAACGGGCCGGGGAGGAGAGGTGTCCCCGGGTCTACCTCCCCGGGCCCCTGCACGTCTCGGGTCGTTCGGGGAGTCAGGAAGACTAGTCCAGTGTCCCTAGTCGCGAGTGAGAAGACCTGTCAATCCCGAACCGAGTGCAGTGTGGACTCTTTCGGCAAGAGACCTCGTGGTGGTCTAGATCTACGTTTTACGTTCCGTTGTACGTTTCACCCGGTCACAACCTTTGGTCTCCTTGGGGAGGGAGGAGGGCCTCAACCTCAATCTTTTTCCGGCCTCCACTCGTTTCCATCTCTTCCCTTCTCCTCGCGTCTATTCACCGCCTTCCCGCTCTCTCACGACCCCACGCCTCTGGTCTGTCAATTCCTGTACACCCTTCGTCTCCCGACCTTTCTAGTATCCTTTTCGACTCCTTAAGACCCCTATGTAGGGAGAAATGAGTTCGAGAACCTTTAAACGCGGTGCTCCCTTGACCCTAAGGAGATATGAACCTTTTCCTGACCAGTCAATTCATGCCCTCTGTGTCTCGGGGGTACCAGGTCGGAAGAGAGACAGGAGACAGGAATCAGGACTACGATTAATTGTTCCATCGTTTCTCGTTCTATCTTGGTCGTAATAGTGGAGGTGGGGTGCCACTGTATATTCCTGTCACTCCTAGAGTCTCTTTGGACGAATCCACATGTGTCAGTCAGTTTCCGTTTCAACCCTACTTTTGGGGGTCTTTCAAGGGGCGTGTCTAGGAACGGAGTAAAGACGTCGGAGACACTTGGGATGCTTGACCCTTAGAACATGGAGAAAGAGGTCAGTTGGAGGGTTATGACGAAATCGGTACTTACGCAGTCTGTTAACCCTCTCCTCGAGGGAGAGGTAGACGACCAAACCCCCACGGGTCCGTCGTAAGAGGTCCAGACCCGTGCAGGGTCCCGAACACTCGACCGCCGACCACGGTGAAGGAGAAGGACTACGACGGTTCCGTCGGGAGGCAGAACGGTCTGTGGTACTGGGTTCAAGGAGGGTAAAAAGAGAGGGAGGTCGTAGGAGCCCCGGGTTCCAAACGGTCCGAGAGCGAAGGGGTTGGGGTCTCCGTACCGGGTATACTTCGATTTTTCGGGTTCTCAGGGATCCCACATGTCTCACTCGGGACCACCGACCTCCCCTCCTCCAGGACTGTCGGGGTCCCGGATTCGTAGATCCCTTCAGTGTCACCCCACCACGACGGAACCTGGACCGTCTGGATTCACCTGAGACGAGATATCCGGAGGTGGGGCAAGGACCGGAGTGTCCAGTTCTGTCCGACATTTTGGAGGGGGTACAGGGGGTCGGACTAGGGACGGAGATGACTCCCCGGGACGTGTAGATTGAGGACTATTCAGTGGTCGTTCGTCGGGGGCCGAAGGGTGACGGGGTTCAAGAGGGTATGCAGTGTCTGTATAGAAGAAGATTTACGTATTCTTGAGGGTCAAGGGAGGACCAAGTCACAAGGCTTTTGGGATCATTTGGGTCCAAACGGGTCTTAGGGAGACAAAAAGGATTCTCGAAAGGTTGAGAAGACGGCGGTGATCCGAAGCGGACGAGAGGGGTGGGTCGTGGGAGAGTAAGAGGGTAGGGTCAATAGGGGTGAAGAGTGTTGGAAGGGGTGGGGGGTGTTAAGGGTGAGAAGCGTGGACTAGAGGTTAACGTGGTCTAGGAGCCACGAAGTTCCTTGAGGGCCAGAGGGGGTCTTAGCGGTGGGCGGGTGAAGAGGGTAGGAGAGGAGGCACCTTACGAGGACGGAGTCGGGTGTTATGTGAAGACTATGGGGCGGAAGTTAAGAGAAGAGGGAACGGCAGAGGCCTGGGGACCTTGAGGAGGAACGCAGACCTTGGGTGGTTCTTGCTTGGAGGGAGGGGTGGTGGTGTGTGTGTGTGTGTGTGATGAAGGCTTGAGGGGGTCAAGAGGCCTCAGTAGTAGGTGGGTGGTTCTTAAGGTGAAGTGAGGGGTCTTGAGGGGATCAAGACGAGGGGGTTTCTTAAGGTGTTAAGGGGGCGAAAGAGGACAGGGGGTATTGAGGGCGTGACAAGTAGGGGAGCGACCGTGGGGGTAAGGTAACGGGGGTCTTGTGGGGGCGGGAGTGGACGAGGCGTGGCGAGCCGGAGTGAGAAGGTCGATGTGTTATCCCCCGCCCGGGCGGAGGGGCGGAGCCTACGGGGCTCGCGGAGGGCAGCGGGACCTCTGGCGGTTAGGGGGAGGGCGCCGCCGGTTAACCTCGATCGTCTTCCGCTCCGATCCGCCCGCGCTGGGGGCTCGCCGGACCCTTAACATCAAAGTCCTCTCGTCCCGAGGCACCGTGCACCCGGGCCCAGCGGGGGACCACCTCGAGCTATGTTGCTTCGCACCTTTCTGGCTAGCCAGCCGGCGAAGGGCGACGTTCGAACGCGCCGATTCGCCCAGTTCCGGGCCCGAGGGCCCCAGCGTCCTCGACTGGGCATCGACCAAGGAACGTGAGGAAGGAAGGACCCATTCGGTGGAATCTGCAGGAGGGAAGCGGATTGCCCGAATTGGCGTCTACGCCGTCGGTCCCAACTTTGAGCTTGGACCGCCCGTCTTCGTGGTCCGTCCCTCGTCCTGAGGGGCGGGAGGAGGGTCCCCTAGGTGGGGCGGGGAGACTAGAGGAGGGGGTAGGGGTAGCGGTGGAGGTGGAGGTGAATAAGAAGAGACCGGCCTGACCTTTATGGACAGACGTGACCGCTCGAGGGTTTAGAACGGGTCCGCGGAGGGTGACACACGTCTCGCCTTCCGTCGCGAGGGTCGGACTCCAACGGTTCAGTCGAGGGTCGTGGTTGGTGGGTCTCTTTGCTCAGGTCTCCCTTCTTTGATCTCTCTCTGTAGGACCGTGCCCTCTAACCCTCTCCTCCTGACTTTATTTGCTAGTGAATAACTCGGGGACGTCCCTCGGTCTGGGACCTGATGTACGAAGTCCTGAGGATACACTGGACATGCCTTTGAGACACTTCATACATTTCGAGGCACACTGTTTATTCTTTTGACTCCATGATGTCCCACTTCATTGGAGGGGTTCTTGTGTCCCGTCTCGACCTCACTTAGGGTCGGATCTGAGGCAGTTTGGGTGGGTAGAACCCCTGAAGTTTGAGTCCGTCTTTGTGTAGAACGTACAGTCGGGACGTCGGAAGAGACGAAGGAGTTGAACCACGACAGAACCCCTACGTCCCAGTACTGAGGAAGGGATGGTGTTTAGACTTTAAATTTCTACGAACGAGGAACCTTCTTTTCGATAGTGGTTGGATCTATCCCATTTTCGACTCTGTAGTGAAACGGCTGTTTCCAGACCTATCAGTTTCAATCCCAAAAAGGTCATCAGTAGATACCTACACTCTCACCCTGGTATTTCTTCCAACTCGCGGTTTCTTAACTACGAAAGATTGACGTCTTATCCTCTTCTGAGAACTCTCAGGGAACCTGACGTTTCTCTAGTTTGTTCAGTTAGTATTTCCTTTAGTCAGGACTTATAAGTGACCTTCCTGACTACGACTTCGACTTCGAGGTCAGAAAACCGGTGTACTATATTTCTCGACTAAGTGGCCTTTTCTGGGACTACGACCCTTTCTAACTTCCGTCCTCCTCTTCCCCCATTGTCTCCCGCTCTACCAACCTACCTCAGTGACAGAGTTACCTGTACTCAAACACGTTCGAGACCCTCTACCACTTCCTGTCCCTTCCGACCACACGACGTCAGGTACCCCAACGTTTCTCAGTCTGTGTTGACTCGTTGATTTGTTGTTGTTTTCGGACAGGACCACGAGGGGACCTTCGGAAGGGATTTTCGTCGCACGATTAGAGTGGGGTCAGACTTGAGGACGGTGAGTGTCTCACGTGGTCCGTAAACTAAGGGTCAGCATGGGTACCGTGGTTCTTCTGGGTTGTCCTACCCAGACTGGTGTCGAGTGTGGTCATAGGGAAGGTGTAGGAGGGAAGGCCCACGAGTAGGTCGGGAAAGACTGATTTAAGACCCGATTCTTCGAATGGTGGGGAACATCATTAAGTAAGGTAGAAGTCCCTGAACTGACGACCTTTCAAGATTTCCACATTTCTAGACCCACGAAAAGTGGTGGACTCTACTTTTACACCCTTCCCTCACTTCCTCCCCTCGTCCGTTCTCGTTATCTTACTAAAGAGAGTGATAGGGAGGTCGTTTCAGAGAGTTTCACCGGGAAGTTTACAATGTTACACTGTTTGACTGGATTGTCACGACTCTGAGATTACTTTTGTGGATCACTTGTGTTGTCCTTTCGTTCCGGTTCATCTTACGGACCTTTTCTACCACCTTCTCACACTGTAAACAATATAGAACCCGGGAGTGGTTGATTATGTTTTCTAGAGGAAGGGGACACAATCTTACCCGAGGTAGAGACCAAGTTTCCAAAGTGAAGGTGACAGAGGTCATAAAAGAACTCCTATTCAATTAAAGCAAACCTGTAATTTTATTGAAAAAACATTTTAACCCTAAACTTTACCAAAAGTTAAAAAAATTCAAATTCTATGTCAGAAAAGAGAAAACCCCACCCCTCTACGATTAAAACATAAAATAATAATAGTAGTAAAACGAGACTAAGTCCACATAGAACTGTCGAAAGACCATTCTTTTCCTTGGACTGGGATTCAACGAGGGAGTAGTACGACCTTCACTTTCAACCATTTTTTTTTTTTTTTTTCAGGATAGGTATTTATAATAAGAGACCTTTTTAAACAAGTTAGCCGATCCTAAGATGGATCGTAGTAAAATGGTTTCGAATTTGATCGGGTGTATAAAAGTTGAACAACTGTCCTTCTGATCTGTTACAACAGTTAGGTCGTTGAAACGACTGATATACGATGCTCGTGACCAGGACACTGGTCTAGTCTTTTCTCAGTGGTAAGTAGTAACTGACAAAGGACCGATAACCGCACGGACAAAAGATTGGACCACTCTGGTTTGGAGGAACTCCCACACCTCGACCAGAACAAAGTAGGAATTTAGGCGCGGGGGCGGGTGGCGAGGGGGCGGTGGAGTCGGGAATCGGATAGTCTCCTCTGGACGGACGGAGAGGTCTGATGGGTAAGTAGGGTCGTACGTCGCTCACCGGAGGATCAGGGAACTTAAGTACCACGAACAAGTGAATAGTTACCGAAAGAAGAATAGAAGACAGACCGACGACGACGACGACGACGACGACGACGATTCAACGTAGGTTGATTCAGCACGGGCTGAGACACGTTGGGGTATCTACCTTCGGGTGGTCCGAGGAGACAGGTACCCTAAAGGGTCCGTTCTCATGACCTCACCTCACGGTAACGGAAGAGGCAGACAGACCGATGTTTCAGGAAAAAGAGGGAAGGGACCCTTGAGAGACCGTCAGTGTCCAGTTTCAAGAGAAGGGAGGTCCTGTGATAGCGACTGTTGAGGGTGGTGGGCATCCAGGAGTGGAAGTGGGCGTCGGGAACAGTGCGGAGTAACATCAATGTAGATTGTGTGGGGTGTTTCTCAAGGTTCCCGTCTCTCATGTAAAAGGCGGAGAGGTCACGTTCGGGTCACGGACTGTGAAGTCACGAATTCATAATAGGAGGAGGGGAGTCAAACGAAAAGTGGACAAAGCTGTCTCGTTTGAAACGTTTTTCGTTTCACAATGGTCGACTAATAATAGGGCCAAAAGACATCTCCTTCTCAGGTTCAGAAAGGTTCGAACATAAGGTGGAAGAAGATTCAGACCTACAAGGCGTAGGTCCACGAGACCCGACCAACCTTGACTCTGGAGTCGGAAAGAGGCAAGTCTGACCCACACTCTCCACGAGGGGACATAAAATCCCTCTCGGTAGTCGACTGACATGTCCCTGGTAAGGAAGGGAATAACTAGAGGACACGGTCTGAGACTTTAAGTGTTCTTTTCTTGACGGGGGTACATACGTTCTGCCGACAACCGGAAAAGGTGAGTCAATGGTCTTTCCATAATTTCTTTAATCCCCTCAACCCCCGACGTCCAAACCAGGATCTAGAAGTACGGAAAAACCTCTACCTTGACGAGTCCGGTTGCGCTCCGTGTCCCTGACGGAAGGTCGCCCTGTTCCTGAGCCCGGGAGTCCCTTATCTCACCTAGGCAACGATCAGAATCCTGGAGAAACCCCTCACCTGAATCTTTGATTTGAAAGAAAAAAGAAAAAGAAAAGGGTTGCAGTGGTGGAGGAGGGGTCCGGGATGTCCCGAGGCAGAGGACGGGTCATTAGTTCTGTCCTTCGGGGGCGAATGGAGGACCGAGACGAAGGAAGGCAGGGACCCTCGGGACCGAGAACCAAAGGAGGTACGGGGAACGACTTCCGAAGGAGAGCCCCGCAGGGTCACGGACCAGGTACACACGGTAACTCCGTACATCCTAGATGAAGGGGCTGGTCCCTACCTCGGGTCCGGGGGACGTGACCCTCGTACCTCAGAGTCGGTGGTTTGGTGGTCCCTTCAAGGGACACAGGGCAAAGGAGGCTTCGGTAGGAACCAGGGATGCCAGGGGTCACTCAGGCAGACGGGGAGGTGTCAGAGTCGCAAGAAAGGGCACCCTGCATGAAACCTCCAGTCATAGGAAGAGGAGTGATTCTCCCCTTTCGCTTTACGTCTCTCCACAGACCGTACCGAAGACGGTGTGTCGGGACAGAACTGGGGAGTCAGGGAGGAGATTTTAAGGGACCCCAATGATCGGGTAGGACGGGGACAGTCTCGGTTCCGGAAGGGAATCGGAACCTCGTGGTCAGTCGCCATGGACACGGACGAGAGAAGTTTCCCGCACAAAGATCAGCTTTCCCTGTCACGGAGGCACCTGTAGACGACCTGGTACACAGGGTTCGGTCTCCGGTCACCGTCTCGTGTCGGGTCTAGAGGACCCTAGGGTGGGTCCCGAGAGGGATGTCACAGTCCCCTACGAGTTGAAATTCCCTAGGTTATACAACAAAAGAAGGAAACACACGGCAAAGAGTTCCTGAGAGACAAGGAATAGTCAAGGACCCTTTGTCCTTGCTCGTCTCGACGTGCGTCAAGAGTCCTGACTCTAGTACCCTTTCTCGTGGACGAGCCTAAGGGAAGTCGCTGGAAAGTCCTGATAGGTAAAACAACGTTGACCACCTTAAAGTAAGAAAAATTACCGACTCATTAGTAAAATAACTTCTGTATATTCGTACGTAAAGACGTTTATTGCCTGGGAACAATGTGAGCTCTGAACCCTGGGACGCAGGAAGAAGAGCAGGTGAGGTCAGGGGTCCAGGACCAGATGCTTCTGGTGTTGTGATGTCATAGGGTGTGGTGGGAGGAGGTCCAGTGAGTGAGGGAGTCGTGCAGGACACCGTACTCGCCGAAAGTCAGGGGAGGGGTAAAGTGGGGGCTGAGGCATGGGACGGTGTCGTCGATGTAATTCATCGTAAGTGTTCTAGACTAGACCCCTCCCACTGGTTCTGTTCGTCTCCTACTCCTTAAGTATGACTAGTGACCCGAACCCTTTCTCGTTCTTGTATTTTAATTTCCAGAAACGGTCCTCTCGTCCCCCTCCCCTCCCATTATATACACATCCCCCGTCCGTAATTAGGTCCGGACTATCTTCCACACTCTACACCTTTAGATACCTATTCCTTATCTGTCCTGAGGTTATGGTTAATGTTCGTCTCCAGTTCTCAGAGCTGGAGACGACAAAAAAAAATTATAAATAAAAATAAAATAACTTAATAAACCAACGTGGTCCAGAATCAGCGGTGTGTGCTCTAGAAACTAGAAGTAACTACCTACGGTGGAGAAATCAACGTCGAACGTTTGAGAATGAACGTCGTACACCCTAGATTCAAGGGACTGGTCCCTAGTTTGGACCCGGGGACGTGACCCTCGTACCCCAGAATCGGTGACCTAGTGGTCCCTTCATAGGTCTGGATACGATAATTAGGTTGACTCGACGGTAGAGATACCCCGTCCGTTGTCTCCGGGTCTCGTTGATCGTAGTCCCTCTACTACCCTTCCAGTGGTCCGAGTTGACTCTGGGTCTCAACCTAAAGTGACCCTACGAAGTATCGAGGGACACGTTCTGTCAGTCATCTAATTGCAGCCCACTCACTCAGTGAATCACTTGAGTAGCCGGTCCCACATTCCTCCCATACTTTCGTCTTCTTAACCGTCCTTATTATCCTTATTATACCGGGAGTACGTCTCAAGAACCACGGACTTTAAAGGGTAAGTCCTCAGTGTCGAAGTAAATCTAATTTTCCTTAGAGAGTGAGAAGAATAACTTCACATTTAGAATACAACCACAACCACCCCTTACCTAATCCACACTTATTATTGTATGGTTATGGCGTGACACTCTCCAGAAAATCTGAGTGAAAGAAAAGGTTTCCGTCAACACCTTTCGTCCACCGTACCTTCCCCAGTGGATCTTCCCTTCCTTTCCGTCCTTTCGTCCAAAACGGTCTCATTGGGTCACTTTCTGATGTGTCGAGGAGGTCTCACCCTAGTGGGCCAAACTGAAGTAACGGTCTGTTAGAAGGGAGACCCTCGTACCGGGAAACCTACGGTCGGGGAACTACGGGACCCTTCTCTACTCGGACCCCTCCTCCTTCCAAAGGGACCCCGACTCTTCTCTGTTACGAGTCGTGTCCCCGGAGGTCCCGGTAGTCGAGTCCGACCCCGGTCCGACGGCGAAGAAAGAGTCAGAGTAAGACAGAGAGAACTCAAAGAAGTAAGAACCGTGAAACGGAGAACAGACCTGAGCCTACTTGGTCCTCGGGTGCCGGTCACAAGGTTTTTCGTTCTCCTACTCGTGAGGGAACCGGTCTTCTGTCTTCCTTCACCTCCGGAAGAGGTTTCCTATCGGTCCTAGACCCCGTCTCTTCCGTTCCTGTCTCCCCGAATGGTCTCCCTTCTAGACCTAAATCCCCTTCTGTGGGTAGGGTTTAAGGTGGCTCCTCCAGAGCCCAAGTGACAGTCAACTACAAGGAACCGTTCATAGAGTCCCTATATATAAGAAAAGTGTGTCAGAGTCTCCAACACTAGATCCCTCATTAGAGTTGGATCTTCCCCGATCTTCCCTGGAAGGGTCGAAGGTTCGACACTCGTGTTCTTTTTCCTTCGGGGAGGGGTTAGGTCCCCAGTTGAGAGATGCCCTCCCCAATCCAAGATCTGAGGTGTAAGAGAGGACTCCTCTTCCCACACCATTGGGACTCTGGGACGTCACCGAGTCCCCGACAGAGACCCTGGGACCATGGACGTGTCTTCCTGGGTCGAGCCTACCCTGCCCTTCACTACAACGACTGTCCCAACGACCGGGACGTCCACATTCTCTGTCGGAACAGGGGTCCGGAGGTCTTGCGAGACTCCTACCTCGGAAGTACCCGACACAGTCGCGGTAGAACGGTCCTATAGGTCCACATCCAGTGTAGGTCCGGGCGTAAGAGATGTCTCGTATAGTCCCTGTCTAATGTCCGTGGAGGAAGGGGTCCCTAGGGTTTCAAGTGACAGTAGACTCCGACACTGTCCGCAGGATCTACTTCCTCTTTGTGTTTCGGGGAGACTCACTAGTCCCTGACCCAGACAAAAAGATTTAAGAAGCTGTGACCCCATGACTACGACGGGTGACTCTGGACGAAGTGGATTTACTCCCTCCCCGGTTTGATTGTCGCGGGTCGGTGCTAGGTTGGACGCCAAGGGTCCCGCCGACGGTTCTGCTGCCTCGACGACAACCGTAGAAGATGGCGGGGAAATGCGGAACGGAAGGGAGAGAATGGAAACGTGGGGTGGAAGGAAGTTTGAGACAGGACGGAGAAACTAGGGTCTTTTATAATAGTGGAGGACTCCGTGAATGTCAAATTAGTCACATACATGTTAAGTTCCATCTTATAGTCAGTTACAGTGTTCGTAATTCTCCCTTAAACCCAAGTTCATCTGTCCTCTGGGACTAATCATCGGGAGTTTAGTTTCTCCTGTTTTCCGAATCCTTATCTCCACCGTCCTGAAGGGACCACCAGGTCACCAATTCTTAGGTGGAAGGTTACGGCCCCTGAACTCAAACTAGGGACTAACCCCATGATTCTAGTGCGTACTGCGCACCGTTGCTTCGGTCCGGTGGTGTCGAGGACTCGGGTGGAAGATCTCGGGGACAGGACGTTGTTCTCTTGGGGGACGAGTGACGGCACTCCTGGGTCATGTCGGTTATTTTTTTTTTTTATACCTCCACCGTAAGTGCCGGTCCTACGTTTTAGAGTATCCTTGTCTTTCCGAAGGATTCTGTAGACATCCGTTTCGGGACTGGCGAAAGTGTTGTGTAGGTGTCTGTGACGAGTCTCGGGTCCCGGAACGATGAGGTCCAGTGAAATGGACGTCGACTCCAGTCTGTGTGACCTCTGTCTTACGAAAGGTCAGGGTCCGGGAGTTCGGCATTGGGGCTCAGGATTCTGGGAACCAGGAAACACATCCTTAGAGTCCTCTCAGTCCTTTCCGTCGCGATGCCAAGGGTCATTTGAGTGCTATCTACGCATCTAACATCGCGACGTACCACCTCTGGACCCTGAAGGAGTCCAACTGAACTCGAACCATTCCAGGACTTAGGAGGGTTGAGTCTAAAACCTACACCTCCCTCATCCACCCGAGGTCCTTCAAATGAGCCGGGAGTATCGCTCCCAGCCAGTGGTACTACCATCGGCCTATAGGGAGAAAGCGACCGTGGTGTCACCGTTCGGAAAACACCCTCCTGGTCTACTACAAGAGTTGGAGGAGTAGTTTACCGTAAAGGTCCCCTTCCGACTACCTGAGCACTTTCTAGGGTTGGTGAAGGAGTCCTAGGTGTGGTAGAGGTCTCATGGGAAGTCGACGTCTATTTCTTTCTTTTCTAATCCTGAAGGAACCACCAGGTCGTCAATTCCCAGACGGAACGTTACGCCCCCTACGTCCAAACTAGGGACCAACCCCTTGACTCTAGGGTGTACGACCCCTTGTTGATTCGGACTCGTGGTGTTGATGACTCAGGTATGCAGTGTTACTCTCTATTAAACACGTGGAGTTGTGTTCTAGACGTACTGAGTGTTACTTCTAGGGCACACGACGCTGATTCTGGGGTATGTCGGTTCAGTCATTTTTTTCTTTCTTTTGAAGTCTTTCTACCTTTGTTGTGCTCACCACAGAAACCCGACGACTCTGACCGTCTCCCGGCACCAGAGTCGGAGTCAACTCATCAAAGACACTGGGTGTGAGTCAGAGTAGGGGGTAGACGGAGAAGACCGAGATCGAGAAACGACGTGGACTGAACTCGTGGATGGTCCCAAACCAAAGGTAGACATGGAGTGGGAGGTTTAAGAGAGAAGAGGTAAACGACAGGAACCCCACCGAGGGGAAGGCACAGGTGTCCAAAGGAGTAGAGAAAAAGGACGTGATTTCAGTGTGGGATCAGGAGAAATGAGGTCTTCTCGACTTTCTGAGTCAGGGTTTCCGTCGCTGAACGATCCGGTTCCCGGGTCGTCTTGTCCTCGTGTCTCTCCTTTACTTCATGAGGACAAGACCTCGACCGTCAGACAGAGTGGAAGGACCCTGTCGTGTTCCTCCTCGTCGGTGCCTTTACGAGGGTACGGTCATCGGACACAGGACCCTCACACCGGACCAGTCGGGACTCCCGACATTCCTTCCGCTCGACTGCCCCTCGACGACCTTCGTCTGACTGTCAGGACCCCTCTCCCTTCACCAGGAGGGCGTCGATCGACGGGAGGTTGAAGGGGTAGAGTGGTTCGGGGAGGGACAGGTAGAACTCTTCTGTAGAGAGAGCTCGGACTAACCGTTCCACCAAATGGGGGACGGAGTACAAAGGACAGGTATCGTGAGTTGACTTTAGGGTGAAGGATTCACTTGGGAAGGATCTAGGGACGGGGGATATAAGGGTCCGAAGGGTCCGTGTGGTGGAAGGGGTTCGAGAAGTTTGTCAAACATAGGTTGGGACAGTGAACCAAGAGTCCTATGAGACGGAGTCTAGAGGGAACCGTCAAGGATACAACGACACTAGTAAACTAGAATATTTATAGAAATAGAGGGGTCCGTCTGAGGTATAAAACCCTGTAGAGAGATACAGGATGACTACGACCAAGGGTACGATCTGTGTAAATCGTGGGTTGACTATAAAAACTGTACATACTTACTTACTTCAGAAAGATAAAGTTCAATCGATCCAAGGGTAAACTCTCTGATAAGTATTCTTCTCTTTAAAACTGAGGAAGGGGGTTGGGGGTCAAGGTACCCCAACGTTTCCCAGTTTGTACTGACTCACTGATTGTGAGTCAAATCTGGTCTTTCGGATGGATACAACAGTTATAATAGTTTTCTATAATTTAGTAAGACACTCTTATACTTTACTCGATTTCGAGATCCTTTGGACTGCTAGTCTCGACAGGTCCTGTGTTACCCATCGGAAACTCCCATTAAAGACAGGGAGCACAAGTTTGATTCTAACCTGTCAGAACCTAACAACCTACAAGATGTCGTACGGACTGTAGGTACCCACGAGTCTGCCCTATTAGAAATTCAAAGAAGATCATGAGTTAAGACACTCAAAACGACATTAGTCCTCGATCTCACTATGAGAGTTCTACTTCCCGTGTTAATGTCCGTCTATACACGGTTGTAGGGTATGGAATCTAATAGTCTAAACTATGAGTCCATAAATAACTCATCGAAGGAACCGGGTCCGAGACAGGATTCACGACCCACTAATCGTCACTGGTTCTTAAAATCTAGTACCGAAATCCTATCGTCTCCGGTTGTTGACTGGTGTCGGTTCATTGGCGTTCAAACTACTCAGAATGGTTTCCCTTTAACCCCCCTGGACACTGTTTCCCTAAATGGTTTCGACTTCAGTCTTCCCAACCCCTTTTCGAAAGCTCCTCTTTAATATAAATTCGATTCTGAAGTTCCTACTCACTCTATACGATTCCCTTCTGTTCTTACTTCATCTGTCAAGAATTTCAAGTTAAATATAGTAATAGTTTAGAACCCCCAACCCCAAAAAATTTTTTCATCTAGTCCAGAGTCAGACTCGTACTTTTGAAAAATTGTATTAGAGTAAATTTTTATCATAATTTCGTTTCTTCTTTTTTTTAGTCAACTTTTCTATTCGTATACTCAATCCAAGAGACTCTTCGTCTACTACCTCAGTCCTCATTTTCTCCAAATTAGACACACCCGCTCCCTCCCACTCCCGTTGTATTTTCTATTTTCACCTTCCGTCGTCTTTACTCGTTCCTCTCGGACCCTGGTACTACGACTCGTCTGTCAGAGTGATTGAGTCGTCGCTCGGGACCTCACCTCGAGGGCGTAGGAGTGGCACGTGTCGGTAACCGACCCCGACGGGTCCTTCACGTACCCAGAGAGCACCCAGGACGTCCACGACGTCGACCTCTGACGGTCGATTGACGTGGGGAACTTCGACTTCTACTCAAGAGAGAAGTTTCCTCTAAGTCCCCGTGGAAGTGCCGGTGACATCACTTATACGACTAGTCTGTTTTCAACTGATGCCCGTCTAACTAATTTTTGGACAGAGGTATTTACCATGTACTATGAATAACTCGTCTCTCTTTATTAACAGTAGTGAAGGAGGGCGGGGGTCGGGTGTGAGTGATTCTGGAGGTTCAAGTCACACCTCTTTCGGGAAAAGGTTTGTACTAAAAGTTCACGAGGCCTTCAGACTAAAAAGTAAGACCGAGTACCTAAAAATGGGTTTACGTCGAGGTAAAGGTAGAGAGTGACGGAGAAGTCAGAATGAGTCACCCCACCAGAAGGGGACACTGTCTACTCTTGGAGCCGAAGCCAAAAGACGAGAGTCAAGTCTTCACTCTTGAAGAAAGGGTACATTATATGTTTTAAGAATTGAATGTATTTTAACTCGTCAGAGGGGAACGGGACCGAATACAGACAAAGTCCGACCTTCGAATGTGTCCTCTCACCCTCTTCGGGACGAGAGACGAGTCGAAGGGGGAGGGAGACGAGTGAAGTTGAACGGGGGGAGAGGGGTTAATTACAAGGGATCGAGGTCCTCCCACCCGTCCCTCCCCTCCCCCACCTTAGCAAGAGTGGGCCGACTCACAGAAACGTGAGACACCCAGGCCGTCTACCAATTCTTCCTGAGGTGACTCCTCGTCAAAACACCCAAAAATGTGCAAAGACGACCAAGGAAGAGAGAGAAGAACTGGGTCCTTCCTACGCAGAGATAAGACTCAGTAGGAAATTTTCAGAAAGGAGTCGGGGACCTGTAGACCAACATGTAGAGTAGAGGTGGGTAGTGGGGAAGTTGACAGGGATAACTTACCGTGAGTCCGGTTCGTTCTTCGTCCGACACAGAGAACCACCAGGAGTCAACGGGTAGTCTTGTAAGGATCGGGACTGTCTAAGACTCTAGATGTCGCGTCGTAGTGGGAGGACCGACGACGTACCCTCAGGGTAGAATGAGGTGTCAACCAAAATTAAGAGGTTTCGGACTGACTTCGAGGTCAGGGGAACCTGAGAGTGGACGTCCGCACGTAAAGCTTCGAGAGCCACAGGAAAGGGACTTCTGGGAGGAAACCGACCACCAGTCTGTATTGTAGTAGACAGGAAATCCCCTATTACACCCCACACACGTGCGAGTCAGTGAGTCAGCACAGACTGAGAAACGTTGGGTACCTGTCTCGGTGGTCCAAGGAGACAGGTACCCTAATAGGGTCGTTCTTATGACCTCACTTAACGGTAAAGGAGGTGGTCTCCTAGAAAGGGTGGGTCCCTAGTTTGGGTGCAGAGGACGTCGAGGATTTGACCGTCCACCTAAGAAATGATGACTCGGTAGACTCTTCGGGTACTCTACCCCTTACTGTTACTTTTCAATAAAGATTTCTTTAGAGAAAGACCGTGAGGGACCGCCAGGTCATTAATCCTGAGACGTGAAGGTTACGTCTCCCGTCTTCAAGGTAGGGACCAACCCCTAGATTCTAGGGTGTTCGGTACACCACGTCGGTTATTATTATTATTGTTTTATCTTTTTTTCCTTTGGAGACAGACTCGAGGGAGAGAGGTACCTACTCCCTCAAAGTCTCTCGTTACTGGGCCCAAGAGGAAGTAAGACCAACATTTAAAGTGTCTCCTTCCAGGGGGGTACAACGGAAAGTAGAGAGGTAAGGACAGGGTCCCTGTGGAGTCACTCGGTGTCGTCTCTCTCAAGGTCGATTGTGTCTCCTAGGGGAATGGTGTCAGAAACTGGGTCGACTAAAGACGTCGTGTCACCACCTGTCAAGGTCCTGACGCTGGAGGTGGGACTTCAAACGTGGAAACGAAAAGGCAAAGTCCCATAAAGAGACGTCGTCACCTTAACGTAGTCAGGTCTACGTTACGTCGGTTCTTCACGTCCCCTCACGTGTCTGGGGTATCCGTTGGGGACCTCAGTCCCCTTGCGACTCAACTACCTATTTACGGAGTCGGAGGGACGGGAAGGAGGGACGGGAAAGAAATAAGGGACGGGTCCCTATTAGGACTCCGAACAAGAAGTCCCAAAAAGTCGGGTGTCGTTATTGGTTGGTACTTGTGTTGACAATACCCGAGAAGAGGGAAGGGGTAGAGTACAAGGAGTAAGAAAGTATAACCGGAGGACCTACCAGAGGGTCTTTCTGCTGGAGGTGGGTTCAAGAACGGTTTCCAGGGCAAAACCAACTTGGATCCAACAACATGATAATATATACTACTTCATCAACTCGGTCAGTTTGAATCTAGGTGACAGAGGAGACGGACCCAGAAATCTCCTTTATTCAATTACTCTTTATTCGGAGGGTAAGGTTAAGAGAACTACATTGTCGGAACCCCTTTTGTACCCGACCACTTTTCGACCAGGACGAGACTACTTTCCTATCCCCCTATTATTTCCCAGTTTGGAAACTAGTCCGAAAGAGAATCGAAGAGTAGTCTAGACCTTTCCGATCCTGGGTGTGTCGTCTCGGTAATCGACACACCCATTACCGACACACCCATTAATCGACATACCCATTTAAAGGAGAGTGTCGTTTCGTGTAACTCTGGATGTACACAGAAGGTAGGGTAGTTCCCTCGACGGACATACGAGCTATGTTATAAATGGAAAATTTTGAACAACAACAACGCCAAGTCAGTGATTCAGTACAGACTGAGAAACACTGGGGTACTTGACGTCGTGCGGTCCGAAGGGACAGGAAGTGTCAGAGGGTCTCAAACGAGTCTGAGTGCAGGTAGCTCAGTCACTACCAAAATTTACAGTCCCAATTTTCTCACTAATAAGTAAACTTCCACCGACGTCTCTTGTTGTCAGACTTTTAACAACTTCCCGTCGGTCTCCTCGGTGATACTATGTCTCCTCTTTCCTCACAGGGAACACTCCCTGGTCGGACCCGTCCTAGGGACCCCACCCTCTCCCGTCTCATGTGCCTCGTAGGACTGGTCCGCCCCGGTCCCCCTCCGCCGCTTCTCGTCTCTCCCCCGAGGCCTCCGTGGGACCTCTGTCGAGTGGAATCTCGGAGTCTCTGGACGAGTTCTCGAATCTTTAGTATGAGAGTTTTTCGAATGAAACTGTCCGTCCTCTTTATTTCCGATCTCCACTTCCCTTTTCTCCCATCTCCCTTTGAAATAACGATATCAACTGAATCTCATAACACAATAAAAGACGACATGTCGTTTCGCTAAGTCAATATGGATATATACGTAAGAAAAAGTATAAGAAAAGGTAATACCAAATGGTTCCTATAACTTTCAAAGGACACGACATGTCATCCTGGAACAACAAATACGATAACTGAGAAAAAAAAATTACCCTCTCTATACTTGTATAAATTTACGACTCTTCTCTTCTTTCACCCCTCACCTCGACGTCTTTTCTTTCCTCTACCAGTCACCTCGATCCGACGGGGGTAACGGGGTCTTATACTGTTCCTTGACCTTAAGTCTCGGGTCTTTTTTCTTGGTCGGAATCTGACGTTTTACCAGGAAGAAATGTGATTCTTTTCTACTAGTCTCTACGTCCATCTAAACAGACGCCGTTCCTCACTTCCCCTCAGGACAGACCGCCAAAGTTAAAAGAGACATTTCACTTCCACAGTTGATTTTTTCTACGTGGTACACTCTCAATTCAAAATGAACCCCGTTTTACTCCCGACTCCCGAAGGGTCTACCGTGGTCATCATTTCTCGGACGGACGGTTACGTCCTCTGTACTCTTCGTCTAAGTTAGGGACCCAGCCTTTCTAGGGGACCTCCTCCCGTGTCGTTGGGTGAGGTCATAAGAACGGACCTCTTAGGGTACCTATCTCCTCGGACCACCAAATGTTAGGTGTCCCAGTTTTTCTCAACGTGTTGACTTCGCTGAATCGTGCGTGCGTACTCCCGACATCGGGTCCTTTGTTGTGGAGTCTCTCGAGACTCTTTGGGAGGTTTCTCCATCACCGCCTTCCAATTATATGTTCTAAAACCACTTCCCCCTCAAGTTACGTTAGTTCGTGAGTAAAATGTTTTCCAAAAGACGATCAGTACTCCTCGACTACAGTAGTACTTCCCTAAATCACGAAAAGATGGATACTCCTCTACGTACTTTAGTCAAGGACTTTTATAGACAGATTTCCGGACAAGGTGGCAAAGGGACCTCGTGTCTCACGGAGCAAGGGATGACACTTGAGGGAAGTCCCTCACAGCTTCAAGTCATCGACGTCGTCGTGTCCCCAGTCAGAGGCGTCTCCATTTACGGGAACCGTTCGTGGTCAAACACCAACTGTCTCCGGTTTCAGAGACGACTTTGACTTCCAACTTCACAGACACAGTTCCCGTCCTGTTTCAAACTTTGTACGTCACTGAGACGTAGGTCCGAAGAACCCTGTCGGGCTCAAATTCAGACGACAAGACCCGATTAATAATTAGTACAGGGAAAAGTGAGAATCTTTCATAGGACCAAACATCCCATTTAATACACTAATGAGATTTTGTCCTCGTTTTGGAATTTTTTTCTTAGTATCAGTTTATCGATTGGAGATTCTCGAGTTCCGGTGGCAATCGAAAAGAGCAGTGGTTCGAAGGGACTTCTAGACTCCCTTCCATCACCCCACCCGTCCCGCTTTGCTCTTGTGTAGACCTTGGTTCGACGAACACGACCTTTGAAGTAGACGTCTTACCCTAGGTGTGTTGTAGACGAAACACCCCGTCAACACTTTTACTCCACTCTACTACGGACCTTTCGGGAATCGTGTCTGGTCGTGTGTCGCTCGAGTTTCTTACACGCAACGCCAACACTGATTTCCAATTCACGACTCTTCCACCTGAACCCTTAACACTTCTTGACGTCGGAGGAGTATGACCCGGTCCCAGACACAGATAACTTCTCTTATTATGTCTCCTTCAAAGAGTGTATTCTGTGCACTTGTCCAACTAGACCCTGACAAGGGGCGTCGTATTTAGTCGGGGACCAGACTCCTGTGTCTCCCACAACGACGACCGTCCAAGCCGGGTCGAGTACAAAAGGTACGGGGGACGGACGCGTAATACGTGTCTCCCTACGTCCTACGACCCGACTCAGGGAGCTTGTAGGTTTAGGGACTCACCAAGGATGCATGTGTGTGGGAAGGGAGTTGAATGGAAAAGTCCTGGTACGCAGACGGAAAGAATTTTAGCTGAGGGACGGTATACAAGGCGAAGGGAGTACGAATCGTAAGAGTTGCACATCGAAAACGTAGAAGACGTAGTCTAGTTCGTCCCCCGACAAATGTTACGTCTATGGAACCCGGGGGTGAGGTCTAGGTCCCTGAGTCCTGCCCTAGCTCTCCCTCACTACCGACGTTTAGGTGGACGGGAACGTCCAGGGGTCCCCTAAGGCGACACGCGATGTCAGACTCTTACGGGATGCGACGGACGAGAAGACAAAGTGACTTTGTCTCTCCTTCAAGGGGTCGGTCTCGACGGAAACAGAGGTTAATGTTTTCCAAAGAAAGGGGGACTCGTCTCGGTACTTGGCGACGGGACACCCCGACCCGACGGATCCTGTACTCTATTGAGACCCGCGAACCCCGGACAGGAGGGCCCTTATCCTTCGCGACACAGGTCCTGACTCTTCCTTTCGTCCGGGTCCGGCCTCGCGGTCGGGTTCTGCAGGTGGGTACAAATGAGGAACTGTACACTCACACGACTACGTCTTGAACGAACTTTTGTCCTTTCTTTTTTCAAGTGTTAGATGATTAGAACAGGTTGGAGAACAAATTTTTTGTTTTATCTTACTCACCACCTCCTTGAAGACGTTCCGGTGTACTAACTCCGACTTTGGGTCCAGAGGACCTCGGAACCCCCGTCCTGAAATGGACTACTTTGATTAAAACCTACATTGACTTGAGACAGACACTACAGGGTTGTGTCTTTTGGGAGTCACTTACGATCATAACTACCACAGTAATAATTAAACATAAACATAAGCAAACAATAATAATTGAACATAAACTCTGACCTCCGCGAGTTTCTCTCGGGCTCCGCTTGTCTCCCCCTACCGGACTCGCTACGGTCGACCTGTGGGTCCGTCGAGACGTGTCTTACTCACTATGAGAAGAGTCGTTTAAGTCGTGACTAGCCGTCTGGCGTCCGAGGTTTGAGGTCAAGTAGCTACACGGTCCCTACTAGTCTTAGACCCTCCGACGAAGTAGAATAGTCTTGTCAGTAGTTGACTATATATTTTAGTCGGTGAGTAGGATGTTTATAAATCCTTCAAGGTTGTTTCATGGTCCGTGGTCTACGCGTGGTGTCGTCACTCATTCTTTGTACCTCAAATGTAGGATCAAGGCCCACCCAACGTCCCTCTATCCGTCACGTGTTGTGTGTATATGAGTCGTTGTAGGTCACTATTTCACGGTGTTCCCTTTCGTTTTGTCCTGCTTCGCTGTGTCTTCCTCGAGGGTCCCCACCCCCTTCCGTTCTTTATATGAAGTGACTTCCCCAAGACTAGTTTACCTAGTCAAAGTCGACGCGATGGGACTGTAAAGGAGGGACATGTTCCAGTCAGACTCCTCGACACTTGTCCTCCGTCGGGGACCCTCGTTCCACAATCTTCTGTTCTCCACCGCCAGGGACCACCAGGTCACCAATTCTGGGGGAGGAGGATTACGTCCCCCGGGTCCAAACTGGGGACTCAGTCCCTTGAGTTAGAGTGTACGGTGTTACTTTCTAGGGCACACGGTGTTGATTCTAGGTCGTGTCGGTTTACTTAGCTAGTTAATTAAAAAAAATTTCTGGTGTTGTTTTTCTTTTCTTATATCCTCTACTCGGTACAACGTTCTTAAACCACTGTTTGTAGGTAGTGAGTACACTTCCTGATTCCAATCAATCCCCTTCGACCTACTTCCGATATGTCCGTGAGGCATCTAGACATTCAGATTTTCCTATGGAGTTTTATTGTTCAAAAAATTTTGGATTTTTATTCTACAAACGGACAACGTAGGTAGAGACATCACTCGAGGAGGAGGTGACGACAGGTCGACTGTAAAAGATTTGTTTTGAGTCCACCGGGACAGTCCCAAATGAAAGCACGGGGAGGAACGTCACTCAGCGTCCCTCGCAGGAGGTATGGTGTAACAAGATTCTTCCATTTATGAAAGTAAACTAGCAAACAAAGAAACCTTATTAAACGTGTAGAGTAGAGACTAGGTGATTCATAATTGAATCATTGTTGTAAAACTTTGAGTCTTTCGTCAGAGCGAAAGAGGAAAAGGCACCGCTGGTTGTGGTGGAGGGTGGCGTATGTGTAAGCTACGAAAAAGAAAAATTTAAAAATAAATAAATAGAAACCGACACGTCCCACAAAGAGACGACACCGAGTCCGAAAGAGAGGAACACCGCTCGTCCCCACGTTCCCGACGAGTAACACCACGAAGGAGAACAACGTCTCGTACCCGAGAGCCCGTGAACTCGAAGTCCTCAACACCGTGTGTCCGAGCCAACGGGTGACCGTACACCTTAGAAGGGACTGGACCCTAGTTTGGGGACAGGGGACGTAACTGTCCGTTTGAGAAGTGGTGACCTTGTGGTCCTTTTCTACAAAAAGAACTCCTTCCGACGTCCAGAAGGAAATAGTCTATATTTCATGAAAGTTGTCCTTTTGGAGGGAAAGGGATAGTTTAAGGGAGTTTCTTAAATAGAGAATATTGACAAAGAACTGTGGGGTGTCAGTTTAGGTGACAGTCCCAAGTTAGAAAGGAGGGTCCCCTCTCTCCCCGACAGACTTCAGAACGGGAGTGTCGTGACTTCCGCCGAACTTAGAGTCGGCGCCCTAACGCGGCGTGCTTGGGACACTAGACTCTCGAAAGGAAGGAGACTCCCCTTTCGTCGGACGACTGTCTTGTGGTTCTTACCTCTGTAAAAGAAGGGTGGACACCTTTACCGATTCCTAAACCCTTTCCGGGGCCCCTAGGGGAGTTACGCTCTCTTCTCCTTTATCACTGTCTCTTCCCCTTGGTCTCTTAATCCTCGTCCGGGACGATCGTCGGCGAGACGCCCGCCCCCTCCTTCGTCACCTCTCCTCTGAACAGACCTGACGGTCAAGACTGCGACCCCATCCGTCCGACCACAAAGGGTCCCGTCACTGGTCCTCATGACGGGGATTGAGAAACGAACAGATTTCGAGTAGACTACTCCACAAGGGATTGTCGATACGTTAGGTCGGGAAGGAAATCTTGTCACCAGTCACTTGAAATCTTTATAGGTGTGTTGGGGAAGGAGTCTCCTTTATAAGGCTCTTTGGGTTATGTACTTTGTCTGTTTCCACGTGATGAGACCACCTTCAACCTCCTACCTCGGAGAGAGTCAAATTTGGGGTTCCGGTGAGGAACCTCGGGACTCCCAAGATGCCTCAAGGAGACGAGTCCCCACCGTCTACCCGTCTACCCGTTTCTTTACCCTGTCTCACTCGTCTACCTTATCGGTAAGGGAAGAGACCCCACAGAAGGACTGGGTCCCTAACTTGGGGCCAGAGGACGTAATGTCCGTCTAAGAAATGGCAGACTCGGTGGTCCCTTCGGGAAGCTTGAAGATTGTGTAAAGTTTATCTTACCAACCTTAAAGTGGATGAATCAATGGATAACCTGAATACTTTTCTATCAGACACCCCCTTTTTTCTGAAAGGAAAAAATTTTTTTTCACAGACGATGAGTTTTAGGAAATTTTATCACAAATAGTGGGTTGAACCTCGGAACTTTTGTGTTTTCCCATGGTATACGAGGATTTTTATTCGTACTAAACGAAACTATCTCCAGGAGTTTCAACCCGATTTCCCTAAAACAGGGGTGACTCTTAATGATTGGGGTCAATTCACCCTACTAGTCTTTTGACTTGGGGTTCGGTGTAATATATACCTGGGTGACGTCCCGGTCATCGGACACACCTGTAAAGGATATTTCATCCTTATAAGTTACCCCGATACCGTTTACCCCGAACACCAAATCAACGAGTCAACACAGACTGAAAACGTTGGGATACCTGACATCGGTAGGTCCGAGGAAACAGGTGCTCTAAAGGGTCCGGTTCTTATGACCTCATCTAACGGGAAAGGAAGAGGTCCCCTAGAAGGGGTGGGTCCCTAGTTTGGGTTCGGACGTAACGTCCGTCTAAGAAATGACGACTCGGGGACCCCGTCGGGACCGTGTACCCCGATAGACAACGATTTCTGTGACGAGTGATAACCGTGTGTCACAGTAGAACCCTTTTTACAGAGGGTCACGGCCCTTACCGTCCCGGGTCCCGACAAAGGGACTTACCAGAACATTGGCATCTCGACTGGAGTGACAGGCGAACCTCAACGACGACACTCTCATCTCTCGACGAACCCACCGGAGAGTACCGGTCCTATCTTGTATTTCGCACGTTAAACCTATGGCAGAAACAAGGACCGTGGTCGAATAGAAGGATGGGACGCAAGAAAATTAGAGTAAGAGGATTGACTAATTGCAGAGTAGAACGGTGCAACTTACGTAAAACATTTTGTACACACTCTCAATTCAGTTCGTATGTCAATCTCTCTTGTGTTCCGGTTCTGGTAGTGAAGAGTGTGGTTAACGTTTAAAGTCTCCAAGGGGGTTTGGTGAGAGTCAAAGTGTGTGCCTCTCGAGAATATGAGTATCCAATTTTAGTCGGATCGTTCCTACACGTCTCCGGGTCCTTTTCATGGTTTGTACAGGAGAGGGACACTTTAGGATCCTGCCACAATACGAGAACCGTAGTCATACACTGTAATGAGTGTCTCTTCGAGTCGGTTTGGCACCACGGTAAAAAGACCACAGAACTACTGTATGTCGGGAGTACCGACTGGCAATCAAAGATCAGGAATGTTTTCAATGCCCTCTCTTTATTATTACGTACCGGGTTTCGGGAGTAGTATCTAGTGTGACAATCAGACCACCGGTTCCAGGGGCACGTTTGTTTCTGTACGGATAGTCTGGACTATAAGATTTCCAGGTTTCTAACAAAGGGTCATCGGTTATCGTTTCCGGTCTGTAGAGAAACCCTTTCAATTAAGAAGTACTGTGTCACAATTTAAGTAAAAAGGTCGTTCCTTTCTTCCTTACTTAGTTGGTTAGTTTAACTTAGCCAGGTTTGTACTGGTCTGAGGACTCATGTCAGGGGATGACTTTTATTGCGGTGTCCTTGTTTAGTTCTACTCCCAGAGGTCGTCCCTGACCTCAGGTGTCGGACTCGGGAAGGTTCCCGACCAGTACGAGGAGCACCATGGGTCCTGACCTTCTCCCTCGGTCCCAACGACGAGATGGGACTCACTCCCCTCCTCTCTGTTACGGGAGACTCCGGTCTCGTCCGTTCCCTTACGACTACACCTCCACCCAAGTCTGACCACGGTAGAAGAGGTCCGTCTCGTCTGATTCTATTCGTGTATACGTCATTTTCCATCCCAAAGACCGTCGAAACGTCTTGACAAACCCTTCCTATGGCTTAGTTCCAGTGTCAACCGTAACTCTCAGGTCCCAGAGTTTAGGTGAGAGTGTTCGGAAGTCCGTCGTGGACCCGTTTCGTCGACGGTAAAGAGGGGACGATGAGACCCCTCGGGGTCCTTCTCCTCCGGACACAAAGGACTTCATGTAGGTCCGGTATACCGGCGTTCCGGGGGAAACGGCCCTCTGTACGTCTGCCACACCGTCAGGTGGGGTCGTCGTTTCCCCTCCTCCGTCGCGACGGTCAGGACCCCTCTCCCGTAGTCGTCCGCGCCCCTCCTCACCCCGGTGCGACGCCGACCCCCCGAATCGCACCCGGAGACCTCGGGTAGGTGTGGACCCCGAGTCGCGGACGGAGAGAACGGTGTAGGGACACGCACGAAGACGACTTGAGAGTGGGAGACGAGAGAGAGATTGTGTGCGGCAGAATCGAGCCCGAGGGTATTGTTTTACGGTGTCTGACCCTCCGAATTTCTAGTCTTTACATTAAAGAATGTCAAGACACCCGTTCTTCGGGTTCTAGTCCTACGGTCGTTCCATCAAAGTACGACTCCGGAGAAGAGAACTGGACATCCACCGACGGTAGAGCCACATAGAAGTGTACTGTAAAAGAAAGACGTTCAGATCCCTCTTTCTCGCTCCTCCCCTCCCTCCTCCCACTCCCTCCCTTTCTCCTCCTGTCCTCTCTCCATCTCCCTCCTTCGAAAGACCACAGAGAAGAATGTTTCCGTGATTAGTGTAGTGCTCCCGGGGTGGGGGTACTAGAGTAGGTTGGGATTAATGGAAGGTTTTCGGTGTAGAGGTTTATAGTGGTATAGTCCCCTATTCGGAAGTTGGATACTTAAACTCCCAGTGTGTTTGTAAGTCGGATATTGTGTGTGGGATACCGAATAGGCGTCCTCTGTTCAACAGACACAGAGTGTGGTTTTAGGTGTACCGAGTCTAAATCACTCTAGGGTCCTTTTACCAAGAGATCTCCCAGGTATTGTAGACGTTTACATTTTTCTCCCGGGTAGAATGACGAATAAAAGTACACTGGACTCCAAGAAGAGGAAGGAGCCAGGTTCGAGGGGTACGAGACCCGGGTCGTTCCCGGTACCACTCTCCTTGTGTCTCCTCACTTCAGACTGGGATCAGTCGAACGACCCCGAGTCTCTGGTCGACCCCCTGTTCTGGATGGTAGGTGCTCACAGAGCCCGAGTGAACAGAGAGACCTCTGTGACAAGGGTCGGAGCGTCCTTATCAAGGGTCGTAGGACGATACTGTAGTGGTCCTTCTCCTTCCTTTGGTACCTCTCAGCGTACCAAGGTGCCCTACAGGGGTAACTCCACTTTACTCATGTCCTAGTCTCCCCTCGGGGAGACCTGGAGTGTCTCCTCGAGGTGGAACAGGGGGTGTTGATCCGACCACCAAGAGTCTCACTCGTCCTCTACCCTGTGTCCTCGACTCCTCGTGTGTCAACCCTTCCTGTCGACCTGGTCGGTCCGAGGAGGGAATCCCTGAGGGGGTGGGGTTGTGAGGGTCCCCGGGGTGACGGGTCCGAAGATTCATCACAGAGGGGAGGGGGTCAATACGGTGTGGGACTAGAGGTCGACTCCCGAGATAAAGACCTGGGGTGGTGGGAGTTCCCGGTAGAGTATGGTCATTTCGGACCTCAGAGGGAGGAGCCGACGATCCTCCGTCAATACAATTCCTCCATTTTAGATCTTTCGATTTATGTATATCTATGTGTGTGTATATACACACATATTTTGTGTCGTTTTCTCGTTCTTTGTTGATCTACCAAATCATTACCCCTGGAGTCGATTTGTTAATACCGGGTCGACATATCACTTTATGATACACCGGTACTCCTTCTCCATCCAGGCATTTATGGTTTACCTTACTCGGGGTCATATTTCAGAATCACTTTCTTTTAATTGTTGTTGTACACCTAGGAACACATGTTACATGGAGATGAACATATCTATATCTATATTTTTCCTCTTCCGTTACCGTGGGGTGAGGTCATGAGAACGGACCTTTTAGGGTACCTGTCTCCTCGGACCATCCGACGTCAGGTACCCCAGCGATTCTCAGTCTGTGTTGACTCGCTGAAGTGAAAGTGAAAAGTGAAAGTACGTAACCTCTTCCTTTACCGTTGGGTGAGGTCACAAGAACGGACCTCTTAGGGTCCGTGCCCGTCCGACCACCCGACGACAAAGACCCTAGTGTGTCTCAGCCTGTACTGACTTCGTTGAATCGTCGTCGTCGTCGTCGTCTATATTTTTCTATACGTACATGTATGAGTGTGCAGATATTCAAACACATCGGTATATTCTAGAAATCTTCTGTCCCCCATCTGACCCTTGAGCACCTGATCCCAACCCTTTTTTGTCAAAAGTGTTGCACGAAGAAACAAGAAATATTTGCAAAAGATTACGAAAATAGTGTAAGTGTAAAAATTTTCTAAATAAAATTGATAAATATCGGCGCTCCGTATGTCCTACAATGAAGGGTTTGGTCCCTACCTTGGTCTTGGGGGACGTCACCTTCACGTCAGAGTTGATGACCTAACTAACGGACCCTTCAGAGTTGGACAAAATTGTTTTCCGATTCATTTTGTTTTCTAAGATTGTAAATAAAGACGAAAAGGTAGGAGGGTATTTAGGGACGGTGGACTTAACGGACTCGTCTCTAGGAGAAGGACGTCGACTTCTAGACCCTCGACTCAGTGATCCACTTGTCCCTCCTACGATCCTTTCTCCGTTCCTTGTCTGACACTCGGCCCGTTGGGGTTCGAACCCGTCTCGTCCTGCTCATCGACTCGTCTGACTGTCCACTACTATTCGAGCGTAAGAACGACCACCGTCTTCTGTCCCCTCTGTGTTTCGTCTCCGCCCGGACACGGGGACCTCAATGTCGGCTCCAGGGTCCACTTCGACCCTCTGTGCGTTCCAGGCGTCTGCGTCAGAAGTGAGTCTCTGTGTCTCTTCCCAAATAACGGTCTGAAACCAAGACCGTAGAAAGAGAGAAGACAATACCCTTTGTAGACAACACAGGACAGGCGACTCGAGGGTCGTCTTGGTGAGTGTCGAGGTCGACCGTCCTGTCCCTGAAGTCAACCTCTCCGGACCCCACTTACCCTATCTCACCGACTCTCCCTTTTCGACTTACACGGATCCACGTCTACAAACAGTGACCCGAGAGTCTCCTCCCCCTCCAAGTCCGGTAAACGTCCTTCCTTCTCTGGGACTCTGGAGGGACGGAACTGTATACCGTGTGTTCGTGGTCGAGTCGTGACATCTCGGTCGGAATGGCTGACTAGATCTCAGCCACCGGCATCACTGGAGTCAGTCTGCGGAAAGGGGAGTCCGTAAAGGTGGGTCCCAATAGTCTTCCCCTACGTTTGCGGCGGTATGTATGTCTTTGTTGTCCCTGTCCTTTGATTCCTACGTGGTTTGAAAGGTAGTATCCCGAGACGTCACCTCTTTTCACTACCCCCATTCTGGACTGCTATTCCTGAAGGACTGTTTTCTCTAAGTTGTACCCTTACCACCCAGGACCCCCTACTCACTCGGGGGAGTGAGGGAGAAGGATGTGTCTAAACCTTTCACGACCGAGGGTGATGACGTGGTAGGGATTGACTGATACCGAAGGGCCCTCCGCCTGATGTCAGGTATCCCAGTGTTTCTCAGCCTGTGCTGGTTCGTAGACTCGTACGCACGTTGATACAAAGGACTCTACGAAGTACCCTTGTAAAGGCATGTCGTGGACCAACAGGACCGAAATCCCAGAGGTTCCTCGTTCCCACACCACTTGGAGAGGGGTGAGGGGTAGAAGGGACGAAGTCTTCCTTACTCCGTTCCTTCAGTCTACCCTGAACTGTTGGTCAGGAGACTCTTCACCGTTCGCCCTATTCTGAACTCCATCGCCACCTCTGATATCTTTCCTCTTCACTAAACCCCCAGGCAATACTCTCATTGACACCTAGAAGTATCTCCTGTAGTCTAGACTACTCCACCGAGAGTCGTCCGTCTTTCCTGAAGAGTAGAGAATCCTCGGACCAAGGTTGAACTTCCTCTTATTACCTACAAACGTCAATGGATCCACTGTCTATGATCCTACCGTATGCGTGTCCGGTCCTTGATTCTTCCCTCCGTCGATTTTTACGGATTTAATATAGAATGTTCTGTCTAAGGACCATGAAAAATTCAAAGGGAAAATGAATGGGACTTTTCTTTCACTTTCACAATCAACGGTCAACGCAGACTGAGAAACGATGGGTTACCTGATATCGGGCGGTCCAAGGAGACAGGTACCCTAAAACGTCCGTTCTTATGACCTTACCCATCGGTAGCGGAAAAGGTCCCCTAGAAGGGTTAGGTCCCTAGCTTGGGTCCAGAGGACGTAACGTCCGCCAAAGAAATGACAGATTTGATAGTCCCTTCGGGAAATGAATGGGATCAAAGATCATTTAAGAACAGATTTTCAAAGTCGGGTCGAGTCGGTACACAACTTCTCCTTCGTCTCGAGAGGTTTTGAGTCACACCACCTGTGGTCCTTACCATCGGTTTCTCTCCGGGGTTCTCTTCCACTTGGAGCTTTCCTCTTTCTTGGAGTCCGATGCCGGGTCAACAGGGGGGCGTGGGCGGACGGCGGGGGGTGGGAGCTGGAGACACGGCATTCTAAGAACGACGTCTGGGTTGAAGTCGCTAATACTTCTACGTCCAGTTCGTCACCGACCGAGAGAGGAGAACATCCTTTCCCTTAAAGAGAATGAGGTTAAGTAGAATAAAGATTCGACTGGGGTCTTTTCTGAAGTAAACTGACACACTTTTATGTCTAATGTAAACCAAAATTCCTTATCTCCTAAGTCAACACGAATAAATAGTGCTCCGGTACTGGACTCGGAATTTACGGTTATTTATGTAGAGTAGTTGCGACAGTCATAACAAAGGAAAATAATTGAAGACAAACCAGAACAAACCAAAAGGTTCAAACACCAACAATGAACCACACTGACAACTCATCTTTGGAACGTTTTAGTTACACCATCCTCCTTCGACAGTATAATCAATGTTTAGTCCTCTTCATCTTCCCATGGATCCACCATTTCAAACTCAACAAAATCTCTTTGAGAAGAGAGTCTGGGGTGGGGGTTGTACTTTCAGGTGACTAAGGAAAAGACTAACAGTGATGAAAGGAGGTTCAAGAAGAAATTATACGTTTATGACGATCCTTCTATTCTCCTTTGGAGTTGTATCGAGACAAATTTTTGACAAGATTATACAAACATTTACAAGTCCCCTTTTTTACATTTAGAGGAACCCATTCGTCCGAATCTACTTTGATACTCGAGTAAAACCATTTACACGTTCGAATCCGTAAATTTCGTTTCTCTAAATGTAGTTAGATTTGAAGGTTCCGGTCCTCAATTCGTAGTTTCATACCATCGGTTTTTTATAAAATAATTGATCTTCTCTGCGAGTACCCTGAGAAATAGTGCTTACTGGATCTCTTTTATTGTATTCCGTTATAAAAAAGATGAAGTCAAATTGAGTCGTTTCTAGATGAAGTAAGATGATGATATACATCCTGATACCACCCACTTTGATCCCTGTGTTCTAACGTTTATTGTCAGGAGAAAGGGTCTCTCAGATGAAACGTCCTGTTTGATGTTTGTCTCTGTGTTTCGTTTCACAGTCTCATGATCCTCTCGAGTCACTCCCCTCTCTCGGACGGGTCAACGTCCCGAGTCGACCATAGTTCTTCCCTAAATCTCCGTCAATAGTCCTTTTATCTAACATACACTTTCTTAACAGTAATTCCTCCTGTGTCTCTATCCCTTAGTGTCCTTATAAAATCCGGCATAGTCTGCCAGTCCAGACCTACGTTGTATCTCATTGTTACCCTTCCATCGCCTTTTACTTCTACCCTCTCTTCTAATCTTTGGAGACTCGTTCTGGCTCCGTTTCCTTCAAATCCCGGTTAAATGTCATTCAGAAGGTAAGAAAGGGTACAGACGAAGGCTCTCGAGCAGGGATTGGTGGGTGACCTCGTCATTAAGGATCGTGTGAAGGTCCTGCCCGAAGACCCCGTGGAGAGGTGGTACTCGACTCAGAAACCAAGACGGGAATCTTTCTGAGTGGAGTGTATCGAGTCACAGACAGGAAAACGGTGAGAAGGGTCGGAGAAGGGTAGACGGTGTAGGGTTTGGAAAGGTGTTCGGGTCTATGGAGAGTCGGAGAACAGGAAAGTCGGCACTGATGGAAATAGGAGAGAAATTTCACTGATCACTATCTTCCATGGGTTGGGGTACCGGGTACACGGTCCGGGAAGAAACTATCGGTTGTCTCAGAGGACTCCTAAGTCACGATTAACCTCTAGAGTCGGGATAAATTATACATATGGAGAGTCAGGGGTTGAGAATACAGGAAGAGGTAGTGACAGACACAGGTACAGAGGACCTGGGAGACTAAGAGGAAAGGGAACATTCTACCGTCTTCATCCTTAGTGACCTTCCTCGTCGTTGTGTATATGGTTTCCTGATCCCGGAGATTTACACACTCTCTCAACGTTCCTACTCTGTGGGAGACAATACACGTCTTAACACGGGTGGGAGGGGTGATGAGGTAAGTATTGACTTTAGAATTGACGATTATAGAGTCTTACACTGACATAAACCTCCAACCTAAAAACTTCTCCATTAATTCCTTTTTACTCCGAGAATCCCACCCGAGATTAGGTTATACTGACCACAAGAATATTCTGTTTTTCCAATCCCGGGGTTCCGACGAACACGTGTTCCCCTACTGGGATATTTGTTCGTTGTTTTCAGACCGGTAGACGTTCGGTGCCTTTCTCCCGAGTCTCCTTTGGTTGACACGGTCTTGGAACTAAAATCTGAAGGTCGGAGGTCTTAACACTCTTTTATTTAAAGACAACAAATTCGATGGATCAGACACCGTAAAACAATACCTTCAGGATGGTTTTGTTATCTGGGAGGGTTCTGGCACAACCTCACCTACCTGACCTTTCTAAAAAATGGAATAGTCACAGATGTTGTAGGTATTGTAAGAAGTCTGCTTTAGTCAAGACTCCTGAAGGGACGACCAGGTCACGAATTCTTAAACGAAAGGTTGTCCAGACTAGGGACCAGTCCCTTGACTCTAGGATGTGTCACGTCTCGTCGATTCAGGTACACAGTGTTGATGCCTCGGGATTTCGCGATTTCGGGAAAGTGGCATTTTTCTCTTTGGGAACGGGATGTCACTTCTGGGTGGTGTCGGTTTTTCTTTCTTTCTTCAATCAAGACAGGACCATGTGGTCGTTTTAAACGGTACGGGACTCCGAACGACAGGACTATGGGACCCGTGTTGACTGACCTGGCTCCTAGTACCAGAATCTGGGTACACAAATACCCTCCCGAAGATAGTATCTCATGATCCAAAGGGTCAATCTATGAGAGATCCTCCAAAAAGAAAAAAAAGAAAATTAACTTCTATTAAAGTTATAACACAACAAAAGACGGTATGTAGTTGTACCTAGTCGGTATCTATGTATATACAGGGGAGGGAGAACTTGGAGGGAGGTTTGAGGGTGGGGTAGGGTGGGGAGATAAAACATTTGTCCTTTGTCATTTTCTCGTCCCTTCCGTCTCCACTATCTTTATCCTTACACTCTTCTCTTCTGTCCTCTCTCTCTGACTCATTCCTCTTGTCGATGTAGATCTCGTCTTCAACCGAAGACTCTCCTAATAGTCTCGACGACGACTCATTAAGGGTGATAGGACACTCCGGACTGATACTCTGACGACTCTGTCAAAGGAATGAACAGGAACGTAGGAAATTCACTTAGGGACAGTAAGTCGAATAAATTGAATATACGTCTCATGTAGTACGTTTTACAGTCCAACCTACTTCGTGTTCGACCTTAGTTCTAACGTCCCTCTTTATAGTTATTGGAGTCTATACGTCTACTGTGGTGGGAGTACCGTCTTTGGCTTCTTCTTGATTTCTCGGAGAACTCTTTTCACTTTCTCCTCTCACTTTTTCAACCGAATTTTGAGTTGTAAGTCTTTTGATTCTAGTACCGTAGAGACCAGGGTAGTAAAGTACCCTTTATCTACCCCTTTGTCACTGTCTGAAATAAAACCACCCTGAGGTTTTAGTGACATCTTTCACTGACGTCGGTACTTTAATTTCCTACGAACGAGGAACCTTCTTTTCGATACTGGTTGTATCTGTCGAATAATTTCTCGTCTCTGTAATGAAACGGTTGTTTCCAGGCAAATCAGTTTCGATACCAAAAGGGTCATCAGTACATGTCTACACTCTCAACCTGATATTTCTTTCACCTCACGGTTTCTTAACTACGAAAACTTGATGCTACAACCTCTTCTGAGAACTCTTAGAGAACCTGATGTTCCTTTAGGTTGGTCAGTCAGGATTTCCTTTAGTCAGGACTTATAAGTAACCTTCCTGACTACGACTTCGACTTTAAGGTTATGAAACCGGCGGACTACACTTCTTGACTGAGTAACCTTTTCTGGGACTACGACCTTTTCTAACTTCCGTCCTCTTCCCCTGCTGTCTCCTACTCTACCAACCTACCGTAATGGCTGAGCTACCTGTACTTAAACTCGTCCGAGACCCTCAACCACTACCTGTCCGTACGACACCAGGTACCCTAGTGTTTCTCAGTCTGTACTGACTCGTTGACTCGACTGACGGTAAGTTCGAGAAAAAATTCGGACTCGGAGAGAAAAAGAACGTTGGATTTTCTTGGATGGGTGATACTATCACAAAATCAAACGATCGTGGTGACACTGTTCACGGTGTTCGACTCACCAAATATATTAGTCTTACAGGACAGAATGTGACAATCTCCGACCTTTAGGTTCTAGTTCCCCAGCCGTCTCAACCAAGGAAGATTCCCGGGACTCCCTTCCTGTGCACGGAGAGAACCGAACATGTACCGTCAGAAGAGGGGTGCAGAAGGGAAACATGTACAGACAGGTTTAAAGGACAAGAATATTTCCATAGTCATCACAACCTAATCCTGGATGGGATTACTGAAGTAAAATTACATTAACGGAGAATTAAGATATGGGATTATACCAGTGTAAGACTCCACGTCCCTCAATTCTGAAGTTGTATACATACTCTCAACCCTCGCACACATGTCAAGTCGGTTATTGTTTGTCCGGAAATTAAAAATTTTTTTACAAAGTCGAAATAACTCTATATTAACTGTCTATTTTGACATGATATAAATTCACATGTTACACTACTACATACATCCATTACAAAGTGTACTACTTTACTAAGGGTGTTAGTTTAATTATGTAGTTAGTGGAGTGTTACAATGGTAAAAAAGGCATTCTTACAAATTCTATATGAAAATCGTTTAAACCACTGAGTCTGTCATTTCTTAGACGGGGGTCACAACCTCTGGAGTCAATCTAGGGACCCAACCCTTCTAGGGACCTCCTCTGTTACCGTTGGGTGAGGTCATAAGAACGGTCCTCTTAAGGTACCTACCCGATGTCAGGTACCCCACCGTTTCTCAGCTTGTGCTGACTCGATGATGGGGAAAGTAAAATCGTTTAGAGTTCATATGGTATGTCAATAATCGATTAAAAAATTTTTCATTTGTATAGAAAGTCAATCAATATTCAAATCTCCTAGCTCACGTGTCGTACCATCGATATCAATTATCGTTCATCCAGAAATAGATTTTGGTTCCGTGAAGGTCGTCCGAAGGAGGGTCGGTCAGTCGAAAGGAGGGAACTGAAAGGGGGTCTGTTCGTCGGTAAGACCCCACTACTGGGACGAGTGGCTGGTTCGACGAGGACTCCGGGTTACAAATTACGAAAAGGTCTCTCCTTATGACTACATGGATGGATGGAGATTGGGTATTCGTGTTTGTTTTATTTCGTATTTTCTAGACACATGTCACTATGTTTTCCTAAACTTTCTGTTAAAATTCACTTGTTTGTTCAACCTTTTGTTAGACAAGTCGTATTCGTGTAAATACGAATCTTTGTTTGGACACACAAAACATACGACACACACGACACGAATCAACGAGTCAGTACAGATTGAGACGCTGGGATACCGGGAGACAGGTACCCCTAAGAGGTCCGTTCTTATGACCTTACCCAACCGTACGGGAGGAAGTCTCCTAGAAGGGTTGGGTCCTCAACTTGGGTCCAGAGGGCGTAACGTCCGCCTAAGAAATGGTTAGACTCGGTGGTCCCTTCGGGAAACATACACATGTATTTTATTACATTCACGTGTCTCTTATTTGGTCCACTATTCCTTTATTTCTTCTCCCGTACTTGTAGAGTTAGTCCGACGTTTCCTTCCTCTTTCAACTCCCCTCCATTGTTCGAACATCGAGTCAACTATTTCTTAGACGGACGTCACGTCCTCTGGACCCAAGCTAAGGACCCAACCCTTCTAGGGGACCTCTTCCTTTACCGTTGGGTGAGGTCATAGGAACGGACCTTTTAGAGTACCTGTCTCCCGATGTCAGGTACCCCAGCGTTTCTCAACCCATACTGACTCGTTGATTGTGATTGATTGTTCGAACTTTCTTTGAGAAATTTACTACCTCAGAGTGACTCGGGTAACCACTTACCCCCACCCCCTCCTACTCTCTACGAGTCATTAACTATCCTGTCTTGGGAATTAATTTCCCTTTTCTTACCTTAATTTACACTTTGACTAGTTCGTCACGTTCTTTCTTTTTCTTTTTGTCTTTGACCCGTACATTTTTTCAGGACTCTTTATCCTTTCTTTAGATCTTTGTGAGGACTGTTTACTGGAGTCAGAGTCGTTTTATTTTCAGTATATAAGGTGACAACCCCCGACGTAATACAGGGGACGTCTAAGTATGCATCTGTAGGATTGGGAGTCGTGAGGTCTTACATTGATATAAACCTCTATGCCAGAACTTTCCTCCACTAAGTCAATTTTACTCCAGTGATCCCACCTGGGATCAGGTTACTCTGACCGCAAGAATATTCTCCTTCAATCTAGTGTCTGTGTAGACCTTCTTTCTGGTACACTCCGGCGTCACTCTTCCGTCGGTCGACGTTCGGTTCCTCCCTCCGGAGACTTCTTTGGGGAGACGACTGTGGAGCTAGAACCTGAGTATGGGAAGTCTTGAACTCTTTTGTACAAAGACAAGAGACCCGGGGGTCAGATACTATAAACAATACCGTCGAGTTCAACTGAGTATGTGGAGGGTTCCGACACCGCACGAGTTCTTCTCCTTCTGAAGTGCGTGGGCGACCTGTCTCCCTCCCTGGGGGTTCGTGTGTGGGTCCTCTCTTGTCGGATGCGGGAAGGTCCTCCGGCCGTCTTTTGTCGGATGGGTCCGGTCTCCACGATTACTCCGGTCGAGGAGAAGGTGTAGAAAGAAGACAAAGGGACGCTGACGGAACCAAGTCTGCCCCGACAATGTCAGTGGAGACGCGACCCTCTCCCTGGGAGTCCGCACGACGCTCCTCGGACGCACACCCGTCGGAGGTCGGCGCCGGGGAGACCCGCACAGTCCAGAAGTAGGGCTCCGGTGTGGGGGGTGCACCGAGGGTCGGTCACTCCTCGAGTCGTCTCACGGTCTCTGCCCGCAAACACGGACTACACCTCGCAACGACAACCCGCGGGGTAGTCGGAACGGAGCGGAGAGGAGGAAAGTGACCACAGTGTTGATGTAATGTTTCCGAGAGGAGATGAGGACAACGGAGGAGAAATAGGTAGTGTCTACACCGCAAAGGGGGGTCACTGAGAGGACGTGCCCCTGAAACCAGCACCAGAGACGAAGACAATTGGTTAGAGTAACGGGGACCAGAGGGAAGGGAGGTGGGTAGGAGGTGTGACGATCTGAGGAGGAAGCGAAGTTTAAGTTTAGAACGGGGTGAGAGACGAAAGTAGGAAAGGACCTACGGACCAGTGAATGTTCTACTTTACTTTTCTAAATTCGGAGAGATCTAAGTCGGACGGGAACTGACAGGTAAGAGTCTGAGGGATGAGGTTCAGGGGGAGGACTGTCGGTATCATTGAGAGACGTGAAAAGACTTGAGGTCAAGTAAATTGTAGTTCTGAGAACCAGTATTTTAAGGAAGGCAGACCTTGTAAGAGGAGGTAAGGGTCGTATGGTCGTGGTGGTGGGGGTCGTATGTTTGTGTGCGATGTATCACTAAAAACTTAAGGATAGTTCTGGGTGAAATTTACAGGACCTGTGTGGGTTCGTCTCCTTTAGTACGGAGAAAAACGTGGCGAAAATATGGGTTATGGTTGTAGAGAATACCGTAAATAGTTTGACAGGACGTTAAGGAACAGAGAATCCTTTTTCAAATTCCATCTTATTTCAGTAAGACATAGGAGTCATGGTCGTGTTATGGATTGTGTATCATCCACGGGTTTGAAATACATTACAATTTATTTAGATATACACATGTATTCGTGTTATAATTTATATTGTGTACTTTCGTTTACGGAACCAGTCAGTAGACGTGGAACCGGTCCGAAGAGAGAATAACTGAATGGGAGGGTGGTTCCTAGAAGCAGGGTCCCGTTAGTATCCAGACACTAAGAAGTAGAGTCCGTCTCACTTCACGTACACCCACAACCTCCTCAGTACCCGACTTATAGTGTTAGTGACGTATACACGACCCTCAGTCTCCACCTACCCCCTTTCAAGGGAAAGGACCTCTTCCTTGGGAGTCCAACGGTTCTTTTTGTTCTAGTAGAGTTCTTTTCTAAAAAGACCGGTGAAAAAGAAATAAGGGAATTCGAGTAAGTTCAGTCGAAGATACTGAACGTTTGTTTCCTTAAGGTACTTAAGTGAACTTATCGTAACAACCCTTCCTTTACTGACCGAACTCTCCAACTCAAACCCACCTTTCAGTCACAACCGATCACCTCGTCTCACCACCCTCCCGTCCCCACCCGATCGTCTCGAACTTCTCGAGAGTCTCGGGAACACTTTCCTGTCTCCATGGAGGAGACCAGTCACTAAAACCAGCCTGAGGAGGGAGGTGAGGGGGTTTACTCTGCGAAACGTCATTCTTCCCGAGTGTCTAGTGGTCGAGGGAGTCTCCTTCTCTGCGTACCTTCAGGATCGTCCCAGTAAGTGTCGGCGTTCGTCGGGCCCTCGGCCTCTTCCGGCAGAGGGGAACAGGGTCGTCGTCGGTCATGAGGTCCGAACTACCTCGCTTCCTCGACCAGAGGAGATCCTCGTCTCACCCGGCTGGTTGTGTCTGCCACGCTTCTCCTTCATCTTCTACACACCAGAACCTCGTCACAAAAGAGATACACTGATACTTTTGTTTGAAGGGAGAGACACCCGACTTCCCATAAGGGGTTCTCCGGGTTTGGGATTAGGACCTTGGACGCAATGGAATAAACCGTTTTCTCTGAATTGTCCGTACTAATTTAATTCTTAGAACTCTACCCCTCAATAGGACCTACTGGCCTACCTGGACTCTATTAGTGATCCCAGGAACTTCCCTGAGCCCTCTTCAGGCGCAGTCTTCTTCCGGTAGACTACCACACTGTCCTCTTCGACTAGCCTTTGTCTTCTACAACATTTTTACTTTCAGCGAGTCAGCACAGGCTGAGAAACACTGGGGTACCTGACATTGGGGGGTCCGAGGAGACAGGTACCTTAAGAGGTCCGTTCTTATGACCTCACCCGTCGGTAAGGGAAGAGGTCCCCTAGAAAGGTTGGGTCCCTAGTTTGGGTCCAGAGGGTTTGACGTTCGCCTGTGAAATGGGAGACTCGGTGGTCCCTTCGTGTGATATGATAGCCGAAAAATTGGTACGTCATTCGCCCGGAATAAACATACGAAATCATCTGTCGTTGATGGAGTCTCATAGTGATACTCTTAATTTACTAAATTATATATCCTGTCATCAACGCGTTACTTGGCTCCAGAGAATACAGAGGTCGTAACCCTCCGACCAAGAAATGGTGATCGCGGTGGACCCTTTGTGTTATTTACGTGGGACAATATTTGTAGGAACCTAAAGAGTCTCGACATGATAGGTTACTTTCACTTTCGCAATCAGGGAGTCAGCACAGGTTGACAACCCCTGGGGCACCTGACATCGGGTATCGAACGGTCCGAGGAGACAGGTACCTTAAGAGGTCCGTTCTTATGACCTTACCCATCAACCTTATGACCTTGGGGAAGAGGTCCCCAAGAAGGACTAGGCCCCTAACTTGGGTGCAGAGGACGTACCGTCCGTCAAAGAAATGGTAGACTCGGAGGTCCCTTCGGTTTTAGGTGTACACTGTTAATTCTTGAACCTCACACCGACCAGACTTAACTCAATACTGTGCTCCCATTTTATATGGGTTTAAAGTTTCTGTGTCATGGTTTTTTTTTCTCTTACATTTTATTAATTTATTAAAAATATAACTAATGTCTAAATTTTACTATTATAATACCTATATCACCTATTTATATTACAAAATAATTTTAATTTAAGTGGGTAAAGGGAAAGGGAAATGTAAGGGAAATAGTTTCACCGAGAAACTTTGATTTAAAGACACACACCGAACGTAATACAAAGATGGTTTGTCTCGAGAGACTAAGAGACTTGGAACGACTTACCTTGTGTGTTTTCGTTCGGACCTCGTGAGTCCCTTTGGTCAGTTTGTGCGACTGAAGAAATACTTACGGGGCCGTAAGTAGACGAGGAAGAGAAAACATAGAAATCCTACGACGGGTTCTCTGTAAGGACCCTAGTAGAAATTAAGAATCGGTCCAGGTCGATTCGGTTGTCTCATTCAAGTCAACTGGAGTCTACCGAGTCCAGGGACGGGGTCCCCTCTTCTTACATCGGTAGTGAAAGAGAAACTCCGTAGGTTACCCGAGTCTCGTGGTAGAAGGGTTCACCGGATCGTTCTCAGACGAGGGGGGTATGATATATGATAAAAATTGGGGATGGTTAGACAAGGTGTTTCAAAGTTCCCCAGTAGTAAATCCACGGAGAAAACCTATCTTTCAAGTTGAGACAGATCTTTACCACGTACCCAGAATGTCGATGATGTGGAGTCGTTGGTAGTCCTTAAGTCGAACGAAAGGAGAGTCGGAGAGGGGTTCTCACCGGGATCTGGTCCTTTTCTGGAAGGTCGAGGGAAGTTGACAGGGGGTTTTGTACGTGTGTCGACCGAGGTGGAATTTCCGAACTCACGGTTAGTAATGTCACTACGACTACTGGAATAGTCAACGTTAATTCGTTGACTCGAATCAACGAGTTAGCACAGGCTGAGACGTTGAGAAAGCTGAACATCGGACGGACCGAGGAGACAGGTACCCTAAAAAGTCCGTTCTTACGACCTCACCCAACGGTAAAAGGAGGAGGTCCCCCAGAAGGGCTGGGTCCCTAGTTTGGACGTCGAGGACACGGAGGACGTAGCGTCCGTCTAAGAAACGGGCGACTCGGTGACCCCTTTGCTACCGTTTTTATCGTTTTGAATCGTTCGACGTTCCCGAGGTCTTAAAATGAGTCCAGGGTGTCGGTCCAGGACCCATTACCCCAGAGTCCATCTGAGGTCCGGGACGGGAGTAAGGACTCGTGCCCCAAGTGGTGGGGTGCGGATTCCTCGTGTGTCCGAGGAAAGGAGTTCTTCGGGGCTGGGGTGAAACGTCCGGACGTCTCCGACGTCCCCGTCTATGTGTGCCGATTCTCCTGTTAAACGGGGATTCTTCAGAGGTTTGACCCACTACGTGCGGAGTGCCCAAGAGACGGGTATGGAGCCCCACGAGGAGTGTTAGAAATGGTTTATCTTACTGGTATATAGATCGTTAAGAGGAAACCCCATATATAGGGTTTCTTAACTCTCGTCCCTGAGTCTACCTAGAAACAAGTGGGTGCAAATCTCGTCAACACCGTAACAAGTGTTATCGGTTTTCCATTTTCTTTGAGTTTACAGGTGGTTACTGCTTATCAATTCGTTTTACACCAGACATGTGTACTACCTTATAATAATCAGTCAGAAATTTTTCCTTCGTATAAGACTATGAAAGGTGTTGTACTTACTTTGAACTCCTGTAATACGATTCACTTTTTTCGACCAATACTCTTCTGTCTCTGATACTAAGGTGAATATACCGATTTCATCAGTCGAAAGCTCTGTCTCTCATCTAACGTCTAAAGGTCCCATGTCCCCTTCCCCATTACCCTTGGAGAACAAATTACCCACGTTTCGAAATTACGCCCTTCTACTTTTTCAAGACCTGCTACCTCTACCTATACGGACATGTTGTTACACTCACATAAGTTACAGTGACTTGAGATGTGAAATTTTTACTAATTTAAGTATTTAAAATTCAATATCTATAGAACGATGTTAGATCTTTATTATGGAGATTGATTCTCTTTTTTATTAGACACAAGGATGTTGTAGAGATTGGTCTCGGCCCGACACTAGTTTGTACGGGGGTTTAAAGGAACGGAAGGGACCACTTCCTTGGAGGTGGTCCCCCGGGGGTCCCGGGAGAGTCGTGGCGGTCCGTCTCGGGTTCCCACCCGAAGTGAGTCTACAAAAGAGACAGAGAGTGACCTTAACGCCCGACGAACTCTTGTGTCTAAAAGTACTTAGGTGTCCCCTTCGGACTTCGAACCCCGTCCTTCAGACAGGTCCCTACAAACGTTTGTGTAAACCGACGTATCAACTGTTATCTCTGAAACAATCATTATTACGACTATAAAACCCCAGAAGGAACCACCAGGTCACCAATTCTGAAACACAGGGGTTAAGGTCCTCGTACCCAAGTTAGGGATCACTCCCTTGATTCTAGGGTGTACGGTGTCCCGTATCGGTTTCATACGAATCAACGACAACAGATCAATGATTCAACACAGGGGCACCTGACATCGGACGGTCCGAGGAGACAGGTACACTAAAGGGTCCGTTCGTACGACCTCACTGAACGGTAAAGGAAGAGACCCCTAGAAGGACTGGGTCCCTAGTGTGGGTGTAGAGGACGTAACGTCCGTCTAAGAAATGGTGACTCGGTAGTCCCTTCGGACGACATCGATTCAGTGTGTCAACACCGGCTGAGACACGTTGGGGTATCTGCCGTCGGGTGGTCCGAGGAGGTAGGGACCCTAAGAGGTCCGTTCCTGTGATCTAGATCTAATCTATACCTCTACCTCTATTTCTATAGATATCCATATCTGTATCTGTCTATGTTTCGACTAAAAAATTAGAAGTAAAAGATCGGCGACTGTGAGACTGAACCAACCTGGTCTTGAGTTTGTCCTTTCTCTCATTACAATGAGTGACTGGTAGATTTTAGGGTCGTGGCGACCCTAATCTGTCCTCCGGTTCCCGTCCCAAAAGATGACCTGGATCTAAAGTCGTCTGAATCGATTCTTTCCACATACGACCAATAGTTCGATAACAGAGATCCAAGGTTTAGATGGGAAAGTATAACACAACACTACTACCTATGTCCTGAAACCTTTAATGTAAGGGGAAACGACCGAACGTCGACAATGCAAGACGGTCCTTCCTACGATCTCTCTCTGACCTTCCGTCCTCACTCCTTTTACGAGAAGACTAGACGAGTCAGGAGGACCGTCCACCCGGATCGTTGTTGGGAAGTAGGACCATCGTCCAGTTGGACCATGTCGTAGAAAGGTGTGGAGTCTCCATGGTCGGGGTCGGTATGTCACGGGGAGGAGTCTCCAGACTTGATGACGACGAGGAGGAACTTTTTGTCCCCATCAGTGTCATCCCCGAAATGAGGTTCCAATTCCGAGTCGGCACACCGGAAGAGGAGGTTCGAGTGTCCAGGACTACTGGGACTGGAGTAGGGGATAGGGGGTCGTTATCTCCATCGACGAAGAACGTGAACAAAGGAAAGAATGGAGTGATAAAGAAAAAAAAAAACAAAATAAACTAAATAAATAAAAACCGGCACGACCCAGAAGTAACGACGTGTGTCTGAAAGAGACCAACATTGCTGGTCCCCGATGAGAGATAAACACCACGAACCCGAAGAGAACAACACCTCGTCCTCGAGATCGCACGTGTCCGAAGTCACAGACGTTGAGGACTCGAGATCTCGTGTCCGAGTTATCAACACCACGTGCCCGAATCCACAAAGTGCCCGAATCCACGAAGTGTCGTACACCCTAGAAGGGTCTAGTCTCTGGCTTGGACGCAGAGGACGTGACCGTCTTCTTAAGAAATGATGACTCGGTGGTCCCTTCGGGAGTGATAAAAAAAAATTTGCAAAAATCAACAGATTATTGATAAACTTGTTAAAGGATACAATTCACAAAAGACAATTGCACCAATGGTAAAAGGACTGACCCGGGACTAACAAAACCCCCAATCCCAGACACTTCTATCTGGAAATCCCACTGGGAGTAGTGGGGACGGGGGACCACGGGTCCAGGACATATTAGAGGACAACTCACATCCACCCTGGATACCGAACGCATTTTATACCGTTTGGCTTCCTTAAAAAGTCTCCATTAATTCCAGGAGTTTGTCAACTGAACTCATTTATTTTTCTCACTAGTAGACTCTACCCGGATTGGATTAGTCCACTTTCCTGGATTCGGTCCTGATTCGAAAGAGACTCCAGTCTCTCTGAGAGGACCAACTGAACTACTTTCACTTTCAGCGAGTCAGCACAGGTTGAGAAACGCTGGGGTACCTGATATATCAGGTACCTGAGGAGGTTCGGTCTTATGACCTCACCCATTGACAAGGGAAGAGGTCCCCTAGAAGGGTTGAGTCCCTAACTTGGGTCTAGAGGACGTAATGTCGTCTAAGAAATGGTCGACTCAGTTGACCTTTCGGGTTCTTACGACCTCCCCATCGGATAGGGAAGCGGTCCCCTAGAAGGACTGGGTGCTTAACTTGGGTCCAGAGGACGTGACGTCCACCTAAGAAATGGTCGACTCGATGATCCCTTCGAGACTGAACTACTTCAGTCTCGACAGAACTCCTCCGAGTGCACCATTTCCTGGTGAGTCTTACCCCGGGAGTCGGAATGTTGGTGTTCCGTTACTTTAGACGGTTGTTCGTCTTACTCCAGTCTTTCATCGATAAGTACCAACTTGGAAGTCTACTTTTACGTCGGGTCCACTTTGGAACTAACGTTAGAGTCCTTTGGGACTCGTCTCTTGAGACGATTCGGTGTGGACCTGAGGACTGGGTGTCTTTGGTACTCGATTATTTACATATATAAAAGAATTCGACAAGTCTCATACCTTTAGGAAATACTTCGGTATCTTTTGATTATGGTACAGATGTCTGAAACATACTCTGTTTAATTCGTATCACAATTTTAATGGGAACTTTTAGAAGATTCTCTCGACTGTGACTATCGATCTATAAAAGAAGATGTAACCTTGAATACCATGGTCAACTTCATCCACCGAAAGTAAATCCCTGGTACACCAAGGTTTTATGTATACGAAAATTTGTACTCTTAGTGTGAGTCGTATGATTCTATGAGTGTGTGCCTTTGACTCTGAATACTTTTATTTCTGTCAAACACAGAGGGAGAGTGGGAGTAAGTCACCATGTATAAGTAATTCATTCTTTCGTCCACCTTTAACGGAATGATACCTTTCACAAAAGACCGAGTCAAATAACAACTTGAATTCAAGTTGTTCATATATTACATTAAGAGGAAATAAACTCGAAGACACAAACGTAAAAATTGAATTATTCTGTAAACACAGTTTAAAACCTCTGCGAAGGAAATATTAAATTCTAGGGAGTAAATCGGTTCTCAGATAACTCAGACGGTTATTGGGTAGTAATTCTCTTCATTTTTGGAGAGTTCTACGTCGAAGTCATCTTGTCCTGTATAAAGAAACCCAGGAGACACTTTCTACCGGTGTTTTCCTGACTTTTACAGGAGATGGAGATGCCCCAGGTCTTTATTACGGTCATTTTTTCCCCCTTTGTCGTGGAGACAATATTTTTGTTAGACATAGACCCTTAATCCGTTTTCTCTAAAAAGCACCCAAGAAAATCACGTCACGACTCGCACCAAAGATAACTACTCCAATAAAATGTCATGAATACTTCAATTGAACATCGAAAACCAGGTGATTTTTATTACACTTATTAAATGACATATTGCCTTGTCTACTGGGGTTCTAATGTCAAATTTTACAAAACATAGATCTTGATTAGGTCGTTAGAATGGAATCATAAAGAAATAAATTTACGTATAGAACCTCTAGGTTTGTCGGGTAGGATTTCCTTTAGTCAGGACTTATAAGTAACCTTCCTGACTACGATTTCGACTTTGAGGTTATGAAACTACGTTTCTTGACTGAGTAAACTTTTCTGGGACTACGACCCTTTCTAACTTCCACCCTCCTCTTCCCCTGTTGTCTCCTACTCTACCAACCTACCGTAGTGGCTGAGTTACCTGTACTCATACTCATTTGAGACCCTCAACCACTACCTGTCCCTCCGGTCCGCACGACGTCAGGTACCCCAGTGTTTCTCAACCTGTGTTGACTCGTTGACTTGACTTGACTTGACAAGAACCCCAAAAGGACCACCAGGTCACCTATTCTGAGGTGTGAGGGTTACGTTTCTCTAGTACAAACTAGGAACCAGTTCCTTGATCTAGGGGGTGCACTGTTAATTCGGGTGTACGGTGTCGATCTCTTCAGGTATATGGTGTTGTTTTTGGGTCGTGTCGGTATTATTTATGACTTTAAAAATTTTTTTAATTTTGTAAAATATTTCTTATTTATTTAACGTATCGACATAGAGACATAGTACTCGAGTAGAAGAGGATACTCTTGAGGTCTTAATGTTGAGCGACGACTTGTTGACACCTGTCCTCTTACAACCTAGGGTGATTTTTTTCTATTGGGGTGCAGACTCCCGTTTCCTCTTTGGGGTCGTTCTACCATCTTAGTTTGGCGTATGGGCGGTCTCTACGAGTCTCCCGAGTTTGTTTTGAACACGTGTGGTCCTGGGTCTCTAGGGTGTCTGTGACTCTGTCTTGACACAAACCCATAGAGGGTCCCTCCATACCCAGTCGTCACCTGACGACGTCCCCGTCCCCGAGACCCACGTCATCTGGCCCGATACCGTATTCGGGAGAACCTCCTCCAGTGGTAATTGGGGTGGTGTCTCGACGGTCTTGAATGTGTCCTGACCCCTTTGTCTGAGAACCTCCCGTGTTTGTTTTGGAACACACCTGGGTCCTCTTTTCTCGTCACTCGGGTGTTCTGTGACTGGGTCTGTACGGGTACTCCCAGGTCCTCAGAGTCCGTCTCCGTATCCAACCGCCACCGGACGACGTCCCAACCCCGGGACTCACTCCGTGACAAATGTGCCTTGGAAAACTTCCTCCAGCGGTAATAGAAGTAATGGAGGTATTATCAAACCGGAATCAAGTTTGTTGTCCCTCACTTGTATCGGGGTGGGAAGTCGTCGTACGGTCCAAACGGGCAGGTAGTGATTGAGGGCTTCGGACGAGTCTGAGTACAGGTAACTCAGTCACTGTGGTAGGTTGGTAGAGTAGGAGACAGCAGGGAAAGAGGACGGAAGTTAGAAAGGGTCGTAGTCCCAGAAAAGGTTACTCAGTCAAGTGTACTCCACCGGTTTCATAACCTCTAAGTCGAAGTCGTAGTCAGGAAGGTTACTTATAAGTCCTGACTAAAGGAAATCCTGACTGACCAAACTAGAGAAACGTCAGGTTCCCTAAGAGTTCTCAGAAGAGGTTGTGGTGTCAAGTTTTCGTAGTTAAGGAACCACGAGTCGAAAGAAATATCAGGTTGAGAGTGTAGGTATGTACTGATGACCTTTTTGGTATCGAAAACGATCTACCTGGAAACAACCGTTTCATTACAGAGACGAAAAATTATACGACAGATTCAACTAGTATCGAAAAGAAGGTTCCCCGTTCGCAGGAAATTAAAGTACCGACGTCAGTGGTAGACGTCACTAAAACCTCGGGGGGTTTTATTTCAGAGTGACAAAGGTGACAAAGGGGTAGATAAAAGGTACTTCACTACCCTGGTCTACGGTACTAGAATCAAAAGACTTACAACTCAAAATTCGGTTGATAAAGTGAGAGGAGAAAGTGAAAGCTCTCGGTTCTCCGAGAAATCAAGAAGCCAAAGATGGTACTCCCATCACAGTAGACGTATAGACTCCAATGACTATAAAGAAGACCGTTAAAACTAAGGTCGAACACGAAGTAGGTCGAACCGTAAAACGTACTACATGAGACGTATATTCAATTTATTCGTCCCACTGTTATATGTCGGAACTGTATGAGGAAAAGGATAAACCTTGGTCAGACAACAAAGTACAGGTAAAGATTGACAACGAAGAACTGGTCGTATGTCTAAAGAGTCCTCCGTCCATTCCACCATACCATAAAGGTAGAGAATTTTTTAAAAGGAGTCAAACAACACTAGGTGTGTTAGTTTCCGAAACCGTATCAGTTATTTCGTCTTTATCTACAAAAAGACCCTAAGAGAACGAAAAAACTANTACAACTCAAAATTCGGTTGATAAAGTGAGAGGAGAAAGTGAAAGCTCTCGGTTCTCCGAGAAATCAAGAAGCCAAAGATGGTACTCCCATCACAGTAGACGTATAGACTCCAATGACTATAAAGAAGACCGTTAAAACTAAGGTCGAACACGAAGTAGGTCGAACCGTAAAACGTACTACATGAGACGTATATTCAATTTATTCGTCCCACTGTTATATGTCGGAACTGTATGAGGAAAAGGATAAACCTTGGTCAGACAACAAAGTACAAGTAAAGATTGACAACGAAGAACTGGTCGTATGTCTAAAGAGTCCTCCGTCCATTCCACCATACCATAAAGGTAGAGAATTTTTTAAAGGGAGTCAAACAACACTAGGTGTGTTAGTTTCCGAAACCGTATCAGTTATTTCGTCTTTATCTACAAAAAGACCCTAAGAGAACGAAAAAACTACTAGGTTGCCTACAACCGTTAAACTAGAGACCAAGGAGACGGAAAAGATTTCGGTCGAACTTGTAGACCTTCAAGTACCAAGTGTGTGATAACTTCGGACCGAACGTCTTAAAACTCGTAATGAAACGATCGTACACTCTACTCACGTTAACACGCCATCAAACTCGTAAGAAACCGTAACGGAAAGAAACCCTAACCTTACTTTTGTGGAAAAGATCTAGACACCAGTGACGACTCAAAAGGTTCAAACGACCGTATAACTCACGTCGTAAAAGTGTCGTAGTAGAAAGTCCTAAACTTTATCGAGTTGACCTTAAGGTAGTAAAGGTGATCGAAACAAACATCACTACGAAGGATTCCGAGTGAACTGAAGTTTAAGGTCTTACAGACCGAGATCCACTCACGAGACGATAAAGGAAGAGGTCACCTGATGTAAAACAGTCTTGAAAAGTGGTACTGGGCAGACAGAACCCACCGGGATGTACCTTACCGAATATCAAAGTGACTCAATTTGTTCTGACACCAGGTACACTAGTGAAGGATGGTAGTGATTGTCCACCGTCCTTATGTGTCTTCTTGACATGTTTTTTCTAGAAGTACTGGTTCTATTAGTACTACCACACTAGTGAGTGGATCCCGGTCTGTAGGACCTTACACTTCAGTTCACCCGGAATCTTTCATAATGATACTTGTTTCGATCACCTCCAATACCTTAAGGTCAACTCGATAAAGTTTAGGACTTTCTACTACGACACTTTCACGACGTGAGTTATACGGTCGTTTGAACCTTTTGAGTCGTCACCGGTGTCTTGATCTTTTCCAGTCAAAAGTAAGGTTAGGGTTTCTTTCCGTTACGGTTTCTTACGAGTTTGATGGCGTGATTGGCGTAAGTTTGATTAACGTGAGTAAAGTGTGTGATCATTTCATTACGAGTTTTAAGAGGTTCGGTCCGAAGTCGTTATGCACTTGGTACTTGAAGGTCTACAAGTTCGACCTAAATCTTTTCCGTCTCCTTGGTCTCTAGTTTAACGGTTGTAGGTAACCTAGTAACTTTGTCGTTCTCTTAGGGTCTTTTTAGTAGATAAAGACGAAATAACTGATACGGTTTCGGACACACACCTAGTGTTATTTCACACCCTTTAAGACTTTCTCTACCCTTATGGTCTGGTGGACTGGACGGAGAACTCTTTAGACATACGTCCAGTCCTTCGTTGTCAATGTTGACCTGTACCTTGTCTGACCAAGGTTTATCCTTTTCCTCATGCAGTTCCGACATATAACAGTGGGACGAATAAATTGAAGATACGTCTCATGACCCGACCTTCTTCGTGTTCGACCTTAGTTCTAACGACCCTCTTTAGAGTTATTGGAGTCTATACGTCTACTGTGGTGGGAATACCGTCTTTAACTTCTCCTTGAGTTTTCGGAGAACCACTTTCACTTTCTCCTCACTTTTTCAACCGAAATTCGAGTTGTAAGTCTTTTGCTTCGAGTACCGTAGACCAGGGTAGTGAAGTACCTTTTATCTACCCCTTTGTCACTTTTGTCTCAGTCTGAAATAAAACCCCCCAAGGTTTTAGTGACGTCTACCACTAACGTCGGTACTTAAATTTTCTACGAATGAGGAACCTTCTTTTCAATACTGGTTGGACCTGTCGAACAATTTTTCGTCTCTGTAATGAAACGGCTGATTCCAGGCAGATCAGTTCCGATACCAAAAAGGTCACCAGTACATACCTACACTCTCAACCTGACACTTCTTTCGACTCGTGGCTTCTTAACTACGAAAACTTAACACCATAACCTCTTCTGAGAACTCTCAGGGAACCTGACGTTCCTCTAGGTTGGTCAGGTAAGACTTCCTCTAGTCGGGACTCTAAAGAAACCTTCCTTACTACGATTTCGACTTTAAGGTCATGAAACCGGTGGAGTACGTTTCCCAACCGAGTAACCTTTTCTGAGACTACGACCCTCCCTAACCCTCGTCCTCCTCTTCCCCTGCTGACTCCTACTCTACCGACCTACCGTAGTGACTGAGTTACCTGCACTCAGACTCACTTGAGGCCCTTAACCACTACCTGTCCCTCCGGACCGCGAGACCCTAAGTACCCCAGCGTTTCTTAGACTGTGGTGACTCTGACTTGACTTGACTGACTATGTAACAACAATATAACAAAAATAACCAGTAACGTCCACTTGGATTAAGATTGACTGCTCAGAAAGGTAATCCGAGGTGACCATAGACGTATAAGTACATTGTTCCGATACTTTAATCTAAAATTGTAACACTGTATAAAATTATACACTGTTACGTCTATGAAGAGAATTTTATAAAACGGTTAATAAGAACAGACAATAAGAAGAGCCATGTAAAATACTATTCATTTAGTCAAGTTTTTCTTTTTAAAGGAAGCCTTAAAACTAATTTTAACGTAATTTAAATACAGTCACATTTTAATGACAATAAAAGTACTAAAATGGTAGGTTCTTATATCATGTAGAGAGAATTTCAAAAAATAATATAAGGAACCATATTAAACAGGAACATAGTCAAGTATGTGAAAAATTTTAATTAATTCAATAAAACCCGAGACTCCCAGAGACGACCACACGTGTCCGAAAGAGATCAACGTCGCTCCCCCGAAGAGCGACGTCTCCGAAGAGAACGACACCCAATGTTCGTATCCCGTACACCCGAGTCATCAACCCGGAGTACCGAGATCTCGAACCCGAGTCATCAACACCGAGTACTCGACTCAACGGTATATGTAAAAAAAAAAAAAAACGGTATACGAAGAATATAAATGATGACTAAAAAATTTGACNCTAAAATGGTAGGTTCTTATATCATGTAGAGAGAATTTCAAAAAATAATATAAGGAACCATATTAAACAGGAACATAGTCAAGTATGTGAAAAATTTTAATTAATTCAATAAAACCCGAGACTCCCAGAGACGAGCACACGTGTCCGAAAGAGATCAACGTCGCTCCCCCGAAGAGCGACGTCGCCGAAGAGAACGACACCCAATGTCCGTATCCCGTACACCCGAGTCATCAACCCGGAGTACCGAGATCTCGAACCCGAGTCATCAACACCGAGTACTCAACTCAACGGTATATGAAAAAAAAAAAANATATGTAAAAAAAAAAAAAAACGGTATACGAAGAATATAAATGATGACTAAAAAATTTGACAAATATAACGTTTATCTTGAATGGGGTACTTAATAATGAGATTTTACATCAACCAAAAACGTTTAAATATAACACATCTCACATCCTTTTTTTGTCTGTTTTTTAAGTTGAGTCGATGAAGACGAAGGATACCCTTGTAGTATTGAGTGGAGACCCCAAGTAACAACAGACAGAATTCTTTTACGGAGGTACCCGTGAGACCAACTCTTTCAGTCAATATCGTTTGTTTTTTTAACCCCAAAACAACAAGTCAACGACTCAGCACGGACTGAGAAACACTGGGGATACCCGACGTTGTACAGTACGAAGGGAGAGGAAGTCATAGAGGACCTCAAACGAGTCTGAATACAGATAACTCAGTCACTACGGTAGGTTAGTAAACCCAACCGATCTGAGTTTCTCCGGACTTACGTAATAATATTTCACCCTTCCTAAAGTTCACAGACGTCCCTCCGACCTTCTTCCCAACTCCCCGGTTCTTGTCTTTCGATTCTCCTCACACTCCTTACGGATCTCTGTCCTACCCTCACCCTGACCTCTCTTTCGTCACCTCTATGTTCGCATGAACCACCACTAGTCGAGGAGGTTAAAAACGAGGACTAAGACTTGACTCGTCCTGGGACACCCTGAGGACCTACGTTTTCGGAAAGACACAAGGACAAAGAACACAAACCCTTTATCCGAAGGAAGTCGGAGGTACTGGAAGGGACTCAAGGTTTCCCGTACAAGTAGGTCAACGATGAGTCCCTTCCTCCCCTACGTCTCTGTACCCTCTTCGTCGGTTCTTTGTTATCATGCCCTAAAGGGACCACCAAGTCACCAATTCTTAGGTGGAAAGTTACGACCCCTACTGCCAGACTAGGCACCCGAAAGGTCCACCGAGTCACGATTTCTTAGACGGACGGTTCATCCTCTGGGTCCAAGATTCGGGACCCAACCTTTCTAAGGGACCTCCTCCTTTGCCGTTGGGTGAGGTCATAAGGACGGCCCCTTTAGGGTACCTGTCTCCTCGGACCGTTCGATGTCAGGTACCCTAACGTCTCAGTTTGAGCTGAATCACTGATTTGATGGTGGACGGTGGTACCCCCTGATTGTGGATGTAAGACACCCCGTTGATTCAGGTGTGAGTTGTTGATTTTTACAAGGGTACGTGGACGGGTCGCGCGGGGGGGGGGTTTTTTTTTCTTTATTCTTTCTTTTCTTTGTTATCGCGTTGGTACTCGGTCCCGGGACCAAGGGTGGGTTCTCTATAAGTGTCATCATAGAAACTCGACAAAACGTCTATGACTTGAATTTACATACGATGGGTGTTCGTGTGTCTGAGATCTGACCAACCTTGTTCTTCCAACTTCTACGACTGAGTGTGAATGGAGTAGTGGTTGGTTAGTCTTCTTACAAGTACTCAACTGGTACGGGAGGAGAACCTTGGTAATGAGGGAGGAGAGCCAGTCCTGTATGTCAAAACTCCCGTATTAGACGGGACAGGGGGAAACGGACCTTTCTAAAAGATGAAGTGGGTTTTGAGACAGAGATTTTAAATTAAACCATAGTCAAATGTCTCCGGTTTAAAGACGATGTTAAGGTCGAGTTCTGGTTGGTTGTTTATAGGACGGGTTTTGTTAGTGTATCCTACACAGATCAATCGGTTGTAGGGGCACGGTTGTTAGAAGATAGTTTCGTATAGACTTTGGAAGGTGGAGAACAACTGATATTTGGAAAGGACGAACGTAAACTGAAGGTGGTTTAGCTCACTTACACTAACTAAAGGGAGGATGTCGTTCAAGACTCATTTATCGGAGGATTAACAAAAGTGAACCCATCGGAAACAAGTAAAGGTGTTATGAGAACCCAAAATGTCCGTCTGTTGATACACTTGACGTTACTTCTGAAGAGAAAAAAGTTATGAATATGTAAATACGTGAAAAAGACAGGACAACGTATCTCAACTTTGATGGTGTTGTTACAGAAGATTGTTACCGTTATTGTTGATAGTAATAGAATGAGGAACGAAATAACCCTTTCGGATTTCAAAACGGAAATTTATGTTATAACCGATTACCAAACTTTGCCTATAAGAAAGAAGATAATTTATTCAGATAAAAGTAGAGATCAAATAAATCCGAAAAGAGATGATTATAGTCTTTTACTACAAAAATCACAGATAACTCAACTAGAAAAATAAAAAGAGGGATACCCATTATTGTATAATTATCTAAAAGATTAAAATCAGGAACATCAGAATATTTTTATTTGGATGAACTAGTGTCACGTAATAAGAAAATTGTGTGACGACGCAAATTAACCGATTATAAAATAAGTCTTAAAAACGTAGATATAAGTATTCAGTTCGATCAGACATTAAAAGAGAAAACCCACGATAAAATCAGTCTAAAAACTGAACTTTAGATAAAGTAGATGACAATTATGACATCAAAAAAACAATCGTAATTGTTGACCGACAACCAAACTTTATATACCAAAAACAGTACGACCCCTAATATGGATTTGGATGATACAAACCTCCTGTCTAAGTAACCGTTACTAAGGGTTAAATAAAGGACAAACAATCAGAAAAGTCCGGAAGATGTAAGAGAATTCAGTTAAAACTATGAAGAATAAAAGGGTATTTAAAGGGTAAAACAAATCTAAACGTTTATTCAACTGTACTCAAAAATGTATCTGAATTTTTTTAATTAGACTACACAATTAGAATCTAGAAATCAAAATTAGACACCGATATTTTAGGGTAAAAGTTAAACCACATTAAAAAAAGGGAAATACCCATACTCTCCTCCGCACCCAGTCACCACCGGACGACGTCCCAGCCCCGTCACTAACTCCGTGACGCACGTACCTTGTAAAACTTCAAGTCAAGTTAAGTCAGCGAGTCAGCACAGGCTGAGAAACGTTGGGGTACTTAGCGTCGTGCGGTCCGGAGGGACAGGTAGTGGTTGAGGACCTCAAATGGGTTTGAGTACAGGTAACTCAGCCACTACGGTAGGTCGGTAGAGTAAGAGACAGCAGGGGAAGAGGAGGACGGGGGTTAGAGAGGGTCGTAGTCCCAGAAAAGGTTACTCAGGTTCAGAAGAGTACTCCACCGGTTTCATANCGTCGTGCGGTCCGGAGGGACAGGTAGTGGTTGAGGACCTCAAATGGGTTTGAGTACAGGTAACTCAGTCACTACGGTAGGTCGGTAGAGTAAGAGACAGCAGGGGAAGAGGAGGACGGGGGTTAGAGAGGGTCGTAGTCCCAGAAAAGGTTACTCAGTTCAGAAGAGTACTCCACCGGTTTCATAACCTCAAAGTCGAAGTCGTAGTCAGGAAGGTTACTTGTCAGTTCTGACTAGAGGAAATCCTGACCAACCTAGAGGAACGTCAGGTTCCCTGAGAGTTCTCAGAAGAGGTTGCGGTGTCAAGTTTTCGTAGTTAAGAAGTCGTGAGTCGGAAGAAGTGTCAGGTTGAGAGTGTAGGTATGTACTGGCGTCCTTTTTGGTATCGGAACTGATCTACCTTGAAACAACCGTTTCATTACAGAGACGAAAAATTATACGACAGATCCAACCAGTATTGAAAAGAAGGTTCCTCATTCGTAGAAAATTAAAGTACCGACTTACATATGTGTTATCTTTAAATAAAAAGAGAGGAAATAATCTTCAGATTTCCGTTCGTTAGGTGTCGACTATCTTTCAGTAGTTCTAGAGGAGTCTATGGTTCTGAATAAGATAAAACGTTATTACGAGTTGTACATCGAAGATGAATACCAGGTCTTACCGACGGTCTCACGAACAGTAGTGTAAATGTAATGTCAACAGTCTTTACTCCTTTTCTGGATTTCTTCTCGTACCGGGAAGAGTAAGTCCTATATAGAACTTTAAATGTTTATTGTAAGAGGAACATAGAGTCACTCGTCTTATTCGGTGTACTGTTGTGGGTAGTCGTTTCCTCCGACCCTTTGTATCAAAACTAAGTCCCCTTATTCCATAGGTCCATTTAATCTTTCAAAATAATGTTTTCTACTTCCCCTCTTCCCTATAACCCTACAGAGAGCATCACTTCGGGTCTAGCTGCATGTGTACTTGCAAATTGTATTAGGGACCTCCTCCCGTACCGTTGGGTGAGGTCATAAGAACGGACCTCTTAGGGTACCTGTCTCCTCGGACCGCCCGATGTCAGGTACCCCAATGTTTCTCATCCTGTGTTGACTCCTGATTCTTACCGTGTCGTGTCGTATGACATCTCCACCGTAAATGTAGTCATCTTTTTCTGCCCAATAAACTATTTCCCACGACTCTATAAACCTATCGGAAATCCTCTTTTCAATTCGATTTCAAAGGGGAGTAAGGAATTCAAGGTTTTCCTTATTCCTTAACTTGTAAATTTTTCGACTTTAGTATTTTTCTGATCTGTTTTTGGATATTAGCACCCAAAACTTTTTCAAATTTTCTTGATATTGTAGTTTGCATCTTAGGTATTTCCTCATCTGTCTAAACTGACGTACTTTTAAATTTCATAGAGAACCAGGGTTTTGTGATTTTCACAAAATCGGTTTTCATTTTCGTTCACTGTTTAGTCCTGTTTTACGGGCGTTATATAATTGGTTGTTTCTCAATTATAAGAATAAAATACCCTAGTGTTTTTAGTTATTCTTTTTTTACTTGGGAGATTATCCGTTTCCTATCTTTGTCTGTTAAGTATTTCCTTTTTTTTTTTTTTGTCTACCCGTCTTTTCACATGTTGGAGTGTTCATCACTAGTTTTCACTTTTATCTTTACCAACATACGAGAAAAAAATTTGATATTTGACACTTTTTTATACTTTATCACAACTATGAGTCTAACTCCTTTCTCAACCAAAAAATTTCATTGTAACGATAACCTACAGGTGAGTAGAGGAGGACGCTCTCGTGGGTTTGACGTTGATCGACAACTTGTTGGTAGTTGTCCCCCTGTGACCTGGGTGGTTTTTGTCCATGGGGTGTAGGTTTCTGTTTCTTCTTCAACGTCGTTCTAGCATCCTCCCTGTGTTAGTACTATTTTAGTTTAGGTTATGGGCGTGACCCACCCACTGGCCTTTTGTTATTAGGGTTTCTTCAAGAGGGTGACAACACTTACAAAATTTGGGGTACAGTCCGAACGAGTCGGACCCCTAGACTGTTTCCCTGACCCTTAGGGGTCCCTCAGACGGGACTTTCCAGTCTCCTGACCCTCTTTGTTTCTGAGGTTAGAACCTCCCGTGTTTGGTTTAGAACGTATATGGTTCTGGGTCTCCTTTCCGCGTCACTGGGTGTCCTCTGACTTCGTTTTGCTGGACGAACGCAACCTGTCCTTCTCCGAGTGGCGTCCCTACCCTCGTGACCACCGTTGTCCGACCCTTCCAGGGGGAACCTTATTTGGGAGAACCTCAAACTGAAATTGGCACGGTATCTCGGGTATCTGGGGTCTCGACCCAGTGAAGTCTGGTCTGTTGATGGGCCCTTCCTCACGGTGACGTGGTTAGTCGTCTATTAACCCAATTTCGAAATGACTTGTTCCGGAGGGCAGTGGTCAGGGAGGGTGGTCCTTCGAATGTGTTCGGAGAATCGGAGTAGGTAGTCTCCCGTCTGTTTTCTTCCTTCTTCTCCGTGTCAGAGTGTCACCGATTTTATTTTTGGCGTAATGTCTTTCCATTAGTACTACTTTTTCGTCTTTCGACACAGGGTCTACTTCCCTGTTCTATTTTGGGGTCTTTTTATTGATTTACTTCACCTCTATCCGTTGGAACGTCTTTTTCTTAAGTCTTTGTACTATCATTTCTACTAGGTCCTAGAGTCCCTTTGTTACCTCTTCTACGTTCTTTACAAATGGTTTCTGGAGGTCCTTCACTTCTTGTCTGTTTGTCTCCACTTTTTGTGGGACGACGACGACGACGACGATTCAGCGAAGTCAGCACAGGCTGAGACACGCTGGGGTATCTGCCGTCGGGTGGTCCGAGGCGACAGGGACCCTAAGAGGTCCGTTCTTGTGACCTCACCCAACGGCAAAGGAAGAGGTTACGTACTTGTTATGTGATCTTCCTTAGTTACTGTCTTAGTGACTCCGTCTTCTTGTCTATTTACTCGACCTCCCGTCTTACCACCTTTAGTGACGACGTCTCGTCTTATATCTTTTTTCTTACTTTTTTTGCTTCTGTCGGATTCTCTGGAGACCCTGTTGTAATTTGTGTGGTTGCCAGTGTAATATCCCCGGAGTCATCCGCTTCTCTCTCTCTTTCATGGACTCTTTTATAAACTTCTCTGTTATCGACTTTTGAAGGGATTGTGTCCTTTCCTTTATCAGTTTGTTCAGGTCCTTCATGACTCTCAGGGTCTGTCCTATTTGGGTTCCTCCTTGTGTGACTCTGTCTGTCATTAGTTTGACTGTTTTTAACTTTCCTTTCTATTTTATAATTGTCGTTGTCCCCTTTTTGTTGTTCATTGTATGTTCCCTTGAGGGTAGTCCGGTAGTCGACTACAGAGTTGTCTTTGAGATGTTCGGTCTTCCCTGACCGTACTGTATAAATTTCACTACTTTCCCTTCTCGGATGTTGGTTCTTATGAGATGGGTCGTTCTGAGAGTAAACCTAAACTACCTCTTTAGTTTTCGAAAGTTCTGTTTGTTTTCAATTCTCTTAAGTCGCGGTGTTTACGATTTCCTTGAAGAGATCCGTCTTTTGTGATCTCTTCCTTTTCTGGATGTCTTTTATTTGGGGTTTGTTAATTCTTTTGCCATTATCCTAGTATGTATAGTTAGTAAGGGAATTTACATTTACCTAATTTACGTTCTTAGTTTTCCGTATCTGTCCAACCCTCCTACTTTTAAACACGCACACATGTGACTGGTATAGTGAGACGGACTGGGGGGTTTGACATACATTAATAAAATATAACAATTCAATTAGTAAGAGGGTAATACCGAACGTTAATATTAATGGAAAATAAAACACAGACTGATAACTAACACTTTTGACTATTTGTAGAAATCATAACACTAATACAATTGATAATGAGTCTTGTTAACATAGTACTAACCAGTTGTCTTTTTATTGTCTTTAGACATAGTGGTTTTGAAAGTAAATTGTCTTTTGGGACATTAGTGAAATTTTAGGTCTACCTATAGTTTTAATAGAACTTTAAAAAACTTTTTATGTTTACTGGTCCATAACGAAAAAAGAAAGGGAGGTCTCGAGGTCTACAAAGATTACTCTTCAGTACAAATTTTTGTTGACCTAATATAGTCCTAGAGAATGAAAATAGATCAAACAGAGTGAAAAAGAGGAAGTATAAGTCATGAGGGTAAAGTAAATCAAATATAAAGGGTTAGAGAGGTGGAGAAGAAAAAAATATAATAAAGAGTTCGGAAATAGTTCACATCATATTTCGGAGACATATGTGTATAGATATTATACATATTATATACATAAAGTCTTTTATCCTTAAAAACGAATTTTTTTAAGTACTGTAAAACTAAGGTCAACAAACTGAATCGTACTTATCTTTTGATCTAAAGATTAATTTTTTATCTATACGTTATTCGTTGTTTCTAAATGACATATCGTGTCCCTTGATATCAGTTATAAAATATTATTGGATATTACTTTTTATTATAGTTTTTATTATACACATATATATATTGACTTAGTGGAAAGACACATGGACTTTGTAACACAGTTGATATGCAGTTCTTTTATGTATATAATTCTTTTTCTTATTCCATTGTAGTGATGGAGAAAACCCCTTCTATTATTACGGTCACTTTACAAGACTTTACGAAGAGACCGGGAACATTTTAGGTGAAGACCCTATATTTCCCTTTATTGATCTCCACACCCATTACGACACCCATGTTCCTACAAATAATATCCGATACGTATATTGAATCCTCGTCCACAGATGGATCTGGGACCCCCTTAGTTGACATTCACGATAAAGTGACGTAAGGACGAAGGTGGTATTAATAACACCTAAATAATTTACAACAGAACTCAGAACAGGAAGAAAGTTGACACGTCGATTAAGATTTCCCACGATATTTATGCTCCAACTTATGGACCAATACACCTTCTCATTACTATACGTCCGTACGACAACTTCAAAAAACGAGATACGTATTTCGACTGATGTTTTAAGAAGTTCGTGTCATATAGGACCAAGAGGGATTACAGACGAGGGTCGGAGGTGAGGGTCGAGGAAACGAGGGAACGGTGGGGTGAAAGGAGGTACGAAGTAAAGTTGGTTTCGTTGGTTTGGGGTCCCACAACAATTATCGTATGACAATGACCTCCCAACTCAGTACCTCATGTTAATGTCGTGTTCCGTTCGTCCTTTAGCGAAGTGTAAATTATAGTCTGTGATAGACGGTGTCCCTTAAGGAGTGATCACAAGGAAGTGTCTTAGATGGGAAAGATACGAAGGTGACAAGGAGGGGTAGCGGGAGGAGGGTAAGACGTACGAGTGGGTGGGGAGTGGGGTCAGAGAACTCGACGATCGAGTTCGAAAGGAGGACAACCCTCATTAAATAAACAGAACGGGACCTTCCCTCATCCCAAACCTCCACAGGTGGTAAGTGTGAAATATGTCTGGTAATCCTTACGAAGATTCAATTTTATTTAGAAGGAACTTACTCTATTTTGGTAAACGTCGTTGTGCCTACCTGAATCTTTCACAGTATGACTCACTTCATTCAGTTCGTCTCTTCCTCTTTATAACATACGATAGGGAATATGTGCCTTAGATTTTTCTTTACTACGTTTACTTGAATGAACGTTTTATCTTTCTCTGAGTGTCTGAATCTTTTACTTAAATACCAACGGTGTCCTTTCCCTATCAATCCCTCAGACCTTCCCAGTGCATGTGTACTGATATAAGTTTTATCTATTGGTTGTTCCTGGATAATATATCGTGTCCCTTGATGAGTTATAATACGCGGTCGGCCCTACCCTCCTCCCGAACCCCCTCTTACCTATGTACACATAGATACCGACTCAGGGATGTGACGAGTGGACTTCGATGGTGTAGCAACAATTAGCCGATATGGGATTATGTTTTAATTTTGAAAATTCAAACCTTTTTTTTTTAGAATGAACTCTACTTAAGCTAGTAGGAAGATTTCCGTCTTCGTCGACGTCAGGACACTTACATATATATATATTTGTACAGAGGAAAAGATCTGTGTAGGACAAATGTACACGTATACCAATCTTTCTGACTTTTTCATGTGAGGTTTTACAATTGTTGGCGAGTAAGACTAACAACCTTGATGTTCTCGTAAACGGAAAAAAAAATTAAAAATTCAAAACCGACGCGACTCACCAGTACCGACAAGTACCCGAAAGAGATCGACACCGCCCGCACCCACGAAGAGAGGTCAACGTCACTCGTTCGAAGTGTGACACCACCGACCAAAGCGACGACTCGTGCTCGACATCCGTGTACCCGGAGTCGTCAAAGTACTACATAAAACTACATAAAAAGATTCAGAAGACGTTACACACATATTTAAGTAAAATATAAATACTTGGAACACAAAAATTCATTAGTGGACATCGTTGTTTTTATAAGAAAACAATGTTTTAAAATGAAAAGTTTGCATTTATGGAAGGTGTAATAGAATCGAAGGAAATTGGAGTTGCGAGTGGTCATGTAAATTCCCCTTTTGTCCAAATATCTGTCGATAACAATGTCATATTTTAGGATTTCTACTTTCTTTTTCGTTGGTACTCGACTAAACGTCGTGATTAGGAATCCAAGTTTTACACCCACTTCTGACCCGACCTAAATGTGGTTCTCAAAGGACCTAAATATGGTACCCAACGGAGTGTCGTCACGAGTTAGTCTGAACGTCCGTAAACCGGTCTAAGTACCGGGTACTCAAAATTAGTCTCTATTTTAAACCATTTTAGATAGTCGGAACTAGAAAATCCAAATATTTTTATAAACATAGTCGGTAAACAGATACATTTCATGTATTCCTTGTTATCTGACAATCCGGCTTAGTTTATACATTATTATAGTATAGACCCCCTCCCGTGTCAATCAACTCACTCCTACATGAGTCAGCGACGCCGACACAGGCTGAGAAACGTTGGTATACCTGACCTCGGGAGGTCCGAGGACACAGGTATCCTAAGAAGTCCGTTCTTATGACCTCAACGGTACGGGAGGAGGACCCCTAGAAGGGTTGTGTCCCTGACTTGGGTGTAGAGAATTCAGAGGACGTAAACGTCCACTCCGACCTGGTGACTGAGATGGACCCTTCGAGCCATTCAACTTATCATAGGAGGTTTAAGTATAGTTGGATCTTGGAGTTTCACACAGGATTTTTACGTGTCTATATTAATTGAGGAGGTAACCAACACTTAAATTTTCTCTCACTCACATTCTGTTTTTCACATCAATTAATCATCCTCTCTAATGTGGTTCCAGGTATCTACGTCCTCCAAGAGTGACCCCACGAGAGCGGTAATTTCTCCTCTCCCCTACACTTATAGTAACTCAACCTCCTTACTCGTGAACCCGTAGTCAGACCCACGGTAAATCAGGGTTTGTTATACTATAAGGGAATTTCTTCTCTCGTTCTCCCGTGTTGACGTGTCGGAACCGTCGACCGACCGACCTACTCTTCCCGACCCCGGGGTCCCTAGTCCTACCTACCCGTTGACTTCTAATGACTGAGGGTAGTCTCTTCTCTTTCAAGTTCTTCAGACTTTCCACACAGCCACTACTCTCTCGACACACCTATAACCTTGCCAGATTCGTCTTCGAGGGGTCGAAATCCCAGGCCGATCTTACACTAATCATACCATGTCCGGATAAACTTTATGATTGGGTTCCCACGTTCTTAGATTGGGTGGTTATAGTGGTAGACGGAGTGGACAGAGACGTCTTTTCTGACACTTATTGAGTCCCAGTCTACGACAAAAATATAAATTATGTAGGACGTACCTTTCATAAGTCAAGTGTTTACTACTATTACGTTTTGGAAGAGTAGAAGTAACGTCCGTCTCGGTCATCGGTGTCCTGGTCCACCTGACCCACGGGTTGTAACCATCGTGGACCGGACCCTCTCTAAATGGGGTCCAAGGATCTAAGTCTCTTCAATGGACTAATTCTACAAAGGTTGGTTTAGAGTCAATTAACGTTAACTTTACACCTAATAAGGGAAATACCTAGTACTTATCAAAAGAAAAAAAAGAAAAGGAAGATTCGTCTAAACAGGGATAGTAGGGTCGTCTTTAAACACTTTACTACGGACACAAGTTCTTTGGGTTTTACTAAATTAATTATTGATTTCTTTTTGTATTACGTTCTCCAATCTTTTTTTCTGGAGGACCCTTTTTTCCTAGATACACGATTTTTCCTTTTTACCTCACGTCATCAAATTTTACTATTATGGTAATGACAAAAATAATGTCGAAAACTATCACTAAGATGAAAAGTCCACACGAGGATAATGTCGACCCAGCAACTCAGAGACACTGTCTGTGTCCCACCCCGGATATGACATAAGACAGAGAGGACCGAAACTTACACCTAAGTAAGGGAAAGACATTTCTTGGGTACGATAATGTCTATGGGAGCGGAAGGGTTGCCGGGAGGTCAGAAAGACTCCTTGGAGCTAAATTATCTCTCTCACCGTACCGAGGGATAGTCCGTACGACCGACATATAAAGAGACCGAGACCCTGAGAGACCCTGATCCATACCACTCACTCTGGAGTGCAATCCATGTTTAAAGTCTTGATGGGGGTTTGAGTCGTTAGTTCTAGCTATTATAAAACTACGTTATAAAATTTTTAGAATTTGGTCACGGGGGGGGTTAAGAAACACTTGTTTTATAGTTTTAAACTTCTATCCTAGTTATCATAGGTAAAAAGGAAACCAAAGGTCCAAGGTTATGTCGAGACAAACAACTAGTCAGCGAGTCAGTGCAGACTGAGAAACGCTGGGGTACCGGACGTTGTGTGGTCCAACGGGACAAGAAGGGATGGAGGACCTCAAAACCTGAACGACCAGAGGTATTAGAGTTCTCGGTTAAGGAATATTATTTAGAGAAAGATGTATATAGAAATTTACGGGTATAAATATAAAATTAAGATTATCAAGGTTGTACATACCAAAAGAGGTATGGAGGTTCGTTAATTAAGACTGTAATAGATGAGTCTTTGTCCAGGGTGTCCAGTTCAGGAGTCAGGGTATTCTGACGAGCGACGTGGAGGGGCGGTTGGGCTCGTCTGAAGTCTGCGGTTAACGTTCAGGTCTAGCAGTGGACGCGAAGACTGGTTGGTCGAAGTCTAACATCCAAGGGTGTTGACTTGGAAGGAGCCCAAGTTAATTAAACAATCACACCGAATGTCTTGAGCCGGAGGAGTGAGCTAATGTCCAATGACGCTTCGTAGATTACGTCCTTGTCGGTTACCTTCTCTACACATCCCGTTTCATATCCTTTTCCCCGCGCCTCGCAGGTACGGGAGACGTCCGTGGGGAGAGGGTTTAGCGGTGCGCAAGTGGTTCGATATTCAGAGTCTTGGGTTATGAAAACCCCCTAATACGTCCGAAGTGATGTGTCCGTACTGACTAATTTAGTGACCGGTGACTGAAACTTGAACCAGACGGAGGAAAGAACGGAGGGACTTCCAGTCACTTACCCTGATCTTCCATGGGTTCGGGGTAGGAATCCAATGGAGCCCCGAAACAAAGTAATTGTTTTTTGTGAAAATACAGAGAATGGTGTCCTTTAAGGTTCCCAAAATCCTCGAGACACGGTCCTTGTCCTTACTTCTGGTTTATAGATAAGGAATGATATTTAGTATTGTAGTTCCCCGTCCCCCTATTTAATCCTCGAACCCTAATTGTCTATGTGTAATGATATATATTTTATCTATTGTTGTTCCAGGATGATACATCGTGTCCCTTAATATAAGTTATGGAACATTATTGGATACTATTTTTTCTTAGAAGTTATATACATAAGATATTACATGTATATACTGACCTAGTGAAACGACACGTGGTCTGTGATTGTGTTATAATATTCAGTTGATATGAAGTCGATTTTTTTCTTTTATTTTTCGGGTGTAGTGAGTAGAGGTAATAGATAGATAGTAGGTAGACAGATCGGTGGGATGACCAAGACGAAGAGACCTCTTGGGGTTGATTATGTCTATGGGGGGTCCTCGAGAGTATCCTATCTCGAGGAGAGGTAGTACCACGCTAAGAAGTCAATTGTGTTTGAGAGGTCTCCGAGTCTACCATTTCTCAGACGGACTTTACACCCTCTGGGTCCAAGTTCGGGACCGGGTCCTTTCTAGGGGACCTCCTCCCGTACCGTTGGGTAAGATCAGAAGAACGGACCTCTTAGGGTACCTGTCTCCTCAGAATGTCCGATGTCAGATACCCCAGTGTGTCTCAGTCTGTACTGACTCGTTGATTGTGAAAGTCGTGATTCTATGTACTGACGTGACGACCCCGAGTAAACGGGGAGTGGGACCGTAGAGTTCTCGGATTGAGACAAAGACCGAATGGTTCGTCCGAAACCATTTATACACAAATTATAGATTACTTATCCTTCTCTGGGACGTGAATACATCGAATGTCAGATCATCCTTTTCTACCGTTTGTTACTCTGTTAAAATCACGAGATACTGTCCCTCAATGAAGGTCGTAGTTTACGGTGGTGTCGAACCTCCTCGTCGAGGATTGGGTTCGATACCCCTTCCTTATCCAGTGTTTTCGGACAGACTTCCTACACTGGGAACTCGACACGAAAGTACCCTTTTATTCCCAATTAGTGCTCTTATTCTCCTCCCTTGACACGATCCGTCTCCTCGTCGTACCCGTCCGAGTCCTTTCTGAAGTCCGTACTTTCGTAATACCCCTGACTGGGCCCTGGAAATCCGATCACACGAACCCATAATGGGTGTCCACGACCCCCCACCCCCGTCGACAACTTCATCCGCGTTGTACGATTGAAACACAAAATAAAAAATTTATAAATAAATACCTGAACAGCCGTGGTCCAAAAATTGACAACGTGTACTCAAGAAACCATCTCCGTACGTTTGAGAATCACCGGCACCTTAGATCAAGGGACTGGTCCCTAGCTTGGGGGACGGGGGACGTAACCCTCGTGTCCCAGAATCGGTCACCCGGTGGTCCCTTAAGGAATCGAAACATGAAATTAGCCCACGTACCTTCTGTCTAACGTCGGTCTTTCCCTAACCTCAGTACCTCGAGTCAATCTTCAGAAATTCAGAAACGGAGGTGGTACCAACTCTACCACAATCGCTATTACGACTCTTTCTGACTATACTCGACCTTCGTCTCATCTACCCTGGACCCTTGGGTCCCCTGTATCCCGTTTTCCTCTTTTACTGGGTTAGAGACCCGACCGTCGGGAACCATGGTGTGGGACTATTTCCTTCCCGTCTACCACGTTCACACTCCAACACTCACCCACCTCCTCGCTGAACTCCCCTCAACCCTTATTCGACACAAACTTTAAACTCAGTGTACCCTCCCTTAATTGTAAACAACTCGTCAACGGTATAGGGTCGAGGGAATAACCCACGAAAGACAACTAATAGAGTCAACGGTAAATATTGACCGGTAGATTCTCGACTTCCACACCAAACCTTCGTTCCAGAGTGAAACTAGAGAGTTGGTATGTCTCCAGTATAGAGGTAAAGTGTCCTTCTTTGGGCCTTTCCAGTCTAAGGAAAGGGTTCCGGTGTGTCGACCCTTCACCGTCTCGGTCCTGACCTTGTCTCAGATCTCTTTCAGAGGGCCCTCTCTCGGGGTGGGGTCCGACGGACGGGTCTGTCTACTTGGGGTGTAACGGTTAAGACGTCCTCTTTACCGGACTCCGAGTGAGAACCCCTTTTGTGTTCTGGTACACCCCACTGGGGGTCAGAGAGGAAAGGACAGACGGGGTTTCCCGTAGAGAGGTTCTGACTCGGTGTGGGCGGAAGGGACGACGGGTCCTGGAGACGGGGTCGAGGCGGAACGACATGAGACTGGAGGTAGAAGTGCGGGTTCGGACCTACGTCCGGTCGTCGTCATAAGGAGCCTTCTGTGGTTTGAGCCGTGTCTCCACCCCGAATGTGCCTGGTGTGTCCTGGCCTTAGAATGGGACATGACCTTCGTCCTTTTTCCAGAGACTTCTTTTCGACGTCACTCCCTTGCCCCCTATAAACAGGACCCCAACTCGCCCCTGATCCTTAGCTGAGGATCCGAAATCTCGACACCAGTTTCATCCTCAGGAATTAGAAGAATTGTCGGAGACCCCCACTTTACGTTTGGTCGTCACTGAGACCGGGGGGCTCAGGGGTCGTCACGGTCCTACCCCGCCCCTCCCCCGCCTCTGACTTTCGCAGGAGACTCGGCCATTGTTTTTCCCCCTCCTCTTCCGCGAGACGCCCTGTGCGGGGAGTGTCGCCAGTCGGGTCTTTGGGCCCCCGGTTTCGTCCCGGGCGTCCCTACTACTCGGCGGGGCATGACGTCCTTCGACGTGGAGAAAGTGTCTTACATCCACAAACTTCCCCGGAATTCCTCAGGTAAAGAACAGGTTTAGGAAGTGACACTTCTCCTCTTTTCGTTAACGAATCGCTTGACTTATCTGAATAGGTTCCGGTGAGACGACTCTTGTGTCCGTCCTGCTCCGGGTCGGGAAGTCTCAGGTCCCAAGATCAGGAACTCTTTGATCCTCGGACTGTCCCATTGTCCGTCCTTCCGGTCCCCAGAGGTTTGTCTCCTTTATCGGACGTTCACAGTCTGTAAAAGAGAGAGAGAATTCTTCGTCCTCCTTAGTTTGATCACTATATAAAAAAGGGGAAGAGATATGTTTAATCGTCTGTAATGAAACGGCTGATTCCAGCAGATCAGTTCCGATACCAAAAAGGTCACCAGTACATACCTACACTTTCAACCTGACACTTCTTTCGACTCGTGACTTCTTAACTACGCAAACTTGACACCACAACCTCTTCTGAGAACTCTCAGGGAACCTGATGTTCCTCTAGGTTGGTCAGGTAAGACTTCCTCTTGTTGGGACCCTAAAGAAACCTCCCTTACTACGATTTCGACTTTGAGGTCATGAAACCGGTGGAGTACGCTTCTCAACCGAGTAACCTTTTCTGAGACTACGACCGTCCCTAACCCCCGTCCTCCTCTTCCCCTGCTGTCTCCTACCTACCTACCGACCTACCGAAGTGCCTGAGCTACCTGCACTCAGACTCACTTGAGACCCTCAACCACTACCTGTCCCTCCGGACCGCACGACGCTAAGTACCCCAGCGTTTCTCAGCCTGTGCTGACTCGCTGACTTGACTTGACTTTGTTTAAATTTTCCTCCAAAGAGACTTTTAAGACACAACGGTATTACTGTGGACCAAGGTGGACTTGAATTGAAAAGAGTTTGGGACTCGATTGGTTACGTAAAAAGAATACCTTTACAAACAGAATTCGATACGATTACACGAGACATAAATGGGGTCTGAGACAGAAGTTCAGCCAACCGGATTTCTGAGTCTTAGGTGAACTGTTTGGTCATACAATATGTAACAAGAGGATTTGATACAATTGCTTTGATATATAGACATGTCTTTAGACGGAAAGAAGTTCTAAGTACAGTTAGCGAAATACCGGGCCCTACTGAGGGGACCACGGTTCCAGTAGAGTTTTACGTAGAACACCCACTCTCCAGACCACGGTAAGAGACTCAAAACTCTGTAAAGGAAAGAAATTAATCGTCTGACGATCATCGACGGCAGATACCCCAGCGTGTCTCAGCCTGTACTGACTTCGCTGAATCGTCGTCGTCGTCGTCGTCGATAATTGTAGGTCGATTTCTGATCGCCCCCCGTGCGAAAGACGGGGGAAGACTACAGACCTGTGCGAAAGACGGGGGAAGACTACAGATACAGTCTTCGAAAGAGATAGAGAAAATATGAATTATTCTGAAAAAACGTGACTTCGAGACTCACTAGTTCGGAGTAGAGACCGTGACCTAACTTAAGAAGAGGTCTCTGGTTCTTAGGGTCGCAGAAAGTACCAAGTCGTTGTTGGAAAGTTAGGGAAGGAGGGGAGTCAGTTGACGAGACCCCGGACTCGAGAGTCCGGACGAACACGTTCTGTGGGGGGGGGTGGGGGGGGTGGATGGAGGGACACCCAGACCCTCTTGACGCTGGGTCCCGACTGCAAGTGATGGTCGGAGACCCCGGAGGGACCCCCGGTTACTTTGTCTGTGGTCCCTCGGTCTGGAACAACCCTTTTCCCTTTTCGTCCGCGACCCACCGCTAAGTCCATTAATTTGGTCTAGTGTACGGTGTGTCTTGTTTCCTGATCCCGTTCCCCCACCGACCGACGAGCTGGGAGGGACCAGTATGTGGGGCCGGAGACTCAGAGACGTCGGAGGCACCGTTTCCACAGGAACGGGAAGGACCCTCGTACATGTGGACTAAGACTAGTGAAACCCCAGACGACAAGAGAAGACGAGTAGGGGTTTAACCCGACTGCGACGCGGAGGGTCCGGGGACGGGGAGGGAAGGAGTCACCGAATCTGGTACCCGTGGTCCTGACGTCTCCCCCGACGTGACACTTACCGAGGGACTGGTGGTCAGGGTGGTTGGGAGAGTGGACGGGTCGGAGTGGACCCTCCAGTCGATAAGCACAAAGTGACCGCCTCTTTACCTTTGTTAAACTCCTAGAGACCACGAAGGCTACCACTTCGTAGACGGACGATACGTCCTCTGGACCCAAACTGGGGACCCGGTCCTTCTAGGGGACCTCTTCCCTTACCGTTGGATGAGGTCATAAGAACGGACCCCTTAAGGTGCCTGTCTCCTCGGACCACCCGATGTCAGGTACCCTAACGTTTCTCAGTCTATGCTGACTCGCTGACTGTGAATCCCGGGGTCGTGAACACTTGGTCCGATTTCTATTACCCGTGGTCTTTTCGCTTTGTTCCCACTCACACACGTTCTCCCGAGACTCCACTGACTCGCCACCGAATTGAATAGTTTAGTGGAAGATTGTCCGAGGGGACGGAGGTCGAGGGTAGAGGAGTGGGGAGGGTCTCAGTTAGAAACATATTAAGTTTAGCCTGACACAGAGAGGGAACTCCTTTAGAACGTTATTAAAGGGCGGACGACCGTCCCCTTAGGACCGAGAACCCGTATGGTTGGACGTTGGGACGGAGAGAGGTGCTCTCTACCCCTAAAAGTCAGGGGTGGACCCTGGGATTCGGACCGGAATGGACCTCGACCGGCCGGGGTCGTGACACAAGGTACCGTGTCCCGGAGTGTACAGGAAGGGACGGAAGAGTGGACCGACCGGGGAGAGTGGGAAGCTCTGAGTGGAAGGGCTGCTCCGGACGGGACGAGACAGGCCGTGCTCGGAGTGTCGAGGGCGGTCAGGAGACCCGTCTACAGATCGGGTCGTAAACAGTGACACGCGGTTACCAGACAAACGAAAGAGGGGATGGAAACTCGCAGAATTTCCGTCCCTGGTGCATAATGAGTAGACATGGGTCAGGACCGAGGTATTTCCGACTTTCTACTTTGGCATTTACTTGTATCTTTACTTTCGCCATCATTGAGGAGGGGAATGCAGGGTGGTCTCGGTCGGGTTACTTCCCTAGTTCCTCTCCGGTCTCCCATTCGCAACGGAACCACTGGGGTCACCAGCTTATTGGTGGTGAATTAGGACCCTGGGACTGTACTACCTACCTGCGACAAAGGGTGTGCGGTAGTCCGACAAAGGAGCCTACCCTCCCCGACGACGTCGACCGGGTCGCGGTGGACCACCTGTCTTAGAGGTGACGTGCGGGGTGGCTCCTTGGGTCGTTGGGCGGCGGTAGGGGGAGGGGTGGGGGTTGAAGGGTGGGGAGGACCCCCTTTCGGGAACTTCTGGGGTCGAGACCTAACGGTCGGGTCTCCCATGGCCCCGGTGGGGGTCTTCCAGTCCGGTATCCCGCATCCCACAGTCTGGCGTCACAGTGACAGACCCCTCTCTTTCGACCTTTGTTGGAAGGAGAGAGCGGGTGTCGTTTTCCAAGAGATGTAATTGGTAGTTCCGGATGTTAAGTGGGTCCCCCACTAGGGGACATAGGACCTCCAGGTCCATCTCTGTGGACGGACCTTTAGAGTCTTGACGAGGTTTCCAATGACGGGTTCCTCCCTTTTCAACCAAGTTCGTTGACCAAAAGGACTTTACGGGGAGCGGGGGTTGGGGGTTAGACATACTCTCCTTTGTGGGTCTAGGGGTGGGGCTCAGGTGGTCAGGTCTAGACACTACAACGTGGCTAGTGTTCGACAAAACCTCTGGCGTCGTTCCCCTCATTTACTAGGGGAATACTTCTAAACCCTCCGTTGAGTCTCCGATCTTCGATCACCGATACTCCAGTTCCAGAAACACACCGGTCCGGTCATGTCTACGGGTGCGGTGGAGGACTTGTCAAGTGGGCTCGGGTCTACCTGGTGCTGAAGTGGGTTACAGGTGGAGCCCAGGGTCTGGTCACAGACGGAAGACCTGTCCTTAGGAGAAGAAGGTTGAAAAGGGGAGTAGAGGCAGAGGGGACTGTCATTTAAATCCTGAGAACCTTATATTGAGTCCCTATGTAATACTGAAAGCACCCGGTATCCGTAAAACCAGAAACAGTCGGAGAACGAGTCAATTTTTATTAAAAAATTTTTTAATATAAAGTTCTTACAGTCATAGTTTTGTTTACATTATATGTTACCTAAGTAATAAGTAGAAATATTAATGTAAATAAAACTAAAGTTTTCTTTAATTTAAATTTATCAGAAGTACTCGGGGAGGGTGAGTTATAGCACCGGGGATCTGTGTACTAAGGGCACGGAGTACCCGTTTAGTACGGGACGTCTTGACTTCGGGGGTGACGTGTCCACACGTTTGACCGGATAGGGGACTCCACGGGTGCGGACACGGGAACCAGTCGTAGCCGTTGACGTCGTCGGGGTTACCTGGAGTCCCCTCGGATCCCTCAAAAGAAAATTCCTCTGTCACTGTCACTAGGACCACCGGAGAAACGAAGAGGGACTTGTGGTGCCGTTGGAAGTTTCATCGGTCGTGTAGTGTGCAGATTAGTTTGGTCAGGAACTTAACAACTCCAAAGAGACTTAGACCTGATACCTCGTACACCACGACGTTACCCTAAGATAGTAATATTTTAACGTAAAGGAATTGATAAACTTTGGAATTCTTAAGACTCTTTGTCTTCAATTCACAATCACATTCCACCCAAATGTATCTTTCTATATTACTTTAAATGAAATGTACACTTCAATCTGGGTCTTGTGAAAAATTTAATAAGAAAGTTGATTATCGATAGTCTCGTTGGTTATAGTATTCCAGTGTCTAGGTACTTAAGAGTAAAGTAATTTTGGAGGTGAACCGTCGGATGTGTCGAAAAGTCACTTACACTTTCAAGGGTAGGCTTTATAACGGTTTAGTTAATTTAGTTCCTTAATTTAGACACCGACTTTTCAATACTTTGGTGAATATAAATAAAGAATTTACTACAAAATTGACGTAGTTGTCTTAGTAATTAAGTCGTGTAGTAAACAAATTTAAAATGATTGAACAAGCTTAATGAAAACATTCTACTTGATTATTCTATTTTTAATTTAAAATTTTATTTGACTTGATGGACCGTATTATTTAATAATCCACTTCTTAACAAAACATAAAGTAGTCGAAATATTTAAGTGTACCACTGTATAGTTCAAAGGGGTTCATCCCTCCCTATGTGGACACTTTCTAATCCTGGTCGTACTGAACGAAATGTATTTATTAACATAACACAGTACTTTAACACTTTGAATTAGTCTTTTGCTGAATCAGAGAATTCAGGAAGAAGGGTGCAAAAATTTTACTTTCGAACCTGATCAGACATCAAAAGTTTACTAAAATCGATTCTTTTGTGAAAATAGTTCACTTCATTAGTATCGATTATTCTGTCTATTAGAAACACCAAAGTGTAACGTAGGAGTGGTGTGACACACTAGTCACAGGAGTATACCTTCGACTTCTATGGCTCCGGTCTTCTCCAATTCGTTGTATGGGTTCTAGTGTCTCGATTGGTGTCTCGGCCTTAAGTTTGGGTCAAGACAGTCGAAGTTTGGCGCACAAGAAATTAGTAAACTTCGGGAGAGACACTTCATTTCTACCCCTGAGACGACTAACTTTCCTTCCCCACCCCCCCGTGAGGGGTCCCGGAGTGATTGAGATGAAGAGTAGGATCCTCAAGTTAAATCCTTTATAGATCAAAAAAGGATTTTTTTTTTTTTTTTCCGTCGATTTTCAAATCGGAAATATAGACCAGTTCATTAAATTAAAAAAAAGTACTACTAATTTTGTCTAAAATTTTAAGAGTATCAAGGGAAACCAGTAGGCCGAAGTCAGACGGAAGAAGTTATCTGAGTCCCTAAGGGTCCTCAGACGTCTAGGTGTTACTTCTTTAAGTTCAATAATTGGATTCCCCACCCTACCCCACCCTCCACCCTCTCTCCGAGTTCTCCTTCCCTGTATACGTACGGATACCGACTAAGTAGGACTACATACCGTCTTTGGTTGTGTTGTACCATTCCGTTAATAGGAAGTTCACTCTCAACCTGGTATTTCTTCCGACTCGTGATTCTTAGTTAGTCACGAAAGGTTAACACCACGACCTCTTCTACGTACTCCTGGGCCTCTCGGTTGGTCAGTAAGGATTTCCTCTAGTTGGAACTTATAAGTAACCTTCCTGACTACGACTTCGACTTCGAAGTTATGAAACCCGGTGGACTACACTTCTCGACTGAGTAACCTTTTCTGGGACTACGACCCTTTCTAACTCTCGATCTCCTCTTCCACCGTCGGATCCTACTCTACCAATTTATTACAGTGACTGAGTTTCTTGTTCTCAAACTCGTTTGAGGTCCTCCATCACTTCCTATCTCTTCGGACCTCACGACGACAGGTACCCCAGAGTTTCTGTGTTGAATCGCTGACTCGTTGTCGTTTCTTTAAGTTCACAACTATTTTAAGTCAAGTCAAGTCAGCGAGTCAGCCCAAGCTGAGACGCTGTATCTTTTGAGTTTCCCCTCGGGTATATGTGTTATTACACCTTATACCACGGTAGATGACCGTGTCGCACCATAACGTAGGTTGAAGGAGAAGTCAAGTCAAGTCAAGTCAGCGAGTCAGCACAGGCTGAGAAACGCTGGGGTACTTAACGTCGTGAGGTCCGGAGGGACAGGTAGTTGTTGAGGGTCTCAAGTGAGTTGAAGGAGAATTGTCTTGTATTTTCTTCGGTCACTGATTTAAGATGGGACAACGTCCATACATAACTGTATCCTCTTTAAGGACGATATGCCTCTCGTTCCCCCTTTATCATCTTTAAGGGTCATCAATTTTAGGGTTCAATACCCGGACCTAAATGGTAATTATCGACATATCTGAACCAATACAGGGAACCACGGAACCTGTGTAGGGAACCACGGAACCTGTTCTTGAACAGAACCTAGTACGCCCGAAATGGTAAAACGGGAGTTTCGTGGTTCCTGTGGACTGCCCTGGCACGGTCTCCCTCACACCGAATAGAAGAGGAGAGATTACGTCCGTGAAGAGAAAAATAGAGCAGTGTACGATTAAAATCTTTATTATAAGATAGGAGTTTTTCTTAAAGTGTCGAGAAAAGTCTTCAAAGAGTTTTAAGAGAAAGATGATATTTTCTGGACCGGTTGGATACAGTCGTAAATGACCCGGATGGTGTAAAATTCCAGAACGTATTAAGAAAGGCTCATGTTGTATCCTCTGGGGTGGGGAAGAGGACTTCTTGAATGTTATACTAACTCCTTATTTTGTTCGTGTCGTAGACGAGGAAGGAATTGATTCGTAAAAACAGTTTGGTTAACCCTAAAAAAAAGGTACACTAGTATCAAGACTAAAATATTGTGATCAGTTGCTCTCTCTCTTAAGAAAAATATCAGTCAGAACGACCTTCCGTAGAAGCGATATTTTGGTCACAGAGTCCTCAGAGAACCCTTCTTTGACACTACCCCAACTCTAGGTGACAGTAGTGACACACTGTCGCAAGGAAGAGTACCCTTCGCGTAGTCTAGCGCTCTGAACTGTCCATAAGAGACGACATTCGTTGCATATGTTCCGAGACTCCCAGGGTCGGGTCTGTTGTCCGATATATAGACGTCGTTTCTTTCTGTATATCTACAGAAGTTTAAAAGGTAAGTAGAAGTGAATCATTAGTTCAACGAACTAAAAAATTTGTAAAGATAATTCCTTACCTGAAAGGACCCTTGAGTCACCGAAGGGACCACCGGAAGGTTACGTTCTCTGTGTCTAAGTGTCTAAGCTAGGGACCCAGTCCTTCTACGGGATCTCTTCCTTTGCGTTGGGTAAGGCCATAAGAGCGAACCCTTTAGGGTACCTGTTTCCTCTCATCGTCCGATGTCAGGTACTCCAACGTTTTGTCCGACCGTACTAAACCGCTGATTTGTCGTTGTTGTTAATACCCTTTCCCTCGTCATATAAGGAGTTACTAGGTTTCTTTCATTACGATGATAGTACTTAATAATCATAACTAATTCATATAACCGGGTCCTCAACAAGATTCTCGTAATTGAGTAAAATAGTAGTGTTGTTGGGAATTTTCATGTAAAATAAGAATAGCAAAATGTCTCCTTCTTTGACTCGGAGTTTCAGTAATTTATTGTTCCGTCAATAGCAAACTGTGGTAACTAGGTCTGAAAGACGGGAACTCCTTCAATATTTTCCCTCAGTCTGATCGAGGGGAGTGGGGGGTCAACTACCCAATGAGAGTTCTGGAACACCGCCTGGGGGAGGACGTGCGACGAGACCCAAGGTCATGATACACCTGTCTACTTCTTAGGGTAGAAGAAAGGCGAGGCCCCAGTCGTCACCGTGTCGGTCACGGGCTTATAACAAACCGTAACATAAGTCATTCCTTTCCCTGTAAATTTTTCTCTTTCACTTCAAGAAGACCGGACAGAGACAGAGATTCGTAGGATATATTTAGATATAAACTATTCTAATCTAACTAGTTTAGGAAATTTAGTCTTTGTTTTCTCCTAATAGGTTAAGAAGGGACCCCCCAAGTCGGGGGGTCTAACTATAATTTCCGTTTTTCTACTCTCAAAGTTCTAAGGTTGTCCGTAAAAATTTTTTAGTTTCTTAAGGAAATGAAAGGGGAAAAAGGAGATCGGTTCTTTTAGGTTCTTCATGAACTGATATTGTACACATCAATAGTCTAAAGCCAACTTCTACTGCAAGAGAAAAGTTCATAGAATCTGGAGATATTCTGGTGGAAGGGATAAGATGGAGTGGGGACGAGAACATTCTTTCTGGAGGTCTGGCATCCGTTCGGGACACCCGTGTTTCCCTATTGAGAATTTCCTTTCACAAGAGCGGAAAATTAATAGAAGGGTTCTCGCCCTTACTAGTCGACCTTTGAGGGTCAGTATTGAGTGACTGTAGAATCTGGTCGACTTATCAGTCCAGACGAGACTATCTATATAATACGTCGTTCGTTTCTTGTTTCTCTGAGAAGAGCGCCCTTACAGTCGTAGTGATACACACACAAAAGTAGGAGAGAACATTATACATATTAAATAGAAGAAACCCTTTCCATGTATATTTAAAATTACGTTGAACGATTTCTTATTATTTGTTTCAGTGGCAAGTGATGAGGGTAAGCAAAGAGTCCTCTTTCCCCTTTTAGAATTGACATACTACTCATAATCCCCCTGAAGTCCGGTTATTTCCCCTTGAATTGGTCTCTAGAGGGGTCTCCCTTTCGTAGAGACTAAACAATCCAGGAATTCTGTTATTTTTTTTAGACACACTACTGTTCCGTCGGAGTAGGAAGTGTGTGACTGATTTTTCGCAATCCATTGTAACTTGTTTCACCGTGCATAGAGTCCTAAAGTCCTAATCGTTCTACCTAAGGGGAATTGTCGTTTTCTTTTGTGGTCCGTGTCTTAAAGACCTTTACTTCTCGTAATTCCTGTAACAGGTGGGAGGTAGGTCACGTAAAGAGGGAGGGTGTTATCGGAACCGTACACCGGTCAGGGGCAAAAACAACAGGTCTTCGATTCTCCTTTTCTGGTAGATTAAGTTGCAATCTCTGTTTACCAATAGAGGACCCTCCGACATTTAACGTTCGTCGGAAGTCCCGTCATTGGACGACTTACCCGATGCTAAAAGTGGTTCACACCTAGTCTTTTGTCTTCGACGGAGAGGGGGAGACGGGAGGGTCGACCCGAGACTCTCTGGAGTGTCTACGTGTCGTCCGGGTGGAAAGTCAGACTCTCAGTTACGTTTACTGTCTTCGCCACAAAGGTCAGGTTTTTACTGTCAGGCGCAGTTACGTGAAGTGTGACAGGGAAGTACTAAGGGTCTACTTCACTGAAGGCCCCGTCTTCTTCTGTCTGGGAGATGCAGAGTCTCACTGTGCCTGGTCTCTACTCACTCAGATCGTAAAACTTGTTTCTCCTTGTTTACGACCATTCTGATCGTAAACCCCCTCCCACCACGGTTTAAACTTGGGGTGGCAGCGGAGACTTTCCCCCGTCCATGACCTCAGGGGTTCCTCCCCGTCCACGGTTTCCATGTGGGTTCCGACCGAGCTCCGTGTCTTTCGTACTCTACCTTGTTCTCCGACTACTGCAGGGCGCGGTGGTACAGTGAACCTCCCTCAAAACCGACAGGGTAGCCGGAGCCCCCGGTGTCCCCCTCGGGAACTCAGTCTCCACTCTGACCGACGGGAACCGGTGAAGAATAACAGTGGGTGGCACTTTAAAGATTCCACTATTCTAGTTCCTTTATTTTTAAACAAAGGAAACGACTCTGACTTTCTGAAGTTATCCCTGTGTATTGGAGCTTGTCTTGTAGATAGTAGAGGAAAAGACCTGTTCGTGGCTAGAAGGAGACACTCCTACTCTTGTTTCCCCCTTTAATGGTCTACATCTTTATTTTCCCGGGCATACTCCTCACGGTCCGTTCAAATTATTTTCTTCCAAATATACCTATGGAAGGTCGTTTCTGACTTACAGTTTCTATCTCCTTTCCCCAGACATCGGTAGGTCCATTTTCCGTTTTGGTTGTCCGATAAATATGACTTTTATTTATTTATCATATTTTATTTATTTATCATATTTTCTAAAGACGAAACCTTCGACTTTACGTTTTTACAGTAAGTCATCGTCTTGTCTAGTAAGTAAACATATTACCTTCTACTATGTTGTCTCTTTTATGTCGCACGAAGTCGATATGGGAGTCGTGGTTCCTTAGCGTGAGTATTTTGTCCCGTTTTTCCACAGTATTTTTATGTCACAACAAAAACCACCACCACACGAGTCAGTACAGGTTGAGACACTCTGGGGTACCTGACATCGGGTGGTCCGAGGAGACAGGTACCCTAAAGGGTCCGTTCTCGTGACCTCACCCCACGGTAACGGTAGAGGTGCCCTAGAGGGTCCGAATCGATAACTTTGGATCAGAGAACACAGAGGACGTACCCGTCCACCTAAGAAATGGTGACACGGTGAAGTATCTCTTTGTCATACTAAGATATATACTTTTCCAATTTTCATCAGGTAGATTTGTAACATAATAATTCCCACGTTTAGATTCTCCAATTTGGTATTTGTTTTGTCACTCTAATGTGATTGAGTTTCAAGTCCTCAAGTGTACCTTTTCTTCATCTCTCTACGAGTACCTTTGAAGGTCCACAACCCCTTCAAGACAAAGAGTCCGGTCGCCACCGATGTGACCGTAAACGAAAGAATAGGAAATTTAACATGTCTATGTGCACTACGTGATAAGTCGACCGAAGGGTTCTCCGAGTCGTCATTTCTTAGACGGACTGTTCCGTCCTCTGTTGTCTCTGTGTCCAAGTTGGGGACCCACCCTTTCTAGGGGACCTCCTCCTTTACCGTTGGGCGCGGTCATAAAAGCGGACCTTTCAAGGTACCTGTCTCCTCGGACCGCCCGATGTACCCTAACGTCTCAGTCTGTACTGACTCGTGTATCCGTGTATATATATTACAAAGTTTATTTTTAATCCTGTCTCTGTAGAGTTTATCTTTTACCTACGTATTTCCCTTTTGATTGAAAAAATTCTAAATTTCTTACATGGTCAATTACGTTAAAAATTTTTAATTTGTACCCGTCTTTATCCTTTTAGTATGTTTCATATAACATTCTTTTTTGAGTGGTTTTTCTCTTTCTCTCCTTCTAATGTTACCTACTTAGAGTAAACACTTTTTATCTACGTTTTAAGGGTTATCCAGAAAAATTTTTATTCTATAATCTGATTCTCCATATAATAATTCCGAATAGTCCATGACAATCCATAACAATCTGAAGTATTATTTTTATACGTGGATCAAACTGTGACCTTGTAGAGTATAATTTAAGTCTCTTTTCAGAGTCCTATTATAGTCATCTACGGTTTTTCAGTAAGTTAATTTAAGTTGTTTTTAATTAAATTTTAATTTATAATTATTTTTCAACTTCACGGTCTCTCGATATTTTCATATGTAGAAACTTCAGTTTGTGATCCCCGTAAGAATAATTTTAAGTCACATTCTATTTCTGCAGACAATAGTACTGATAATGTAATAATCCTTCAAAATCCGTTCATTCATTTTTCTTATTTCTGCGTATGTACAACCTTTTCTTTTCTGTCAATGTTACAAAACGTACTACTATATTAATAAATTTTTCAGTTCTTTTAATTGACTTCTTTTTACTAATCATGATTACTCTCTCAAGAACACAACACAAATTAACGTTTTATTTATGTGTTTTGAATTATCGTCACTAGTGTTGGAGTTCCGGAAGTCCGTCTGTCGCTTTTACTTACTATGTCTGACCACCCCTAGAAGACCCTACCATCTTCGTCGTCGAAGAGTCGTGGGTATGTAAAAGCAGTTCTCTTTTTCACTGGTGCCTCAACGATCTATAAGGCTGAAAAATTCTTCAAAGTATTTTAATACAAAAACATACTTTTAAAAGACTAAAATATATATCTATTGATTAAGTTTTTAATGTAGTTGATTTTATATAGGTATCCGATCTATACTGGTCCTCGGAGGTCGTACGTTAAAAACTAGTCATAATACGATAAAATTGATGAGACGTTTATCTTACCTCCCTTTACACTTTATCCTGTTTTTGACTAATTAAAAAGTTATCGAGTGGAAAACTTTATTTTGATTTAAAGAAGAATGTAGTGTGGTTTATTCCGATCTCCCATTTCTAAATTTTTTTATACTTCGATCTGTTCATGACCTTTTTTATATATCGACTTACAAATATATTAGAACCCCACCCCTTCAGAAAGATTTTTATTGTTGTTATATCTTTAATACTTTCCTTGTTTGACTGGTATGTCAAAAATTTGTAAAGTCAAGAGTTTTGTATTTTCCGACCACCGTCTGATCCTTTTTATAAATTTTGTGTTTTCTAGTTATCGGGAATGTATCTTTCTGTCTAACATGTTTAGTTATTGTTCGTGGAAGTCTTTTATAGTTCGTATCCGACACCTTCTCATTAAACGTTTTATTCCTTACGGTTGTCGGTTACTTATATAACATTACAGGGTACAGTGATTAGTTTCTTTATGTTTATTTCGGTCACTGAGTTACGGTAAAAGGGGATAGTTGAACTTTTTCTAAAAAATTTGATAGAAAATTAAAAAATTAAATAAACTGACGTGGTCTAGAATGAACGCCGTACACCCTATATCAAGGGACTGGTCCCTAACTCGGGGGCCCGGTGAACGTGACCCTCACGCCTCAGAACCGGTGACCTGATGGTCCCTTCAGGGACTGTTTCTAAAAAACAAACAAACAAAAACTCCAGGTCACAACTGTTTTTGTAAATAGTAACCGTCTTCCTAGAAACTTATGTCGAATATCTTGTTAAACTGTCATATCCAGTCTTACGAAATTGAGTCGTTCAGGTAACGACCTTCAAATCGGACTCCTTTATTATATATGTTCCTAAATCAACGTTCTTACAATAATAACTATATTACACACACACGAATCAACAAGGCAACACAGGTTGAGCAACCCTAGGGTGCCTGACATCAGGCTGTCCGAGGAGACGGGTACAACTACATTATAGTCTTGGGGTTTTTGTTTGTTTGGTTTTTTGTCTTGTTACGTTTGTGATTAACTCTTTATGGATTTACTCATGTAAGTATCACCCTTGAAAAATCGTAAGTCAACGTTCAGACTTCTTCAGAACTTTTTATAAATAATAATAACTTTCTGTAAGTGTTATGTAACGACTTCTAAAAATTTTAAATAAAAATTAATGTAAATTTTGTTTATTTTAATTCGTATAAAAATAAAAATTGAATCACACTGAGGTTTGATGCGGCAACATATATGTTTCTAGTCTTTCTTATATAGAGTTCTATAGTTGTCTTCAAGAATGCCACCAGTAGAGACCTAACACCTCTATACTAATAACACAAGGTTTAGAGGAAAAAATTATAAAACAAAAACAAAAAGATATTACTTGTAAAACAAAACTATTGTTCCTCCCTTCGAAATAAAATTTTATTTTTTATTCCTTTCGATCCCAGGTAGATCAGTTCCGATACCAAAAAGGTCACCAGTACATACCTACACTCTCGACCTGACACTTCTTCCGACTCGTGGCTTCTTAACTACGAAAACTTGACACCACAACCTCTTCTGAGAACTCTCAGGGAACCTGACGTTCCTCTAGGTTGGTCAGGTTAGACTTCCTCTAGTCGGGACCCTAAAGAAACCTCCCTTACTACGATTTCGACTTTGAGGTCATGAAACCGGTGGAGTACGCTTCTCAACTGAGTAACCTTTTCTGAGACTACGACCCTCCCTAATCCCCGTCCTCCTCTTCCCCTGCTGGCTCCTACTCTGCCGACCTACTGTAGTGTCTGAGCTACCTGCACTCAAACCCATTTGAGGTCCTCAACCACTACCTGTCCCTCCGGACCGCATGACGCTAAGTACCCCAGCGTTTCTCAGCCTGTGTTGACTCGCTGACTTGACTTGACTTGACTTGACTTGACTTGACTCCCCATGGTCCACCTGACTAACTAATAATGTCAATGAACCGACATTCATAATCTTCCTTGATCTGTCGTAAGTCTATCAAATCAAACGAGACGTACACATGTATTTGTACATATGACTTATATTAGTCCGAGCGAAAGATGAGTACAAAACGAACCTGACGAAAATTTTATTTCAGTAAACGATTTGCGACCATTTCTCTCGGTGGGGTCTTTATACACTTTACGATATTCTCTCCAATCCGTCCTAAATTAAATTAGACTTTTTAATTTTAAAATAACGTTTATGAGGTGTTTTACCTAAAAGATGTACACCAAATAATCTCAACGAATATTCATGGACCAAATCGGTGTCATTGAATTACCTACGATATGTTTATAAATGTCCGGGTCTCTCTCCAAATAACCGTCTGAACCGGAAGGACGGTCCGGATTGTCACTTAAGGACGGTTGGGAAGTTTGTGTGTATTTCTTCGATCTTTCTAAAACGGTCACTAAATCCGTTCCTTTTCACACCTCGACACTTCCCAGACTGTAAATGATCTACTTAGACCTCACATAAGTATTTGTTGCGCTCATAGGTTTTATTTGACTCACCATGTACAATTGGACGTTTGATTTCCGGACGTGAAATTTTCGTTTTACCGTAAAGGGATTAGAGTGGTTGGTGAGGGACAGAGACAACGGGTAACGACGGGTCGATCTGAAAGCTAACACTGTCGTGGGTCCCGAGTCAGAATCCACGAGGGTGCACTGGAGTAGGGCGGAGAACAAAATCCAGTTCAGATATTAGACCACCGAGGGTCTGTATGTAGGTCGACGGGTGTACGAAGGGGTGATCCTGTAGACTGGGGAGTTTGAACTGTACTATAGTAAGTTAAGGGTTGAGGTAGAAGGAGGGATTTAGACGAGGAAGAGAGTCAGAAACGTCGAGTCACTTCCCATAATGGCCCGAAGTGTCTACCTCGATTATCATTTCTTGGAAGGACGGTTACGTCCTCTGCATTCTCTGTGTTCAAGCTAGGGACCCAACCCTTCTAGGGGGCCTCCTCCCGTGGCGTTGGGTGAGGTCATAAGAACGGACCTATTAGGGTACCTATCTGCTCGGACTGCCCGATATCAGGTATCCCAGAGTTTCTTAGCCTGTGCTGATTTCGTTGAATCGAGTGTGTGTGCGTTTCCCGTAATGACCGGAGAATCGACGAGTTCGGTTTTCGAATTCTTTGTAAACCTAGTTAAAGTAGTCGTTAAGGACAGTTAAGAGAGAGGTTTTGTGTTTTTATGTGCGACTTATATAGGGGAAGAGTGGGGAAATAAGTTCGGTGGTAGTGGAGAGTCCATCTAATGACGTTATTGGAGGTTCAACTTGAGAGATCTTAAGTAAGAGGTAGTGGTTTAACTTAAAAATTTACATTAAATATACACAAATTTAGGGAGGTCACTGAAAGATAGTGTGGGTCCTTCTTTTTTGGGATTGAAGGGTGGTGACGGATGTTGAAGCCACTTACGGAAATGAGATGAGGGGTAAGGAACGTTTAATAAGAAATCGATGTTCTCGGAAGAAAGATAAAGACCCTAAGGTTCAAGTAGGATGGGCTCCCGGTAACGTGAAGAACAAAGGAGACCGAGTTTGAAGAGGGTGGGTTAAGGGTGGGGTAAGGGTGAGTAAGTAAAAATTTTGTCATTCTTTAATTCTTATACGTGCCTGTCTTTCGTTGTTTTAAGACATTTCGTTAATAGGAAGTCATTTCTTTCTTTATTATTCGTGACTCCCGTGTCACACAGTGACCGTTTGTCTTCTGGACCCACGAACAGAGGGTAACAAAAGTTCCATACTGTGGACGAGGTTTGGTTATCACTAGGGTCGTCGGTCGTTGGTGGCTCCTCTACGAAAATGAGTATCGAAGTGGAATACATCCTGCCCATGGTTGTCGATCGAAGAGAGGACCGTTAAATTTTGGACCTGTGTCTCTAAATCTCGGACCTCCAGAGTTACCTCGACCGAGGGTCTAAGAGAACAAGTCCAAAGAGGAACCTCAAATACTCGATGAGCCATGAGAAGTTTATTCAGGGAACCGATTAGAAACAAGGGCATTACATGTTGACTTTACTTGAAACTGATTTTATTACTTCCTGAGGTAGAATTAACGGACCTGACGAAGGATCTTGAGTCGAAGTGTCTTAGGAAGAAAATGTCTACTGATGACCGATTGGGCCCCACAGGTGGTACCTCGATCACCATTTCTTGGACGGACGGTTATGTCCTCTGTATTCTCTACACCCAAGTTAGGGACTTAGTCCTCCTAGGGGACCTCATCCTTTACCGTTGGACGTGGTCATAAGGACGGACCTTTTAGGGTACCTATTTCCTTAGACCGCCTGATGTCAGGTACCCCAGTGTTTCTCAACCTGTGTTAACTCGTGTCTACCTATCTACTAACCGATTGGGTCCCGTAGGAACCTTGGTTTTTAGTCGTAACTGCAACCGTATTCACTATTTACTTTCAGCGAGTCAACACAGGTTGAGAAACGATGACGTACCTGATTTGTCAGGTGCCTTAAGAGGTCCGGTCTTATGACCTCACCCATCGGAAAGGGAAGAGGTTCCCTAGAAGGGTTGGGTCTCTAGCTTGGGTCCAGAGGACTTAACGCCCGCCTAAGAAATGGTCGACTCGGTATTCCCTTCGGACTACAACCGTATGAACCCGTTAAATTATCAGTAAAACAGGGGAGACTGACTATGTGTGTGTGAGAGGACTTCAGAGAGGTCCAGGAGAAAGAGGTCGTAGGAACTCCTATTTGAGACAAGACAAAACTACAAACGAGTGTCGAGTAGAGGAGAGACGTGACGTACAAACATGTACATGTACTTTCCCGGAACACGTTTGTGTCGTTATTTAGGTTTGAGACTCTTCCTTTAGAGAGAGAAGATCCTCCTTAAATGAAGGGAACGGAAAGGACTCAATTAGAAGAAAGATAAAGTAAAAGGGATCATCAATGTAAAAGTAGTGGTTCTGTCACTCGAAGAGAACCTCACTCGTGTAAGGGATGTTCGTGTGTGTTAGAACGTACGTTCTTTTTCGATAACCTAAGAACTAACTCTTAGTGAAGTGATCTTTGTCCTGAAGACACTGGAGGATGTTGGGGTATGTATGCGTGTGTGTGTGTGTGGTGATTAAGAGGGGAAAGAGATGGTTACTGAGTAGGTACGGAGACGACAGTTTCTATGACTATTTAATTTACACCAAGGAGGGAAGATCCCAAATAAGACGACCACCTTTTTTTTTTTTTTTGGTGGGTTTCGTAGGAATTGTTAATATCCGTCAATTTAAATACTCAGTAGTCTTCGAAGGGGGTAATCTTGTGAAGGGGTCCTGTTTGTAAATTTTTAATGACAAGTAGAGTGTGTTCAATGTAAAATTTACGAAAGGAAGTGTCCCTTCGTGAGAACCTGAGACTGACTCCAATCCTTTTGTCTGTTCAAAGTAGTCATCGCGTGAATAGTTCTCAAAGAAGCAACCCAATAAAGGACCCATCTAATAGCGTCATTAATTAGAGCAGGTAAAAAGTAACAGTCAAAGTCTTCCACTGTAAAAACCGGGACAAGGGTCTAAGATCTCTACAACAGTCAAACCTTGGACGTCGAAGGGTATATGACTGAGACGGAAGACTAATCTCGAATCTTTTTTTACCACAAAAGACCCAACGGAAGATGTTCGATTTAGTCTCAGACGATCCCCAGACGGGACCACCGAGTCTCCAATTTTGCAGACGGGTGTTACGCCCTTTAGACCCAAGCTAGGGACCCAGGCCTTCTAGGGGACCTCTTCCTTTACCGTTGGGTGAGGTCATAAGAACGGACCTCTCAGGGTATCTGCTTCCTCACACCACCCGTGGCCCTCAGGTGTCCCAGCGTTTCTCAGTCTGTGTTGACTCGCTGCTTTCTGACCTACTTACGTAATCTCTTTCTTGCCTTTTTGCTCTCCGACTAGTCTACTCAGAAAAAAAAAAAAAGAATATTTTCGGTCACCGAGGACTAACCGGAGTTCGGGGATTCCACAGAGAAGTGGGTCAATCGGAGGGGCCATCTACGCAAATGAAACATACTGATAAGCAAGAACTTATCTCAGTTGTACCACATCTCACCCCAAAGAGTTGGAGACGAGACGACTGTAGACCCCGGTCTTTCAGACAACAGTCGCGACAGGACACGCAACACCCTCCAAATCGACGCAAGGACTAGACATGGGAGATCTACGGTCATCGTTCAGGATCAACACCGGTGATTTTTACAGGGTTCTCACCCCTCGTTTTAGTGGGGACCGACTCTTAGTGAGTTGTCTCCTTTCAACGTCTAAGTCCAAATCCAAGGTTAAGATCGAGGTAGGAAATGTAGGAATTTTTTGTTTGTTTGTTTTATTATAAATGAACTCGAAGAAAAGAAAGAAAAAATTTTTTAAGTGAATAAACAGACGTGGCCCAGAATCAACGTCTTGTGCCCCAGAAATCTCCACTTTACACCCCAGAGCAAGGGACTGATCCCTAACTTGATCCCGGGGGATGTAACTCTCGTGTCTCGGAATCGGTCGCCAGGTGGTCCCTTCAGGGACTCGGACAAAAGTCCAGTCGTTCACGAATAGAGTTTTCGACAAAACTCTTACTTTACTTTACACACTTTTCGTATATAATAGTAATAGTAATTGTGACTCGAGGGTTGTCCACAAATCATTCGTAAACAAGGGAGGGGTAAGGTCGAAGTAAATAAATTGTTTACAAATAACTCTTGCATACGACATACGATTCCTATGCTCCTCTCTTGTTAGGGACAGGAGGTCCTCCATTGGGTGAGACTTTCCTCTATTATGACGTCCAAAGATGCACATGGACTTTCCCGTATACTTGTATATAATATCATCATATTATGATGTGAACTGGTTCACGTCCTTATTACAAATGGTTTAGAATGTTGACACGAGGATAAAAAGAAAGAAAAGAATGATTAATTATAGAGACAGATTTGTGTGAAACGTACGGAGGATCATCTGTTTCCCCGGACACTCAACCCAGAATTTTTTACTCACTGTCAAGGAGACTTCTTGTCCTCGTCGTGTACACCGGCTCTTTCTCTCGCTCGGTCCCGTTTCCGAAGTATCACACCACTAAAGTCTTTTGGGCCGTAGTAAGTCGTCCATCTCTCTCCGACTCGTCTTCTTTAACCGGGTTCTACCTCCTCCGGTGTCTTAAATCTGGAAGAGAACGGCCAGTGCGTGCCTCAGGAGATCCTACGAAAATAGCCCTACCACTGTCCTAGTCAGACGAAACCTTTCGTACGAGACCGTCGTCAGCCCTCCTATTTACTCTCCGCGTCACCTCCCGCCCTCTCTACCCTAGACACTCCTGGTCAGTCCTCGGTAGCTAAGGTCTACTCTCTATTACTCCTGGACTTGACGTCTTAGCCGTCACTGTTACCGCTCTACGGTCGTCCGAGGTCCCTGTAATTTTCCACCTCGACTGTCCTAAGTCACTGACTAATCTACCCTTCCGTCCGTCGTTCGCTTCTTCTTCCTTATCCTCCACTAATATTCTAAGATCCAATCTTTTAATCCACCTATCTGCCGTAAATCTTTACTGTCCGTGGGTCTTTGACGAGGGAAAGAAAAGAGTCGACGGTGGTAACTGTGACCCGTTTCTTCGAGTGATAGGGACCAAGGGTGAACTGTCTAAGTACATGTTGAATTAAGTTGTTTGGGTCCTCTCATACACCGTGTGTGTTGTCGAGCCGCTGTACACAATGACGACAAACCGAGAAGAACCAGGGCCCTTGTGGGTTCCTTTTATTGTAGTCATTGTCTTTATTAGTGACAGGGACCCCTTGAGTCAGACCCATCGAGTCTGTGTGTTCACCCTTCAATGACGTGTTACGATAGACGTGACATATTATCCCCGTGACTTAGTCTCTTGCAAAGTACTTCCAGCAACAATTTGACTTGTCCCCGACCACTCTCTCTGTTTCCCTACTCATCTTGCAAAACCGGTTTCTTTACCGTCTACTTCTCCGCACTTCTCCACCACACCAAACCATACTGACGTCCCACCCAACTCCGGGTTCTCCTTCGACCTCAGTATCCGGTCCCGGTGTAGTATTTTCCAGAACACTCGGATTCGATTCCTATTAGATTTCACATGAATTAGTGACTCACTGAATTCGTTCCCTTAAAGTTTCTGTCGGGGGTTATAAATGAGTCATAACTTCCTTTTGTCCATTCATTGTTTGTAGAGTCTTGGATCACGATTTTCTATTTGAACGCGTTAATTAAAAAAAATCGAATATATTCGTTTTTAACTAAGTTTAACCCGTCTAGTTGGACCTTCACCAATTCTCGTCAGATGGATATCCTTGACCCCCTTTCTGAAAATGTCCCTTCTTCGTCTTCGTCTCGTTCCTTTAATACACTAACCGATATCGAGTTCCACAACGCAATAAACCTTTTTTGAATGAATCGACAGGTATTAATCGAAAAGAATCCAAAGCCAAACTCTCCAATTCCGGAAGAATTGGAAATGTCCGAATCCAAAATCAAACGAGTACGTCCGACGATTCCAAAATCTTGGTGGAATCAATTTATCAGAGGAATAAATTGATCAAATTGTAATTATACGTGGTACAAGACACGACCGAAACAGGTTACCCACCTAATCACTTCGCGAAGGTCAATGAAATACACACAAACGAGAACGGTAACAGTGTGACTTAATATTAGTGGAAAGGTAAACACAGGAGACACTCTGTGACACTCGAGGAACTTCGCTCCTTACAACAGTATTGGTAGGAGTGTGGGGGTCGGATCGACTCACGTACCTTGTTCTGGTTTCGTACCTTGTTTTGTTTAAGTCCTTTTTAAATGATTTACTCACTTGCGAGATAACCTGTTGAAAGGGGATTTGAAGACGGAAGATCTCAGGTGTACATTTACTATTCTCATTGTGTCTCTCTCCTTATCATTGAAGCCGAGACCTTCTACACCCAAGACCAGGATAGAATACATGATTGAGACTGGAACCCGTGTATAAGACTCGGAACCTCAAGAGTAGACACTGTTTTCTAAGTTCTTTTAGGAGTATAGAGTTTTATTGTGCACTTTCATGAAACATTGGGACGAGTCTAATCAAATATATATATATATAATAAAAGGAATGTTTAATTGTACACTAGTTTTCAGTCCTTTTTGTCTCGAGGTTCAATAAGATAATGTCCGGTTATTTTGTATGATTACAATTAACATAAAGAGTTGATCGTAAGTAGAAGATGACCTATGACACGTACGTTAAGACCAAGTAGGAGTGTGTGAGGGTAGGTAATATGGCAGGAAGGACCACAAGAAATTCGGACGGTTCGAGAAAGGACAGAGTCACCGGAGGTGAGTCGTTCCATGTGAGAAGAAGTCCCTCGAAGTGCTCACGATCCCGAAGCGAGGGAAGTCCAGAGACGAGTTTACGGTGGAGTTCTACGGCAGACGTTGGTGAAATAGATTTTATCGTGGGGATGAAGAATGACGGCAGTGAGAAATGAAAGAATCGAACGAATTAAAAAGAAGCACTGTCAGCGGTGTTAGCACATAAACGAATGAGAAACGAAGGGTACTTTGACATTCGAGGCACTTCTGTCAGAAACGGAGTGAGTGAGTCTCTGAGTAGATGCAACGAATCTTGCTACAGACCGTGTATTTTCTATGGACCCCGGAAAACAATATACTTGTCGTCAACCATTTATTCACTTCAAAGAGTGACATTAGTGGACAGTGGAATGCCTTAATTCCTGAACGTTTTATGTCTTAATCTTAGTCTTGTGGATGAGAAAAGTGATTGTTCGGCAAACCAGAACCTTTCAGTGTACGAAGAATCGGAGATAAAAGAATAGACATTTTACCTTTATCATCTTATGAAAGATGACGGAGTAAAATTCTTAGTGGTTTAACAACACCTTGAATTACTCCAGAGGATATCTTAAATAATATAATTACAAACAGAAATGACAATTGAGAAGTTCTCATACCTGGGACAGAATGAGTAGATAATAATCTGAACCGTATCCGGACCTAGATATTTATTAGTGGTTTTCCTACCTCTCGTTTCCAATTTTGAGGGAAACACTTTAGTGACTCGAAGTTTATAAGTGTGATGTTTAATAGAAATTTATCAGTGATACAGTAAAGCAGAATATATCGTCTGTATTGTTAATCGTTTCACAGACTCGTCGATCTTTATAAGGGTAAAACAGACCAAAAACAAGTCCCATTACTTATACTTACGAACAAAACTGATTTACTTACCAAGAGGACCTAGTCGTGACTTATTTACGAACGCGATAATAAGACTACTAAGAGTCGATCTGTCTCCTGTACACGAAGGTAGTTGTATTGCGGTTGGGAACTTACTGGGGAGTTGTGTTACCTCTTTTCTTCACGACACATTGAATCCCCGATTTCGGTTTAGCGGTTACACATCACAGTCGGTTCCATACTGTGCTTACGTGTTTATGTTTTGACAGTCCAGTCTTTGTCTTTAGACTTTTTAGACACGTATGTAGGAGTGTGTATTGATGATAGAAGAGTCTCTTGGTCTAGTTTTAATCTTCCTTATATCGAATATAATTGTCTATCTAAGTAACCTTTTCTGAGACTACGACCCTCCCTAACCTCCGTCCTCCTCTTCCCCTGTTGTCTCCTACTCTACCGACTTACCGTAGTGACTGAGCTACCTGCACTCAGACTCACTTGGGGCCCTCAACCACTACCTGTCCCTCCGGACCGTACGACGTTAAGTACCCCAGTGTTTCTCAGCCTTTGCTGACTCGTTGACTTGACTTGACTTTTGTTAATAAATTATGTTTAGGTCCAAGAAAAGGATATAAGATCATTTAACCCTTTTTTTCTGTTCAGATCTAAGATTTTTCTCAAGGAAGAAATTTCCGAACATTTGTCTACACTTTGGACCCCTCCACTACCCCTTGTCGAACAGGATCCGCCCGTATTCGTGAAACCCATATAATTGAGTAAATTAAGAATGTTTGTTAAGATACTTCTAATATAATAGTAGGGGTTAAGTGTCTACCTTTTGATTAAATAGATCTATCTTCTTTAGACAGGTTTCAATGTGTGACCCTAAACTTGGATTTGATATATTTAGACACAAAAGAAAACAATATGAAAATCATATCCTGTACTCAAAATTGGTATACTTACGTGAGACGTCTTCCGTGTAACATCCTGTTCTCCTTAAATTGTTATTAAACCTTTAGAAACTAAATATTTATCTTCCGATTGTACACCGAGTCGTTTAGTTGAAGAATCTGGTCCGATACCTCCCTTTCCTGTAATGTTTCAGTCGTCATGGTTTCTTTAATATGTTAAACCACTCTCCCAAACCTACACCCTTCCCCAATAATCTACAGACCTTGATGATTTCAACCCCTTACTGTATTTGAAAACGGGTTGACGTTCTCTTGACGGGGAGTTCGTTTATTTTCTCATTCCTGTTTAACTAACCGTTCCGTTAACAACGCTCATCACGACTCAATGTAAATAAAACGGTCTTAGAGGTGGACAACGTAGGTCTGTGAAACCTTTTAGGGTTTCGGATTATATCACCTTTCCAATACTGTACATCAGACCGTTTTACACAAAGTTTAAGATCGGGACATTAAATAAAGATCCGGTAAATTAGAAACTCGAAGAAGTAAGTAGATATTCTACCTTCGTGTTTATAGTTAAGATTTCACAACGACACTTTTAATTTACTTTGGTGTATACCGTCGTATCCATGGGGCTTAGTAAATCGGTACTTTTCGGTCTTGAATAGTAGTTCTATATTTTAGTCAATTAGTGAACAACCTTCTCTCTTCATCTATAGTTCTTAGATGTGTGCCCCTTAAGGACCGCCGGATCACCAATCCTAAGACCGAAAGTGACAGCACTAGGTCCACGTTAGAGACTAGTCCCTTGACTCTAGGGAGTTCCGAGTACCGGGTCGGTTTTTTTAGATTTGTACATTAGAAAATAAACCTTTTGAATAATCCCTACTAATGACAGGACGTAAAAGAATCCTCCTTCTGTCTTTCTAAACGTGTTTTCTTAACAAGCCAGCTGAAACTATCTTCCATTTAGGGAATCAAGAGTGAAACGAAAGTTCTTGTCCCTTTCTAGGTTTGAAGGATTAATACCTAATAAATAGTAGAGAAAGTCCCTTAGAAACTCTAGGTTCTTACAGATAAGAAATTTTAATTTGTGTTTTATTAACCTCTTTGAACTTTTACCTGTCCTACGTTTTAATATAATCTATTGTTATATTATCAAAATGTCCTTCTCATAAAAATGCGTTACGTACGACTACATGAATCGCCATTTTAAGTTACTACAAAAGTTGAAACACACCAAGTCCTTTTTTAACATACATTTATTTCGTTCGTACCCTTTTACAGTCAACAACTTAAATTTATACCATCCGTATACCTATTACAAATTTTGACAAGTACCATTTCGTGACCCATACTCCTCCCCCCTTTGTTTGTTCTTTAACGAAAATTCCGGACAGGGTGTACTTCCAAAGGTAGAAAAGGTAAAGATGAGTAACGTGTCTACCAACGCCATTCCCACCATGTTGTCTTTTGTCGACCTCTTCATTATATAAGTCATTATATAAGTTGTTCACTTAATTGATTTTCTGTTCATGACGTTTCGAAAACTTTGGTACAATACAGTGAGTCTCAGTGAGTCGTTCCACTACTCTTCAGTCATTGACTTCTTATACCAAAATTCTTTCTCCAGGAAAGTTTACCTGGATTAAGTCCCTGAAATAGATCCCTATAAATCCCTGGTGTAAAACTTCTGTAATTCCGTTTGTGTCTTCTTTTATTCAGTACGTCAGGGAGACAAATCTTGTGTGTGGTAGAACTCTTCGTAGGAAGTACAATTATTAATTATAAATAGATATTTACCCATATAACTAGAATTTCCCACCGTATTCTTGTTTTTCATAATATATCCTTTTTTAGGTTTCACGATAAGTTAAAATTTCACAATATTATCCTAATTATTACTTTGGTTTCCTGAAGTATACTTTTCTTCTGTTCTTTAAAATGTTTTGGTTTTTTGTTTTTGTTTACTTTTTTTAAATTTTCGGGCTCTAGTTTATTCTAGAAAAGAACTCAATTAAATGATTTACTGAACATCGTATTCTCTTGTGAAAGTCGTAGAAGATTCTTTACGGACATCAAGAAACCATCTCTTAAAGAATATTCCGTCCTAAACGACTACTTTAAGGGAGGTTTTAGGGTTGTCTTGGGGTGACTAAAGATTCTTACAATTCCATTAAATTTTACACCTTTTACAAATGAGAATACTACGTAAATATTACACTTGTAAGTATACTATCTCATAATAAATCGTTAAAGTTACATTCTCATTCCGTGTTGTTTCTTACAATTTCATTTTTTCTTTACTTATTCATTTATGTGAACACTGATAATTTGTATGGTTTTTTGGTTAATATAACTCTACAACCTTTAGATAAAGACTAAGGGAAAGGGAGGGTCAAGATGGTCCTTTTTTTAAAAAAAATTTAATAATAATATTTTCCTACTTCTTTTTTTTTTCATTCTGACGATACCGACCTTCCGGTGATAACTTGTCAGTATATGTTTGCAATTACAACGTATACTCTGACAATGTTCTTTCCAGAGACAGGAGTTGTTAATTAAGAGAGGTGATGAAAGTAGGTTTGTCGTCGAGTACGTTTCAGTGGGTAAGAGGGGAAGAAGAAGAAGAAAAAATTTTATAAATAAACCGAGGTAAGACGGTCAAGAATCAAAATCGTGTACCCTGGAAATCAACACCGTACACCCTAGATCGAGGGACCGGTCCCTAACTTGAGTCCGGGGGACGTAAACTTCGTGTCTCAGAATAGGTGACTTGGTGGTCTCTTCATGAGAAAGAAAATTTACCACCCAACATTTTCCATAGGTAAATTCTTCACGACGGTCATTATCGTAAGAATTAATACTGGACAGATGTCTGTAGAATAAAAGTCTGTAAAAATCCGAACTTGACTGTACTTTATATGATGAAGGAGACGTCAAAAAAACCAAAATCACTTTCTTGTTACAACAGTGTAATGAGTAGAAAATGATAGTTTTAGTATTTTGGTTTGAGTGAGTAACGATTATGTAAATCTCACAATCCCTCAGGGGTCAGATCTACCCAACCAAAAAAAATCGAACGAACAAACTTTGAGTGTTTCGTAAAAAAAGGATCTTTTAATTCTCATTATTCCTTTCACGTAGACCGATTTCGGGTAAAAGTGTTAGAGAGGCAGTTAAAGGACCAGATTTTGTGATTACCGATAATCTTACGAAGAATGTGAAAAATCCTCGGAGGATACGTCCAGAAGTAAAGATAGTATTTTAAAAGTATTCACTCCATAAAAATTCGACCATTTACGGATAATTACTAAAAAAAATAGTGGATTTTAGAGATTAGTAAAATTGTGACTATTATGAACTAATTGAATATAAGACATAGTTTTCAGAAAAGATCACTAATCTTTTAATTTTTGTCTCCGTTTTCTCTCAAGATTTTACAGTATTGTCATACACTGGAGTTTGTAGTTTTCGTTCTACGATAAAATTTTGCAACCCTTCAAATTTCTACTTACTTAAATAGAAAAATTTTTATATATAAATAAATATAAATAAACCGACGTGACCCAGAATAAACGTCGTACGCTCTAGAAGTAAGAAAACAACACCGTGTACCCGAATTAACGAGGCGCCGTACACCCTAGAGTCAAGGAATTGGTCCCTAGTTTGGGTTCAGGGGACGTAACGTTTCACCTAAGAAATGGTGACCTGATGGTCCCTTCAGGGTTCTGCCTACTTAAATTTAAATTAGGAAAAACCTATTTTGGTTTGTCATTTAATTATGGTGATCTTAATTCACGACTTTTTGATTCAATATTTTATGTACTTTGTATTGATATTAAATTTAAGATACCTAAGAAATAGAAGATTCGGGGGTGAAAATTATGTCTTAATTGAAAGGGTTGAAGTCATCATAATGAATTCTGAAATATAGATTTTCGATATGAAATCCTTGTAAAACTCAAAAGTCAATGGTCCTTTCGGAATCTTGTTTTTTCACCCCCTATTTTCTGTCAAAGTCTGTCATGGTGGCATATTGACATTGTTTATGACCGAATCTAAAGTATAGAACTGACGCAAGGAGATAGGAAAGATGTTTTTGGAAAATCATAGACTAATAAAGTAATCGGGAAGGTAAAAGTTTGTTCTCCTGACGTTCCTCTAGGTTGGTCAGGTAAGATTTCCTCCAGTCAGGACCCACAAGAAATCTTCCTGACTACGATTTCGACTTTGAGGTTATGAAACCGGTGGAGTACGCTTCTTAACTGAGTAACCTTTTCTGGGACTACGACCCTCCCTAACCCCCGTCCTCCTCTTCCCCTGCTGTCTCCTACTCTACCAACCTACTGTAGTGTCTGAGTTACCTGTACTCAAACCCACTTAAAACCACTACATGTCCCTTCGGACCACACGACGTTAAGTACCCCAGCGTTTCTCAACCTGTGCTGACTCGCTGACTTGACTTGACTTGACTTGGAAATGAAGGGTAGTGCAGGGCCTACTTACTCAGGACTCTAAAGGGTTTCCTACTTTGAGTTAATAACTCGGGAGATATTCATTCGTTTGTAAGTAATTTTAAACAACCTTATCAAAATACGAGGTTTGACTTGAAAGTGATCTCACGAATCCTACAAGTTTTTTTTAAAGAGGTTTCGAGAGAGACTAGGTAAGTCTTGTTAGTCTTAGGTTCAGAGTCTTCCTAACCTCGTATAGTCAGTATAAACCAAGACAGACAGTCCCCAAGGAGGAACATTACCCTTTACTAAACTTACTCCTACCTTGTCAACTATTCCTCCTTCTTGTTTGGCCGATTGGTCTATTTGTCTTTCCACAAGAAAGGAACTTTGAGTTCTTGTATTCGTCCTCGGTCGGTGTTCCGGACGGGCTACTTGGTATTGTAGTCCTCTCGGTGTCGAGAAGAGGTTCCATAAGAGTGATCACCGTAGTGTTCTCCGTCCTCCGTCTCCATGGTTTCTTTCATGACCCTCCACGTCTGAAACAATTTACAGTGTTTTTAACTGCATACTTCTTTTGTCGTTTTCTGTTCCAGAGACATTATCCGCTTTCTGTGACGACTTTCATTCTACTTGACGCCGTCCTTACGCCGTTAAGGGTTCCTTTTTGAGGTGAACGAGAGACGCCAGTTTATGTCGTACATCTTCATGCCTCTCTTCAACACAGCCTATAGGGCGGACCAGTCCACTATTTCCATCCGCACGAGGTTTTTGAGGGTTGGTATAGACATTATTTTTGGCTTCGAGTCCCGTTTTTTGCACTCAGGTCGTTGACGATACTTCTCGTCGTGTCGGGCTACTGTGTTGGAAAAGTCCTTAAGCATGTTTGCTCGGACCTTTCTTATAGCCCTAACTGCCTCTGGAAGCAGTGACAGCGCAAGGCCTTCGTTCACCTCCCGTTACCCTTCCTATATCCAGTGGCCTATGTAGAAGTCCACGTGACGCTTTGGTGTCCTATGTCGCCGTGTGCGCTGCTCAGAAAAAAGATAATCCATGTCCCAGTATTCGTGGTCCCTCCGCTGTTAGCTCAGGCGTAACGGAGCCGACCTGTGGCGGTATCCATTCCCTAATTCTTCGGTTTTCTGTGTCATGGGCGTTCGGACCGCCGCTGGGTCGGGGAATTCTTCGTCATCGGCCATATCCTCCTTCCGCCACTCCTCCAGCTTCGACTACTTCTCTTTGAAAGGTTTGTCAAGTAACTCTATCTACAACCCTCACTCATCGGTGGGGTTGTCCCCTCACATAGCCATACAGCGGGACTCCATCCCCCTCGCGGGAAGGCACTGCTTTGCGCGCCGCAGGCACTTTTGGACCATCAGCTACAGACATATGGAGTGATCGTCCCAGGCCAGGACCTTCTGGGGCATCTTTTAGTCCCGGTGAGCCCGTTCCTTCCGGTGTTGTTTATGGGGTCGCCCCCCTTGGGCGTCTAAGTCCTTGAATAGAGGGGTCACACAGCAGCCCGAGTACTAGACTGCCGTGGTGTCGTCGAGTCAACGGTCGTGCGTTAGACGGGGCCTTACAAATTAGGAGCGAAGCCAAGGAGCGAAGTCTTGCGGACGTGCAGATAGTCGATCCGCCGGTTAGCTTTTGTTCAAGGCCGTCCTTCTAGGCGGGGGCAGGACGAAGGCCGGTGTATGGTCCCCGACCTAAGAGTCGCCGGGGACGCCGTCTTGATGGAAGACGTGACCGACAGAGCGAAGGCCAGGAAGAGGCCGCTTCCGCCCTAAAGGCCAGAAACCCCATCCGCTGAAGGCGAACGGCCCGGCCGACCGAGTCCCACCTGAACATGTCTCGACCTTCACACAACAAACAGCCACCGGCACATGAAGGGGGCGGAGATGAGGTCAACCCTCTCTGACTGAGGATCTCGCCTCGTTTGAAGATCGGTGTAGGGAGACCGGACCCGCCCTCTGGGCTCTCACTTTTTTTATCCTCACTTCCTTTTTATTTGGACACTACTAAAGAGTGCGAAATGCAGAGGACGAGCTCCCATTAAGCCCCCGGCCCCCGCCTTTACTCCACCCAACACCCGATGGTCTCTCGGCTCGACCCTACTTAACTTTCCTCCGGGTTGCACACACGTTATAAACCCTGTATGAATATAAAACTTTCATAACAAATAGATTTAAACTTAACTTGACCAGTCGGACATATAATAGGCTGTTGCGAACCACCTCCTTGCCCTTCCCTCTTGCCCTTCGAAGCATCCCAAGGATTTTATACAGTACGGGAGCGTGAAGCCTCAGTAACATAAACGACAAGAAAGACAGTTGCAACGGCAGAGGAGAAGTTAGTGATGCATTGGGAAGTTCGAAGCCGAGTGGACAATTGAGGACTTTCGTATAGGACCGAGAGTCGAGTGAAAAAGTAGGCCGTGACACTAAATCTACGGTAAGGAGGCGATTCCCTGAAGGGACCACCGAGTCTGCCAATTCGCAGACAGATGTTACACCCTCTGGGCCCAAGCTAGGGACCCAGCCCTTCTAGGGGACCTCTTCCTTTACCGTTAGGTGAGGTAATGATAACGGACCTTTTAGGGTACCTGACTCTTCGGACCATCCGATGTCAGGTACCCCAGCGTTTCTCAGCCTGTGCTGACTCACGGAAGTGAAAGTGGAAAGAAAGAAAAGCGACTCCTACATGTCTGTCTCCGGTCCCCGGAGATTCAAGATCTTTTAGTAAGGGTGTCTTCGAGGACACAGGTCACGGACGACAGGGCAACGAGATTTTAAGGGAAAACCTTAGTGATAGGGACATTATATGGTAAACAGTCACTATTGACAAAAAACCAAAGTAAAAGGATCAAAAGACAGTCCTGTGAAACTCAAGAAACGCTTATCTCTACTAGAACAAAAAGAGACATGGAGTCGCTTATAGCGTAATGGTCTGAATACCGTAAGCCAAGTGCAACTTAACTAAAAGGTCCAATGAGTATCGTCTTGGAGACCTCACAGTAGAAACCCCTACGAAGGTGGAGGGTCAGGAAAACAGAAACTTTATAGGCAATAAAGTTCAAGATGGGGCAAATGAGTAGGGTGAGGTTTTGGGACAAGGGTACTTAAAGAGTGGTTCCTGAGATTGGGTACTAGAGAACGGGAAGACACCCGTGAATAACTTGAATATCAGACGTGAAGCCTTAAAGTAGTAAATAAAATATAACATAAGTATTGGGAAAGTTACTCTAACATCCCAAAAACTCCGGTCCCCAATATAGAATAGGAATAAAAAAAAATTAATGAACATTGAATAATGTCAGAATCCGTGTACCATGTACAAGTCATTTACGACTGAAAGAACTGAAATGTCTAACTAGGATGAAGGATCCCCTTCAGAAGATATGATCGTATTCCTTTCATTTACTGAGGTAGAGCAGACTTGTACGTCGAGGGTCCTGATGGGAGGTACGTAGGGAGTATGTTAAATGTAAATAAGAAACCTACTTGACAGAATTAGAGTGTGTCGGACATAAGTATAAGACTATAGAGAAACAGTAATAGACACGGAACGACGACCACGACGATTCAGTGTAGTCAGCACAGGCTGAGACACGCTGGGGTACCTGCCGTCGGGTGGTCCGAGGGGGCAGGGACACTAAAACGTCCGTTCTTGTGACCTCACCCAACGGTAAAGGAAGAGGTTACCTACTTTCACTTTTCAATTTCACTTCAGCGAGTCAGGACAGGCTCAGAAGCGCTGGGGTACCTGATGTCGGATAGTCCGAGGAGACAGGTACCCTCAAAGGTCCGTTCTCATGACCTCACCTCCCCGTTCTCGTGACCTCACCTCACCGTTCTCGTGACCTCACCCCACGGTAACGGAAGAGGTTAGACACGGAATCATATTTATATATGGAATATAATTATCAATGAAGTCAAAAAAACCGACACGACCCAGAAGCAACGACGTCCTCGAAAAGAGGTCAACACCTCTCGTCGTCGATGAGAGATCAACGTCACACGTCCGAAGAGTAACACTACCGAAGAGAACAACGTCTCGCGTCCGAGATCCCGTGTACTTGAAGTAAGTCATAAACGCCCTAGAAGGGTCTAGTCCCTACCTTGGACACAGAAGACACAACCATCCGTCTAACAAACGGTGACTCGGTGGTCCCTTCAGGGTTATTAATGAAAATTGGAAAAAAAAAAAAGGAACGTCAATTCAAAGAACGTAGTAAGTTTACTACTACTACTACTACTAAAGATTATCGGTCGAAACGACTGTTGAATAAACGTCATACAGGTAGCAGTGTTATTTACGAATTGGTACATTCTATCAGGGTGTAAGTGTTTACTTCTTTAGTTCCGAATACCTCCAATTCATTACAACGAGTCAGTGTATCAGTCGATCACCGTCTCGACCTTGAGTTTTCGTCTACCGGGTCTCATAAGAATTGATGACATACCGATTGGACGTTTATCTTACAACTAATACTGTAGATTAAAGGGGGAGAGGGAGGGAAGTAGCTAGAGAACAAACTTAGAAAAACTATAAAAGAGAGTGACACTAAATAGAGACTATAAGAAAAGGAGACGATCACTATCTATTCACTCCCGACCAGGGTCTTCCATCTCCTATACCCTCCATCTACAGACTCATAATTGAATCAATTAGGGAGTCTCCCTCTTTCCCCAAGGAAACCAACCTAACCAAATCTATCACACCGTCTTTTCGGAGTTGGTCAAACAGGGATATCTCGAATTGGATCATTTGTATTTTGTGTAGTTTAAACCCTTTAATTCCTTTGTCATTTGTCGATTAGTTTTCTTTGTTCAAACCGAGTTTCGCTCTACATCTATCACAAACACCCTGAATTCTTCCCTCATCTAATCCCTTCCATTAAGATCCGTTGTAAGGATAAAGATCCACTCTGTCTTCATAGTGCCGTGACTCCTGGGGTATAACTCGAAAAACGTAACCCGTATCCTCAATACAGAAGAGTGAAGAGGGACTTTTTCGATGTAAAAAAGTTTACGAGGTGACAAGCAATGGAGGGAGATTAACAGACAGAGAACGAAAGGTCAAAAAATCTTGCTCACCGATCCCTTTTGTGTGTCTGTGCGTATGGATTCGGGGCCGTAGCAATCACTCCTGGAACCGGAACCAATGACGCGACACACACGGGAGTAAACGAAAAATCCAGGTGAGACAGATAAGCAGGGACAAGAAAGTCGCAGTGTGTCAAAGGGACCGGGGGACCAAAGAGTAATCTTATCCGGTCACCGTCCGTAATCGTCTTGAAACCGTCACCGTACTCAAGGAGATGGATTCCGGTTCCGAGGACGACTTTAATATCGGGAGAGGGAACCGATGTTGAGAGTGGTCCAAAGTTACTGTCAGGGAAGTCTAAATTCCGATCATTTCGAAGGAATCTCTTCCCGTACCGTTGTGTAAGGTCATAAGAACGGATCTCTTACGGTACCTGTCTCTTCGGACCGCCCCATGTCAGGTATCCCAGTGTTTCTCTGTATTGACTTCGCTGAATCGTCCGTGTGTGTGCTTCAGAAGGATGACAAGGTTCAGGGACCCACGAAGTGGTCGGGACTCGGAGGGGTATGGAGACGTCTATTAGAGAAGTAATTTAGTACAGGTCAATCGGGAAACTCACACTCGTAGACGAAGGACGACTACGGAATTAAGTTAGGGGAAGAAAAAAACAGACCTAGAACGAATATAAAGGACGAAACATTAAAGAAAACTCAGACAGGGATCAAGAAAAACACGAGTCGTAGGACGTGGAATCAGGTCTGAAGTTGTCGAGTTAAACTATTGTCATCACTATGAACATAATGTGATCCTAGACACCGTCAACGGAAAGGGGATTCCAAAACGGTCAGAGCTTGACCAAGTCTCAGAGGACCAAGAGTTAAGACGTCGGTCTAACAATAAGTATTTGTCATAAAATTAATTTACGAAAGAAAAGAGTTTGTAGAAGTTATCGAGGGTTCGGACATCTTTTTTTATCATTTGATAAATTGGACTATAATTTAGGAAGGTAATAGAACACAAAATTTGAATAAGTGGCTCTTTCGGGAGATAAGATCCCACAAAAAATATTATATTAAAAATAAAATATAACCCCATGTCAATTAAATGTCACAACACCATCAAGGTTCACATGTCGTTTCACCAAGTAAATATGTGTGTATATAAAAAAAAGTAAGAAAAAGTCTAAGAAAAAGGTACATTCAATAAAGTCTTATAACTCACATCAAGGAACACGATATGTCATCCAGGAACAACTAATATAGAATTCAAATAATTGGTAAGGAATTTATATGGAAAACGGAAAAATTGACACTATGAAAAAAAGTACGACAGGATGGACGTTTCCGAGGACAAAGAGGAGTGAATAAATAGATAATGAACAGAAAGTCATGTTCTTGTCTGAACAGAGGGAGAAAAGAAAGGTAGGAAGTAAGAGGTCAAGACTCGTAGCGTGGACGTCCACCCGAAGGGTCCACCGTGATCACCACTTCTTGGGTGGACCGTCACGTCCTCTACGTCCTCTGCACTCAAGTTAGAGACCCAGTCCTTCTAGGGGACCTTTTCCTTACGTTGGGGGAGGTCCTAAGGATGGACCTCTTGGGGTCCCTGTCTCCGCGGATCTCCCGATGCCAGGTGCCCCAGCGTGTCTCAACCTGTACTGACTTCGTTGAACCGTGCGCACGGACGACCACGTACGATCTACGGGTCGACATGACCGCTGGGTCGTGACTGTTCTTAGCGTGAATTTCAGTGTGTCGTGAATTTCAGATCACTCACTCCGTCTAGAATCAGTCTATTGCCTGTTCGTCGTTTTAACGTCGACACTGTTCACATTACTTTCCTCATGTACTACGTCAGTGTCGAAAATTGTCCCAAGACAGATGACTCTCAATTGTACCTTCAAACGTTCGTCATGTCTCTCAAGAGGTCTTCCTTATCGTCCATATTTCAGTCTTTTTTGACATACGTGGAACTACCATACAAAGTACAGAACAAACAGAGAACTTACCATGTAAAGAACATTATCCTTGAGTCAAAAACGACTAAAAAGAACTTAGGATACAGTCTACACGAGATTGGTGTGGAGAATCTAACTATGGTAGGGAACGGATCACGGGTAGGAACCCCTTGCAAAAGGTGTCTCTAGAGTGACAAATCTTATATGACAATTACCACATAGACCGGGATCACATACGATGTAAATAAAATAGAAAAAAAAGAAGTGTCCAATTGTTCAAAGAAGTTTACAATACCCAGACATATAAAGTATATATTCTATATACTTTTGGACAAAATACACACGTACGTACTTTAGTGAAGTCAACACAGACTGAGAAACACTGGGACACCTGGTATCGGGTGGTCTGACGAGACAGGTACCCTAAGAGGTCTTTTTTTATGACCTCACTCAACGGTACGGGAGGAGGTCCCCTAGAAGGGTTGGGGTCCCTAGTTTAGTCAGAGGATGTAGGGGACGTGACCTCCACCCAAGAAATGAAGATCATGGTGGACCCTTCGGGGTACAGGGTACTGAGTAGGGATTTTGGATCACAAAGGGTTTACAACATCTATTCATAACTAACTACTACCATTCTCTGGGTCAGAAGAGGGAGACAGGAAGGAAAAGACCCCTTGTTCTCAGTCATTGGTACCCCCAGACAAAAAAGTTAAGTCCTGACCTATAATTGTTGGTTCGGAAAAAATCCGATAACTATCTATTCGTATCTTCTCTTTGGGTGAAGAAACTCTTAACCCCGTTCTTTATGGATTACTAATTTACGTATCCGTATATCTCGGAACTCCTGTATATTACTTGATGAGGTATCATCGCACCCTCCCTTCAACGTAAGCACTAGTGACCGATTTTCCCCGTTACGGACCAAAGGTTTCGTTGAACTGAAAGGACCTAATTCGACTCTGTCAAAAGTCTAAAGAGTAAGAATTGAAAAAACATTAGGAAAATTTTGACTCACATTTTCCATAAACGATCTCCCAGGATTTCAATTACTCCCCTCCACACCCTTTCCTCAACCCCCTGACTACTATTGTGACTTCCTCTTTCTGGACTGGTACAACAGTCGCCGAGGAGATCGTGTCGGGCCAAGGTGGGAGGAAAGGGTTTCCTTCCGGTCACTCAAATCCGGAATTATTGTCCTAACCAAAACTCAAGATTTTCTTCGACCTCGCTTCTTGTCTCTAAATCGGTAAAATAATTCATTGAACAAGACTTGTCTGTTTTTATTTGTTGTTGTTGTTTTTGTTGGGGTGTATAAAAAGGATCCATGCAAACTGGACCAAATCAGAAATTACGTCACTTACCTTTTTGGTAGGGATCTATAAAGACGAAAGTTATCTCAACCGGTACTGACGCGGGTCCGATTGAAATGTCGTTTCTATCACACAACAATACAATGTTTATTCGATCCAATTGATCGTTCCCATTTCCTGGTCCCATCGTCGGAACCCTCCCCCGTCACAGGAACTGATCATCGTCATCATATTGGCCGAAGAAAAGAGACGAGTCCAGAGTCTCTCTTTAGGGACTACCAGAATGATCGACTGCGACCCAATCCCCCAATCCGCCCATCCGCCCATTACTCCATTTCGTGTCTCACCCCTAAAGTCTTCGGAGAGGATAGTTTCGATTTCGTGGTACGGGACGGGGTACGGGTCCACGACCTTAACCCTGAGAAGGTCGTGTCTTCCGTAAGAGAAACCCGACGAACGTCGGTGTGTCTTTCGACCCGGAGACGGAACTCTTATAGAACCCAGGTCGTCGAGAAATCAGGACCGTAAATCTAAGATCCGAACTCCGAAGGGAAATCATGGAGACTGTGTGGTTTCACGAGTCGAAGAGTCAAATTATCGGTAGTGGAGGACCCCGACCTCGACGTCAACGGGGTGGGGTACTGTCGTCCCTTTATCTCTCCCCTTGTCCTAAGAATTCAGGGTGTCCCTGTCCTGTAACCCACACGTTCGTGCGGCCGATACACCATCCGGCAGGATCTAAAGGTACCTACCTCACAGAGGGGAGGAGGACCAGGACAGTCGTCGTGTCCCAAATAGTCTTCGGAGTCACCTGTGGAGAAATAAGACTTCTCGTTGAAGGTGGGGAGGGAAAGGGTAGTAGTTTGGACTTTCGGAAACAGTCCGAAACGTACAACTGTAGTCCTAGTGACCGACATTCAAGACCCTTGGACCCTCAGGATGGAGGGTTTGCTCTCGTCCTCTGGACGGGGGTACGGCTCGAGAGACTTATGAAAGAAAGACATGTAAGACATAGAAACCAGGATACATGTAGATATAATGTAGAGAGATATATACACACACACACATACACATATATATATATAATAGAGACAAAGAAAGAATCTATTTGGAAAGTAAATAAATAGTATCGAATTAAGGGGCTCGGAGGTCGATGAAGAACAGACGATCGGGTTCATTCTGAGTTCCCAAAGTAGCTAAAGTGATCCAGGGGGGTCATGGTGGGAAAGAGTAGAAACGTGGGACTCATAGGAGGGTATACTCAGTACAACGGGTAGGAGACTTTAGAGGAGGGAATTCTAGACACGGGTCACGAGAGGCCTGTCAGGTCCAGGTAGCAACCACACCAGTCCCTAGGGTAACGAGTGGTCTGGAGCGACGAAGATTTCGAGCGGACTATCGGCCTTTCTACTAAAGTCGAGTCTTCTCTACCCCCGAAATCCGATCTTTTGGTGAATCCCAACTCCCGTTCCCTCACAACAAGAGACTACCCCGAATATTCGGTCCAACATAGTTTTCCTACCATACGAAATTTCACGTTAAATCTCGTTTCAGTCCCTAACACGTCCTCTTACTTTTTCCCATTCAGTCTTTCACAAGTAAAACAATAGGTTCTTAGACTCCTTAGAACTCCGAACCTTATCTGTCGCTCCCTTACCCTTCTCGTAAAGAGAGTCCTCCCTTCATTGACACGTCTTCTTTGATCTACCTCCTATTAAACGTTTATCTATTCTATGTGTGTGTATGTGTGTGTTGCGTTACGAGAAACGGGAATGTGTAACTTTCTTTAGTCCACTCAGTTTGTAACTTATTTCCCATCTCGGGTCTTCCACTGAGAAACGGAAGACAAAAGACAGAGTCTAAAAGTTCAACAAGACCAAGAACAAACGAACTCTGGATCCCTCATTGCCGCCCCAAATGTCATTCACCTCTTACTTCCCAATCAACTCAAGTTCCTCTCTAGTTATATTCTCCTAGAACCCGTCAACATCATTTACTATTGGTACCCAGGTGAGAGGTCTAAAACACCCAAAGAGACATTCCGAATAGAAATGTGTCTACGTTTATGTGTAAGACATATTCACACATTGAATATTACTATCACACACACACGCGCGCGCACACACACACGTAATCAACGATATCGGGTGGTCCGAGGAGACAGGTACCCTAAGAAGTCCGTCCTTATGATCTCACCCAACGGTCAAGGAAGAGATCGAGAAGGACTGGGTCCCTAGTTTGGACCCAGAGGGTCTAACGTCCGTCTAAGAAATGGTAGATCCAGTGGTCCCTTTGGGTATTATTAACCGACCAGATGGAATTTATTAAACGGTGAACTAAGTATGTAACTGAGATACGCTTGGGTAGACCCCACCCCCTCTCACAAGGAACCATGGATTTACTCTAGTCCCTCGTAAGAACCCTAAACCTCGAAATCTCTTTCAAGACCGTAGGTATGTGGGAAGTACTGGAGTGTGGTGTCAGGGGTAGTCCCTTGTTCCTTGCCGGACTCAGACTAGAACATTTTATACGGAAAATTGAACGGACTTTGACCGAAGTACCGTCTCCTCTCTGCTCTCTTCTGACTATGAGCAAAATATTACAGAACCCTTACCGACTCCCTCTGGTATCAATAAACTTGTCCTCCACATTAAAGGAGGGGAGGGTCGTGACGGATTGTCTTATCGACCGTGAAAAGTCTTCCCGTGACCCTCCCCATTGTCACTTATCACAGATGGTCGGTGTCTCAAGACGGAGACGACTTTGGAATTTCGGTACGGCTAAGGGTCTTCGACATATGTCGTCAGACCTTTAGATTCTTACATGAGGAGCGTAAACCACCCAACCAAATTGAAAGGACGCTGAGACACGGGACACTCAGATCAAAATCAGTTCGTAGTCACAATTCTCTCCTTCCGGCAACGTAAAAGGTAGGGAAGGAAGTCTCGACCCCAATTCCCCTCTCACCCGATCCTTCCTTTCTTAGTCCCTTCGGTCCCCGTCTCATTAGTCCTTGTGATAAAGGTCTGGAAAGAGACCCCGGACCCGTAACCTGAAAAAGATCCCCTTACTTAACCCCTCCCAGTAGTGAAATACCCTGTGTCCCTTTGTCCCGATGGACCTCCTGTCCAAGTTCCAAACTTTGTCATCGAGACGCAATCAGTGGAGTGTCACTTCTTAAGTAATAAGTCCGACCCATGTCCACACCACCAACACAGAAATACGAAATATAAGGGACCCTCATCTCCTGGAGACACATCCTCGACCCATAGGTTTCTCTCTCAGGTCAAATCTTTGATCTTTCCTCTTGTCACCCCTGGTTCTAGGATCCAATCTCAGTCCTCAACGGTTGTCTTTCATTTGATGTGGTACTTTTTGGGACCGAAGAGAGGTGTCCAAAGTCACCCCTTTGTAATTAGACGTCTGATATAAAGACTCCCGTATATGGGGTAGTCTCTCTCAGAACGGAATCCATTGTACCATTCACCCTTCTATCTCTCCCTCCCCCGAGGTCGGAGTTTCATAGTCTGTAACCACCATCACCCTCCACCCCCCCTCAGATAAGTAGGTCGGTGTACCAGGAAGATTACCCTCAGAGGTTCGTACCGACTCCGGAAGATTCGGTGAAGTCGGATTAGAAGGGAGAGGAAGGGAGTAGGACCGAATTCCCTCAACACGTAGAACCCGGGTTTCACCCCACTCCACTTCCCTCTTTTTGCACCTGAGGTCCACCGGAGACCCAATTTCTTCTTCTTCACCTCTTCCTACAAGGACCCCGAGGGGTCATTCGGACCCATTGTTTGTAGGGAGTGGGTCCTCGGTGTTCTTCTCTTTGGTCTCCCTACCCCTCCACCCTGACGTTCGGCAGTCTGTAACGACTACGCGTGCGATTGTCGTGACGGGAGGAAGAGTCGGACGAGGGAATTACTGAGGAGGTTAAACTCGAAAAGTCCCAGAGGTATCGCATGTCACGACAGTGCCTCCGGCGAACCTCTCCGATGAAAGTGGTGAACCAGTTTTTCCGACTTCAGACGATACATAAACGGTGACCGACTGTCGCTCTACCGTCCATACTTGAGTATCGGGGTTTCCTAGAGGAGGCCGTCCATCCTTCACGCGTGGACCGTCCACCGTGACCACCTGAGGTGACAGGGTGAATCCTACTCGTGGTCGAGCTTCAGCGGGAGTGGTGACGCCTCCCCCTCCAGAAAGTTCCCTGACCAGAGTAGATGGTGCACCATCTTTCATTCCCCCTCCTACTCCTTCCCCGACAGTCTCCGGCATAGGTGAACCTTTCAGTGTAACTGGACCAACTCCGCCTACAAGAGGGGGAGGAACCAGACCACCCAGACTTCGTCAAACGGACAGTGGACCGTCGGTTACTCCTCCGAGAAGGCGTACAACCGGTGAGCCTAGTATTCCGTCCCGAAGGGTAACACCCGCCGATGCTGACGCACGACCGACTTTGCCTACCAGAGGCGGGCGAAGAACCCGGCCCGTTAGAAACGGTCCTTCCATGGACACTACTTCTAAAGGTCCTACCACCACTCGTGGTCGACCCGTTATTCTTCGTGTTACCGGTCACCCGTGAGGAGTGACTACATCGCCTTCGGTATCGGTTACCACCAGACCCTGAGCTCCCTCTTCTCCTTCCGGGGCCACTCACACACGTGGACCTGGTGCGTCCCCCACACCAACCGGCCCCCGGGGTCGAGGTCGTCCAGGGGTACCCGGTGCCGGTGGTCTATGGTGTGGTGTGGTTTCTCCTTGGTCCACGGACGCTTCCACCGCCTCTTCTCGTCCTCGAACATCGCGGTGACGTACAGTTACTTCCACCAGGTGTCCAGGAACTCCATCTCCTTCGCGAACAGTCGCTACACGAGGTAAGAGTGCAACGAAGCCGGTAGAAATCACTCCTGAGAGGAGGAGGCCTAGGGACCCGGGTAATCCCCGGCCGAAAGGCAGACTCACCAGACCGACATTATGTGGAACCGTTGGCTTCAGTAGACGTCTCTCGTTCTGTCGTATTACTCTCAATGACGACTTTAGGTCGGTTGAGGGTCGGTGGGGGAAGGGTTGCCCTTCCTTCTTCATAAGTAAAGTCACGGTGACTAGACACAAGAGAATAATCGTTTACAAATGACTCGTGAACGTTGTACGGTCCGGGACATCACGTTCTACGACCTTTCAGTTTTTACTTAGACTGTCGACTGTCGTTGGAACGAGAGGTTCTTAAGTGTCGGATCACTCTTTCTATGAAAAAGTCGTTTCGTTTGTTAACGTTACTTCAGACTATAAAAATTAATAATCCTTTTCGTCTCTTCTTTTTCATTATGCAAGGGTCAAGGAACTTCCACCGTCACCCTGATTTCTCCCGAGACGACCAGAGGAAAGTGGTGTTTTGACCAAGACACTTCTAGGGATTAAGACTTTATCCTAGGGAGGGATGGCAGAACTTACTGTGACCGTTCCTTATGATAGGACAACAATAGGAAGGTTCAGTCAGGGGGACTTGTGTGTATACGGGAATTAAAGAGGTAAGACAGGAGTTGGAGGTGTAGTCACGAGTGACCACTATGATTCTATGAGAAGATCGACTCTTCTATCGTCTTTGATGGGTAAGAAGATGGGGAGTTCTACAAGAGATTCGTGGGTCGGGTAAAGTGATAAATAATAACAGTAATAGTAATAATAGTAGTAGAAAAAAGTAATAGATCCAACCCCAGACCTCACCACAGTCTTTCTCGTATCTGTCTTGACTCATTTTCTTTTGTTCGTTACCACATCCTTTTTGTAGTTTGACTTCGGAGGACCGTCGTGACCCGGTAAAAGGGTTCCTGACCCTCTCTACGGTCTAACATCACCGTTTTAACAGAACTGACTCACTTCATCTCTCACCCCTCTCATATAATCGAACACGGATACACACGAGTTCAAGTCTAAGTCCTTACGAGAAACAGGACTATCATCTTTCACCCTGTTCAGAGACTTTATCCTCTGTTGAGTAAATTATGTTCCACGAACCGTGGAGACGGGTTCCTTATTGAACAAAAAAAGGACGTCTCTTTCTTAATATTATTTAACTCGGGAACCTGAACTCTAGACGGTCGGTCTGGACCCTTCCTCGTCCACTAGAGACCCCTCAAACAAAGAAGAACCTCTTGTGTCTCTCCGAGTAGTGTAAGAGGTAAGAGTCTTCAGACAGGGTAACGTAAAATAGAAAGACGTGTAACGGGGAATCGGACACAAAGGTACCGGAATAACGATCTTTTGAGATTTAATAGATCCAGGTAAGTATATAAGTGGGCCAGTCAGTCAAGTCAACGAGGTAACACAGGTTGAGACGCTGGGGTACCTGATGTCGTGTGGTCCGAAGGGACAGGTAATGGTTTGAGCTCAAACTCAGTCACTACGGTAGGTTGGTAAAGTAGGAGACAGTAGGGGAACAGGAGGATGAAAGTCAGAAAGGGTCGTAGTCTCAGAAAAGGTTACTCAGTCAAGAAACGTAGTCCACCGGTTTCGTAACCTCGAAGTGGGTTCATCTGTGTTTTAACCTCTAGTGGTTGTCTGTTCTTAGGTTCTTATAAGTCTCTGTTAGCCGTCGCGTAAAATGTGACGGGTGAACCTTGAGTAGGTGTACTCTGAGGAGTCGGTCTGTACCGACAAAACCTCTTCCTGTGGGATATTAAGACTTCAAACTTTTTTAGAATAAATCCCGGGTTCATTTCGGGGTGAGTCATGAGTCATCATTATAATTATTTTCTTTGTTAGTGGTCTTTTGAACGGAGACACACGGTAAGTGTCAAATGCACAATCGTACGAAGAGTAAACTGGGACTTTGAGAACTTTCTTCACTTTGAAGATATCTTTAAAACTTCTTGTCCCCTTAGATTTTGTCCGTACGATCTTTCAACACCTACTCACTCGTACTGAAATTAAAAGTTTTTCTTTTAAATTCACGTAAAGTGTTTAATGTTTCTCCCTCTGGTATCTGTTCTGAGATCTTACCTTGCAATTCTATCACTTATGAACCTGTCCCAACCCCTTTCCGTCAATAGTCATCCTGGGTCGTACCGCAATGATTCTTGTTCAGTTTACTGTGATTGGATTAAAAGAAGAAACTGTTCCAATGATTAAACCGTGTAGTCTCTTTACGTTATCTCTTTCACGTAGATTCGTTCTAAAAAAAAAATATTCTAGAGAGTAATACAGGAACCCCTATCTCTGTTTACTTGTTTTACGCAGAGATTAACCACCGAATTTTTATTTTTTAGTCACAATGACCACTCACCTAGTACTCTCGGACTTTATTCGAAAGATTACTACACGGTCTCTCGAAATAGAAACCAGAACGGGAGTCAGTTACAAGAATTCTGATTAAAATGAGTTTTTATATCTTGTGTACCGGTAGCTAATACGTCTACTGTGTCTCGACCCTGTCTAGTTTTTCTTCAGTCTACTCACCCGGTTTATATTGTTTTTCCTATTTGTAACCTAATGTATAAACCCAGATTTTTAATGGACTCGTTCAAGACGTTAACCTTTCTACACTAAAGTATTCGTCTTGGTACTTTCATTTACATTCGTAAAATCGTCTTTCATTAGGTTACACTCAATGAATACACAAAACCAACGGTTTTTTCGTCACGTTAAAATTCAAGGAACTCAACTTGATTTCATAGATTCCTAAGTCAACTTAGACGAGACAAGTAGAGTGTGGACGTCATGACTCAGATTTCCTTGTTAATCCTGTACTCCCAGAAGCCTTGGTTTAGTGCACTCTTCACCAACTTCCATTACCTCTTCAAATGAACTTACGTGACGGTACACTTGTCTTCAAACTTAAACTCGAGGTTCTTCTTGTTAGCCCTGTTGACTCAAATTTGGTAGTTCTTTTTCTAAGGTCTAACTATACTTCTTGTGACATTGTTTACATTTTTCTCGTAGAGTTTTCCATCTCTCATGGGACAGGGACCTTCACAAGTTACGGCCCATCCTACTCTTAAAATGTCTCTAAGATGTCTCCTCTGATCTCGAAACCTACCCTCTAAATTTCTGACAGAAATTCAAAGACTGATGTAAGTATCTTCTAGTTCTACGGACGGAGGAGGGGCAGAGATAGGGGAGTGAAATATGGGACTGTGGGTCTCTAGGACGTGACTTCAGGATTGAAACACGACTCCTCTCTGGGACAGACCCCTTTACCTTCGAGAACCCCGAGTTCCTTTCAGAACGAATAGCAAGGGTTGCATTATCGGATACTAATATACAGTAGACCCCCGAAGGGATCACCGAATCAACCATTTATTAGGCGGACGTAACACCCTCTGGACCCAAGCTAGAGACCCAACCCTTCTAGGGGACCTCTTCCCTTTCCGATGGGTGAGGTCATAAGACCGGATTTCTTAAGGTTCCTGACATATCACGTGTCCCAACGTTTCTCAGTCTGTGTTGACTTATTGAAAGTGAAATGAAGTGAAGTATATAGTAAAACGTCAAATACTCTGTATATTAAACTGGGGGTGTGGTACTCCATTCATCCTTTGTGTAGTAATTTTTGATTCCAAGTCTCTACAAATGAGGTTCACCTAAACCTCGGTCTTGGGCAGAAGACCGAGGTCTTGAAAATTTAATATCGTCGACGAAGGCATATAGGGTTCAAGTAAGAGTGGTAGAGCAAGAGTCCTCCGTGGAGACATCAGAGGACATATCTCTTCGTGTCGGCTCTGTCTCTTCTGCCCCGGGTCTCGAAGATCTCCGGTCACAATTCCGATGTCAAAGAACCCGTCACCTCCAAAACCGATGACCGATCACCACTGACGGCGGAGGTTGACACCCGGACGACGACGGTCGGAAACATAGACGGACGAGGTCGACAATATACGACGAGGGTCGATAACGCGATGGAGGGTGGCGGTCCGTCGAAACAAGAGGTGTCATCACTCTTAGTCTTCGCATATTTGTTTAGACGATGTGAGGTGGGGGTCCCGACCGACCCGGGGCTCTTCCCCCGTCGTACCTCAAGACCTTTACTAAACAACGACGGGGTGGACTTTGTATGTATTGATAGAGGAGATCTCCCACGACAAAGGGGTCTGGTCAGGGTCGGTCTATGGTCCCTGTCATCGACTTCTTAAGACTTTTGTTTTCGTCGGAGAGTCGTTAGTCTGTGTTAGTGGAAGAAAGATGAGGTTTTTAATTCGATTACTCAGGGATTTTGTTTCCGGTCAGTGTGGATGTCACGACAGGCCGTGCAAGGGAATCGTTTGTCGAGAGGGAGGACTAAGTGTGGACGTCTACCTAGATTCGAAATAAAAAAATAGATTCTCGAGTACTCAGTAAATGGGAGGTCTTACCTAAATAGTCTCGGAAAGAACTCATGGTCTAACGAGACGTCATACGTGTGAGGAGGACACTAATTTTGACTAAGGACCGAGGGGTGACGAGACTCGTGTTGTAAGTCCCGAGAAGCACTAGACCAGGAACGGAGGAGGAACCGAAACCAGACCGGTGTAAAGACGAGTATAGGATCTGAGGTCGAGGTATTTCGGGGAGTGAGATGGAAATGGAGACCTAGACGAAAACGAGACGGGGCGAGGAACGGGTGGTCCTACTACTGGAAGTCGAATAGAAAGTTTTAAGTGAGTTCACAATAAACGTGGGAACCTTCGGACGGACTGGTAACTTCTTTCTCAAGTAGAGGTGGGGGGGTGGGGGGTGGGGGCGGAGGTCGTTCTCAAATGATTCGTATCAAACATGTGTAAGGATAAAAGTTTGTAGTACCACAAAACGTTGCCAAACAAATGTTAACAAACGGTAGACACTCAAGACTTAAATTCCGGTGTCTGACACGTGTAGTGGACAAAGTGATCATGACTCACGTCAAACAATTTCAGACTCATTTTCCTTCTGATCTTGGGACTAAACCTGTTTGTCTCCGGTCCAGATGGAGTGTTCCTGGGTTCAAATGTGCACGTGTCTACAAATGTTTAAGAAAAAAGTTTTCCACCCTATCTCGTTCGGGGTCCGTGTCAAGGGTCGAGGGAGACGTCAAGGGAAAGGTTCTGCTACTTCCTCCTCTTATACGGATATGTGTCGACGCCCGTAACCCCGCCTAAAACGGTTTGCCGTACTGGCCTTTCCTACGAAGCCGGGGGAGGGACTCCGTCACCTCCTCCCCGTCCAATCTCGACACACGGACAGTCCGACCTTCACCCCACCCGTCCCTTCGTCGGGACTCGTTTCTCGAAATAGACAGGAGAGACCGTTCTCGTTCGGTTTACTTCTTCGAAACCCTATGCTTAGGATTTACGTAGGTAATGGTGCACACTTACTTAAGAGAAGATGAAGACGGGGAGAAAGCAAAGGATTTATCAATTGTCACGGTCCTGAAGGGACCACCAGGTCACCAATTCTGAAGTACAAGGTCATTTCCTTTGGGAGTCTTACCCTCTTTTAGTAACGTCTACTTTGTTGACTGTTTCCTAATTAGAGGTTTTATATGTTCGTCGAATACATCGAGTTATGGTCCTTTTGTTTGTTGGTTTTTTTTTTTTTTTACCCACCTTCTGGATTTGTCTGTAAAGAGGTTTCATCTGTATGTCTACCGGTTGTTTGTGTACTTTTCTACGAGTTGTAGTGAGTAATAATCTCTCTACGTTTATGCTCGATGTTATTCCATAGTGGAGTACGGTTAGTCTTACCGGTAGTAAATTTTTAGATGTTTGTTTACGACCTCTCCTACACCTCCTTTCCTTTGGAAGAACGTACCAACCACCCTTTCATTTAACTATACCGGCGATTCCTTGTTGTACTTCTAAGGAATTTTTTTTTTTTTTTGATCCTTACCTTGATGGTATACTGGGTCGTTAGGGAGATGACCGGTATATAGGACACCTTTAGCATCGACTTACCCCATGCACATAGGGTTACAAGCGACGTGTGAAAAAATGTCATCGATCCTGTACCTTCGTCGGATCTACAGTTAGTTGTCTACTTACTTATGTCTTTAACACCATGTATATATGTTGCCTTACAATGAGTCGAAAATTTTTCATACGTAAACTCAGTCAGGATTATCCACCTACTTGGATATCGGATAACATGTCTGACTTCATTCAGTCTTTCTGTTTATGACATATAATTCGTATATATACCTTAGATATTTCTACCATGACTACCTGGATAAACGTCCCGTAGTCACCTCTACGTCTATATCCCTGGTCTGAACACCTGTGCCACACCCTCTCTCTCCTACTCTGCTTAACTCTCTCATCGTACCTTTGTGTGTAATGGTGTACATTTGATCTATGGGTCACCCTTAACCGACACACTGTGTCCCTCGAGTTGGGTCACGAGGTACTGTTAGCTCTTCCCGACCGACGCCTCCCTCGACCGTCCCTCCAGGTCTCCCTCTCCTGCATACATATGGACACCGACTGAGTACAACTACATACCGTCTTTGGTCGTGTTATAACATTTCGTTTATGGAACGTTACTTTTTAAAAAAATTTTTCTGAGACATGAGGGTTACATTCACCGTGTCCAAACTAGGGACCAGTCCCTTAATTCTAGGACGTACTTACCACGTCGGTTTCTAAGAAATTTATCAATTGTCACGGTACTGGAGGTTCAATTGACGTAACTTTTACAAACTATTGTAGAGTTTGAGACGAGGGAGGAGTAGGGTTATAAGTAGTCCGCGGTGTGCGACACCTAAACAATGAATACAGAGAAGGGGGAGTAAAGTAACAGACTCAAGTCCAGGAATTATGGAAAACCGACTTAGTAGTTGGAGGATGAGTAGCGGACAGAGATGAGAAAGAGAGGGGTTTACGAAGGATGTGACGACGACCTAGCGAGAAGGATTCGACGCGGAGACTAGTGCTTGGTCACGTGGGCGTAGTCATGAAGTGTATCGTGCAGACGAGAGTACCGTAAGGACACTCCATACCTCCAATGGTAGGAATGAAATACTTACTCCTTTGACTTCGATTCCCTCTCCTACACTAGCCATTTAGCTCCAGAAACCGGAGGGCTTGGAAAGACGGAGGTTTGAGGTAAACAGTAACAGGACATTGATAGAGTCTAGGAAGGGGTCGAGTTAGGGAAGATGAGAACCACATCCAAACTGTCTACTACACAGGTGATACATAGTCTCTCTCCGGTGTGAGTCAGACCTCGTAATCGTCTCAGACGAAGACATGGAAGAAAGGTCGGAATAAAGGACGGAGAAGACAGGAACCGTTTGAAGTCTGTTTGGTCGTCAGGGGACGAGGGATAACGTGTTTGGGTCCAAAAGGACGGAAGTTTCCTGACAGGTACGAGAACATAGAAAGACGAGAGGGAAAGAGGAACAGAAGCATATCGGCTCTATTGAAAGTCTCGGGTAAAGTTTACTAAGGAGAAGGTACTCCTGAAGAGACTGGGGGTGTCGGAATGCATTTCGGAGACTTTTATATATATATACACACACATAAAAATATAAGGTAGATATAGAAGATAACGTGTAGATGAACCATATTGTACATAGAAGATGATGGTTCTTCGCATAACTTTATTCCTAGGTCCATGTCGTGTAAAGATAATCGGACTGTATACTAATTGTGTTACAAACTGTGTGTCATCCATGAGTTCTTCATCAAAGTAAGTCAAGTCAGTGAGTCAGCACAGGCTGAGAAACACTGGGGTACTTAGTGTCGTGTGGTCCGGAGGGACAGGTAGTGGTTGAGGGCCTCAAGTGAGTTTGAGTACAGGTAGCTCAGCCACTACGGTAGGTCGGTAGAGTAGGAGACAGTAGGGGAAGAGGAGGACGGGGGTTAGGGAGGGTAGTAGTCCCAGAAGAGGTTACTCAGTTGAGAAGTGTACTGCACCGGTTTTATAACCTCAAAGTCGTAGTCAGGGAGGTTACTTGTGGGCCCTGACTAGAGGAAATCCTACCTGACCAACCTAGAGGAACGTCGGGTTCCCTGAGAGTTCTCAGAAGAGGTTGTGGTGTCAAGTTTCGTAGTTAAGAAGTCACGAGTCGAAAGAAGTGTCAGGTTGAGAGTGTAGGTATGTACTGGTGACCTTTTTGGTATCGGAACTGATCTGTCTAGAAACAACCGTTTCATTATAGAGACGAAAAGTTATACGATAGATCCAACCAGTATTCAAAGGAAGGTTCCTCATTCGCAGAAAATTAAAGTACCGACGTTAATGGTAGATGTAACTAAAACCTCGGGGGGTTTTTATTTAAGACTGTGACAAAGGTGACAAAGGGTTAGATAGACGGTACTTCATTACCCTGGTCTACGGTACTAGAATAAAAAGACTTACAACTCGAAATTCGGTTGAAAAGGTGAGAGGAGAAAGTGAAAGTAGTTCTCCGAAAAATCGAGGAGAAGTGAAAGACGGTATTGCCACCACGGTAGACGCATAGGCTCCAATAACTATAAAAAGGACCGTTAGAACTAAGGTTGAACACGAAGAAGGTCGGGTCGTAAAGAGTACTACATGAGACGTATATTTAATTTATTAGTCCCACTGTTATATGTCGGAACTACATGAGGAAGGATAAACCTTGGTCAGACAACAAGGTACAGGTCAAGATTGACAACGAAGGACTGGACGTATATCCAAAGAGTTCTCCGTCCAGTCCACCAGACCATAAGGGTAGAGAAAGTCCTAAAAGGTGTCAAATAACACTAGGTGTATCAGTTTCCGAAACCGTGTCAGTTATTTTGTCTTTATCTACAAAAAGACCTTGAGAGAACTAAAAAACTACTAGATCGTCTACAACCGTTAAACTAGAGACCAAGGAGACGGAAAAGATTTAGGTCGAACTGGTAGACTTTCAAGTGCTAAGTGTATGACGACTTCGGACCGAACCTCTTAAAACTCGTAACGAAATGATCGTACACTCTACTCACGTTAACACGACATCAAACTCGGAAGAAACCGTAACGGAAAGAATCCCTAACCTTACTTTTCACTGGAAAAGGTCAGGACACCGGTGACGACTTAAAGGGTTTAAACGACCGTATAACTCACGTCGTGAAAGTGTCGTAGTAGAAAGTCCTAAACTTTATCGAGTTGACCTTAAGGTAGTGGAGGTGAGCGAAACAAGTATCACTACGGAAGATTCCGGGTGAACTGAAGTGTAAGGTCCTACAGACCGAGATCCACTCACTAGTGTGGTAGTACTAATAGACCCAACACTTCTAGAAAAAACATGTCAAGAAGACACATAAGAACGGTGGAAAAGAATTATAGAAGACGAAGACAATCCAGGTATGGTAAAGACAGGAAATAATTCGGGTAGAAATGTACTTTATAAGGGAACCATCGAGATTAAAAGAACTTCTCTAGCGATCAGAAAGGGTAAGACAGGTATGGTAAAGACAGTAAATAATTCGGGTAGAAATATACTTTACAAGGGAACCATAGAGATTAAAAGAACTTCTCTAGAGATCAGAAAGGGTAAGACAACAAAAGGAGATAAAGAAACGTAACTAGTGACTCCTTCAGAAAGAATAGAGAGGAACGATAAGAAACCTTGAGACGTAAGTCTACGAATATAGGAAGGAAAAGAGGAAACGAAAAACGTAGAGAAGAAAAGTGTCGATAAACATTCGGGAGGAGTCTGTCGGCAAAACGAAAAAAGTAAAGAAAAGGTACCCCTACCAGAACTAGGGACAGAGGACATGTTACAGTGCTTGGAGACAGGTATCAAGTAGTCCGTGAGACAGATAGTCTAGATCAGGGAATTTAGATAAAGAGTGAAGGTGACATATTAGTATTCCCTAAACTAAATCCAGTATGGACTTACCAGATCACCAAAAGTGGTGAAAGAAGTTAAATTCAGACTTAAGCCGTTATTCCTCAAGTACTAGACTCGATGTCAGTCGAGGGCCAGAGCAAAAAGGACTGACATATCTCGAAGAGGTAAAAACCGACGTTTCTTATGTTAGTTAGACTAAAGCCACAACTGGTAGATCACTACAGGTACACATCTCAGAAGAAATAGTTCTTCATCAAATACTCACTTATTTACTCCTCCTCCCATGAGGGTTCAGTGAGGTCGGTGTCCCCGGTTACATTCGTATAACTCTTAGGAGGAGGTACTCCTGACTCCCGTATACCTTCGAGAACCGGACCCCTGTTGTCTATCTTGAAGTGAGACCAAGTCCTAGAGAGAAGAAGACCCCGGAAGGGTGAGGGGTAAGAGCAAACATAGAAGAAAACTAAAAAAGAATACTACTAAAAAGAGAAAGGATATAGGTGACTTTACGGTTATTGATTAATAGTCGTGATAATCTATCCGTTTGTTTGGTTTGCAGGAGTAGACATTACTACGTGGGCGACGTATCCGTATAAATACGTCAGAGTCCACACACAAGTACGTAAATATGTTACTTGTAAATGATCCACGGTCTAAGACTTGTCCTGTGACTTTAATACCTCCATTCAACCTATATCTGAGATCGGAACTCCTGGAATGTTAGTTTCCTCCGTTGGTGTTTCGTCCGTTCGACACTATTCACGGTGCCCCACCCCCCTTCTAGGGACTTCAGGACCCCCTGAAACGTTTCCCTTTCCACTGTAGATCGAGTTCCACTGCCCCGACCTTTCTGTTGGTTATACATAACTACCTCGTGGATAATTCACGATCCGTGACCCGATTCAACACCCCCTATAAAATTACAATACGTTCACGATAATAGGATTAAACAAAATGGCCCTTTGTATTAGTCATTCATTGTTCGTTCTCAACTCTAAAAAGAGGTGTGGACTGACAAAGTGGGTCCCCTCTAATACAATCTCTTTCCACCGTGACCCTGACTCGGACTTCCGTTCTAAACCTGGGAATCTCCAACCTCAAAACCCCACCCCAGTTTCTCTTCCGGGGAGTCCCTTCCCTCGTCATCCTTGTTTTTCATATCGCAACTCCGTTAGGTCCCGGTCGTCCCCTCTCCTCGGTCAGTAAAACCCTCTTCGCAACTCTCGTGTACTCTGAATTACCCTGTTTACCCTTTTGTTGCTACCCGAGACTAGGGTATTGTGGGAGGACGGAACCCCAGTCGAAGTACCTAAATTTCCAACCCGACAATCTTACTCCCCGTTCTCGGTGTACCGGACCCATACCTCGGGCCGCGGAGGGTGTCCCTAGTCTACGTCCCTGAACCAGGGGAGGGACATCACGTGTGGGTGAGTCTCGGGGGGTCCCCTCAGAAGAAGTCCCTTTGTCTTCCTCTCTCTTACTCCCGGTGATAGTAAAGGACTTACGGAGGAAATCCGGTCGTGTAGTGTAAAGTAGGAGCGTCGTTAAACCCTTGTCTCAAAACAAAAAAAGAAAAAAAAAAAATTCCCAAAAAAAAAAAAAAAAAAACTACACCTGGTAAAAATTTCAGAAATAACTTAAACATTGTTATAACGAAGACAAAATACAGAACCAAAAAACCGGTGTTTCGTACATCTTAGATTTGAGGGGTTGGTCCCTAGTTTGTGTGTGACGGACTCAACCTTCCGCTTTAGAATTGGTGACCTGACGGGTCCTACAGGGTCCGTCTTAAAGGTAAGAAGTCAAGGAATACCTTGACCCCAAGTTCCTCGGGGTCATATATTCATCGTCTCGACTCTAATCATAGATCAAGGCCGACGTAATGTTTCAAGAGAGGTGATATCGAAGTCCAATTATAATGTCACTGGAACGGAAACGACTCGTCTAAAGTGTGAGTTGTTGGTCTCTTCTACCCGTGGACCTCGTCCTACCGCCGAGCGTCCTCGGTCGGTCCACACTTCTTACGCGTCGTTAGTGGGTCCCACGCAGACTCCCAACCACCAGTACGAGAGACAACACACTGGCGAGACGGGATCACAAGGAAGATCCAAGCGCACTGTCCAGAAATAGGAGGGGTAAGGAAGGGAACGTGAGACGAGGGTTGAGAGAAGAGTAGAGAAGATAGTAGACGTGACGGGACGAGTATAAAGTATGACCGACAAAATGGTTTTACACAGAGGGGAATAGACAGGAGGAAAAGTGAAAGGAGAGACAGAAAAGTGAGGGGGATGTAGACAGACCGGGTAGGGAAGAAGAGGAGGTGGAAAGAAGACGGAGGACAGAACGTTGGACCTGTACACTAAAACCTTCTACCACTATACCTCCTTATGACACACACACACACTCAGCGAGTCAGCACAGGGTGAGAAACGGTGGGGTACCTGATATCGGGTGGTCCGAAGAGACAGGTACCCTAAGAGGTCCGTTCTCATGACCTCACCAATCGGTAAGGGAATTGGTCCCCTAGAAGGACTGGGTCTCTAGTTTGGGTCCAGAGGACGTAACGTCCACCTAAGAAATGACAGACTCGGTGGTCCCTTCGGGCTTCCTTATGACACGACAGGTAGTTTAGTGTCGAGACTGGAGGTTTTAGACAGTGTGATATAGGGGTGGGTGTAGGCGTTCGGTTCCACGGGTACAATCATCTCCGTAAGATTCGGGGTGTTTGAGGGCAAGTGGGACAAAGAAGGGAGGTCTCTACCGAAGAACTACGTCCCTAAACCTTCACCCCAGTCTTTCCCTCCGTCAAAGATCCTTCTATCCTTCTCAAGGGTGATAGGTTAATAAGATGTAAACTTCCATGTCCTTATGGACTTGGTTAGTGTCACCCCATATCTATTCACTTACCCCCCGATCTTTGTCCTTCGGTATCACGGTCGAGTGAGACAGGGTTGTTGACGGGTAGTACGAGTCCACGACACACGACCCTCTCGGGACATGTGTTTGTCACCCCAACACTCGTACTAGCCCGAGTCTCGACCCCCGACCCCCCCAGAGGTTCGGGTATGTGTAGAATCTGTCGACTCAATCCACACACAGACTCGGACACAGGACCTCTACCTCGGTCCCATAGTCCTTGAGTATCCATCCGTCACCCGACCTGACCCTTATTCTCGAAAGTCATGGACGGAGTTGAGACGGAGACTGATTGTCACTAGAACTCATTCATAAATTTGAAGAAGCCGGTAATAAAGGAATTAACACCTTTTTTCCCGTAGTCTAATGGAGGTATGAAGAGTTTGATCCCACGGTCCTCCACGAGTTTCGGTGTCCTAATTTAAATTCTATGGAAGGATTCTATAGTTAAAGTGAGTTCCTAAGACTCCCCTTTAGAATAAAATGGTAATTTGTATCAATTATAATGTCAATTCACAATCAGTGAGTCAGCACAGGTTGAGAGGTTGGGTAGCTGAAATCAGGCGGTCGGAGGAGACAGGTACCCTAAGAGGTCCGTTCTTATGGCCTCTTCCAGGGAAGAGGTCCCCTAAAAGGGTTGGCTCCCTAGCTTCGGTCCAGAGGACTTAATGTCCGTCTAAGAAATGACAGACTCGGTGGTCCCTTCGGGGTCATAAGTTGTTTACTACATTTTGCCTCACTTTTAAAATACCTTAAATTTTCTGTTTTGTCTAAAGTTCCTATAGGTCCCACACCCTCGAATACTGGGTGGGGACATAGAAGACCCTATTTTAAGGAAGACGGAAAATCTTGGACAACGACCCAGTTAAACCCTACGTGACACGAACTCTCAATAGTTCCAGTGCAGGACGAAATTTTCAGGTACAGATCGGACTCGGGGAGGGGCACGTCTACCCAGGGTAGGGAGGGTGACCGGAACCACCTCTGTCCTCTGATGATGAATCGGAGGAGAGTGGTTGGCATAATAGAGACAAAACCTATGGTCGAGGTTGAACTTATCGCTGGAACCTCCGGAGGTCCTCCTCTAGTCGACGTGTCACCCCTGACTTTTCTTCGTAAAGATCCGAAGGTTCACAAGGTTTACGCTCACTCCCCTTCTCTTCTCTTTCCTCTGCCACAGTTCCTTCCGGACCTTCTTTTCGTGACGTCCTAATACATTCGGGAGCTCCAACCCTCTCCTTACCTCGACCCAAACCCCAAGAAAACTTTCAACTGTAGAAACAAGTAAATAGAAGGAGGACAGGACGGGGTTTCTTTTATTTGTTTATCTTTGGGTCGGTCTACGTGTGTTTAGAACTCCACCCCTTTTTTCCCGGCACACACACAGGCCCCGGACGGAACGGTCGACTCAGTGGCGTCCGAGACGGAGGGTGGGAGGACAGAGGAAGGGGAAGGGAGGGTAGGAGATCGGAGCCGGACTGTGTTCCGGGACCGGGTTCCTTCTTATCCGAAAAGAAGGGAACACAGTTGCAAACCTTTCAAGAGTATCAGACTAGTTTTCTTTCCTATTTTCGGAAGTTTCGTAAAGGACCCTCGGACACTGGAGGTAGACCGGGAAGACTGGGAGAACACGAAAGGCCAGTCTTCTCCCTCCTTGTGTCCCCACCTAGGGACAGTCTACAAGAGGAGACAGGTCTGCGGTGGGGTCAGTCACACCCGACTAATCCTGGTGTCGGGGAAGGAGGTGGGGTTAAGGGACCGTCACTGAAGACAGGGTATGCTCTTCTCTCGTCGCAAGGACGTTTCTTGATGACCCCGCCCCCCTCCCCCCACGAAGGAGCCCCTGGAGGAAGGGGGTCGACCTCTCCCTCTTCTGAAGGACCGTGCACGTCGACCACTGCTGACGGAGAAACTACGTGGACGGAGGGGAACGGGGGCCGCATGCGAGGGAGACACTCAATGGTGGGCCGGTGTCGCAGACGGGGACGGGTAACACACCCCGGCGTCCCGACGCGTAGGACCACGACACACTCCTCGAACCGTGGTAGGTCTCAAGTCGACTCCTGTTTCCTGCGCGGTCACGGAGGAGTCGGGGTCGAGGTCGGTAGGGCCCTCGGAGGACCGGACCCAGGAGTGGAGTCTTCTTGCAGAGTCTCTATGATTGGGTGGGGAGGAGTGGAGCTGACTTCTTGGCCTTTTTCGTCCACGATTCTGTGTCGACTCCGCGACTCTTCGTTATCGTAATTATATCTATTAACAGTAACAATAAGACAACAGAAGCCATTCTAGACTCTGTGGCTTCTCCAGCGGTGCCTGTGACCCCCTCCAAAGTCTCCTCGACCCGACCGCTACTGGTTACCCAACCAAGTTCTGGAGTACAAGTACACAGTCGGACGGGCCTGAGAAATTAGTCCGTGGTGGACCGGACCCAAGGACTCTAACAGGTATCTTGGGTTGACTAGGGGTCACCATGATCAACTCTCCTAGTGGGATCAAACCTTCAATCTTCATAAGAAGGTCTGTCTCGGGGCGACCCTCTCAAGTGGGGGTGCGGGTCGACGTGAATCGTATCTCCCACGACCGTTCTAATGTCTATCGACCTCCCCGTCTTCTCTCCTGAGGTGTTTAAGTTCGAAGTCGTCCAATGGACGGGGGGTGTGGGACGGGGGACCAGACACGACTTCGAGTGGAAGGGTGGTGGTCCCCCGTCTCGTGGGGTCGGGGTCCTCGGACGGACACGGGTCCCGTCGACCTCAGAGGGGTAAGTCACGGGATCGGCGGGATGGAGGTGGGGTCGGGGAAGGAAAATGATAATCCAATTTCGTATGCTTTAATGGGTAAAAAAATTTACAGTCGTTAGAGTTCACCAGGTGTGGTAATTATAAATTATTGTTATTTTTGTTCTCTTGGTCAGAGGAAGTTTGATGGTCCCAGACGCAAGACGTTTCGTACAATCTTCGTTAAAGTGAACTAAGAGTATCGGTCGACCCACCGTCGATCTCGAGGTTCTTCGAGAGAGGTTCCAGTGTCGACTTGAAGGTCAGTAGTGTAGGTTCCCGCAAAACAGTCGGGAACTGGGGCCGGCAGAGAGACGTAGTACACTCTGACTGCTGGTCCGACAGACAAGACCTGTGAGAGAGGAAACTGACGGGAAACTGAGAATTGACTAGACCTCTGGAACTAATCGAGAATCATCGAGACGGTACAGATCCGAAACCCTAAACCCTTTTTAGTGAATTTGAGACTCAAAGGAAAAGGAAATAGACGTTTTTTTCTTCCCAGATTACTACGGATGGAGTGGTCCCACAACCCTCTCGACCTATTCGTGTGTCTACACGGTTCTCATGTCTGCCACACCTCCCAGAGTCGCAGTGAGAGACTCAACGAGGAGGTCCGAAAGAGGAGGGAGAGAGAAAAGAAAAAAAAAAAATTTAAAAAACCGGCGTGTTATGTCGAACACCGTAGAATCAAGGGGCTGGTCCCTAATTTGGACGTACGGGACGTAACCTTCGCGTCTCAGAATTGGTGACCTGGTGGTCCCTTTAGGGTAGAGGGACAGAGAAATGTAAACCGGGTAGAGAGAACGACACCGGAGAGCGACTGCGACCTAATGACTACTAAGAGTCCCTAGGAGGAACCGAGAGTAGAGGTTGGAGAGACGAGAGTGAAGGAGTCGACAAAGTCGGTGAGGGTGCCTAGAGGGGAGTGGAGACAGGGGATCCAGGTTGGGAATGTCCGAGGGAGATTGACCTCCATTGTCAAAATGGTACAAGTCTGAGTGCGCGATAGGAGTTTTTCCTCAGAAGACACGAAGGGGAGAACATACGTCTTAGTGGGGGGGGGGTAAGTCGCGGGTTGACGTTGGAATCTCAGTGGGAGGCAAAGAGAGAACGGGGAGTAGGTCGCCGAGTGATCCAGAATAGTTAAGACGGAAACACCCGAAGAGAGGCAGAGGAAACTCCGACGGGTTCAAGAGAAAGTGGACTTTGTGACGTCACTAGAAGACAAAGGGGCGGGGGTCGGAGCGGAGGGAGTGGAGGTGGAGGAATCGGCGTCGTCGTGGAAAGTTGTTGTGTCAATGTAGGGTAGTGAGACCGAAAGGTAGGAGTTCCTCAAAGTGTCGAAGACGTTATTTTGGGTTTGTAGATCTGTATCGTAAGACTTAGGAAGGGGTAGACTACGGTGGGACTAAAAGTGTCGGAGAGGGAGACCAAGAAAAGGGGAAGCCCGGAGTATAAGATCGGTATGTCTTGACGGTAACCGAGAAGTTTACGTCGGACGTGGGGGTGAACGTACCAGGGGTTCGAAATAGTTCGTCCGGGGAGGTGGATCTTACGGGAGATCTACGGGAGATGTAAGGACCCTGCAAAATGGTACAGTAGTCAAATCGTGAGGAGACAGGAACTCTCTACCACTCGAGAAACTTCCGTCTCCGATATAGAATCAAGAGAAAATTCGTCCACGGAAACTTGGATTGGATTAACTAATCATATCCCTTTCCTGAATCTGTACTTCAGGACCAGACTGAGGACCGACCCCTACGGTTGGTATGACGTCCACCCGGCGGTGAATGAGGTGGAGGGTGGGAAGTTTCTATGGTGGTCAAGTAATATCAGGAAAAAAAAAAAGAATGACTCGGACTTAGAAAGAGTTGTACCACTATGTCTCTCGGTAAAAGGTTACGTCAATCGGAATGTGTCCTTTGGACAAATAATAGAACCGTCCAGACTCAGTGTCGGTCTCCAGGGATAGATAAGAAGAAAAGGTGATAAACGGTAGGACCAGACACGGTAAATGGTCCGTGCCCTTGAGGTTAGTTAGAGAAGTAGAGAGATCCCGAGGTAAAGGAGTGGATTCCTCCGTTATTTTGGAAGGTAACATACCAACCCTAATGTCTTCAAATTCAAACACTTTAGAGATACCGGGAATACATTTATATTCCATAATAATAATCGGATGAAACGTCTACTTTCTTTTTATAGATGGTTTAATCTTTTTGGTTCCGAGGCTCTCCATTACATTGCACGATTGCAAATATATTACCGTTTCGACCTGGGAGACAAGAGGTTCGGGTCACCTAGAAATGAGCACCACGGAGACGTGTGGAGGAGCCCGAACTGCCACGAGGTCGAGGGCAGAATAAAAAGGAAAGAGGTCCCATTGTCACGAAGTACTTCATTCTGAATGATATCGGGACCTTAACCTCCTCCGAAAGTCGGGTGGAGGAAGTAGGATGAAGGGATATTAAGGGTTCCGCTTCGAGGGAGGTTTGGTAAGTGGGATGGTTTGCCATCCTTTCCACAAGTCACTCCCTACGGGTTATCTTAGGTCAAGGAGGTAGTACGGGACGTCGGGAAACGGGAGGACGAGGGGGGTGGGGGGTGGAACTACCGAGGTCCGTCGACCGTTCGACAAGTTTCGGGTCCTAATCCCCATTTCGTGTCTCGACAAAGTTTTACGTAGAGATTTCTCTCGTGTGACCTAAAGTCAATTCAAGGAATACAGAAGTGGACTTTAACGATGGAAGAGTGCCCCCGTTTACTTTATGGACCGAGATGGTTTTGGATATTCCTGATGTTTCACACCGACCCCCTTCAGATCTATCCTTGACTCTTAAGAGGACCACACGTCCGATGTCTACTCGTCCTTCAACAGTTCTTCCCACACGTCTAGGAACACTAACCGGTCCCCCACTGACTCCGGACCTTCCATGGGGGTAATTGGCACCTCGTGGAGTCCTTTGTTCCGTGACTACACGCCCAGGTTTCCTGCTTTTACGGAACGAATGGGTTCCACAGTCCCGCCTTCGCCAGAAGGTAAGGGGGAGGACTACCTCGGGATTTTCTTATTTAGTGATTCGTTACTAGTTTGTTTAAAACAAATTTTGACATGCCTCGGGTCCTACGGTCCGGGGTCCTCTATTCCAAAGACCCCACCTCCGGTCCCTCGGTAACTCGATAGAATCCCAGGACCCCGGTCACACTGAAGGGTGGACTCTCTCTTGTCCCTCCGACTGATGGAGGACCGACTCCCCGGGGAAGAGATAGGGGAAAGAGCAGACCCTGGAATCTGTAACACACCGATCAGCCACCTCCGAGGTTCTCCGTTACATCCGTCGCCTCCTCCGTACTCGCAATGGGAGTCACACCTTCGTGGGAGTCTTCGACGGTCTCCCCCGGAAAATAGACAAGGTGAAGAAGGTCCTTCCTAGTACGTTGGGAAGGGTTCGTCCTCCTAGCAAAGAAAGTAGAATTTAATAAATAAATAAACCTCGAGACCCAGAATCGACGTCGTCCACCTTAGATCAAGGTCTGTTTCCTACCTTGGGCCCGGAGGGACGTGACCCTCGCACCTCAGACTCGGTGATCTGGTAGTCCTTTTGGGGTCCTCTTAGTAAAGACTTGACGAAGGACTGGTCACGCCACAAGTAGAAACATTGGAGGAGTCACGGATCATGTCTCGAAAGCGATTCATCAAAAACCGAAATTTTCTTGGGTATCCTAACTATAACATGTAGAGAAAAGGGAGGGAGTCCGGGGGAAAGACCGCACACTGGACGAAGTAGGAACCCTTCGGGAAGGAGGCTCAAAGGGTACTGTCGCGGTCGGAAACTTGTCGCCTCCCGCGACTGAGCCAGAGGGGTAGTGGGAAATGAGGTCCGACTTCTGGACAGAAGGAGATCAAAGGGAGGCACGAGTGAGGTGTGACGGGAGTCGGGTGGAGGTGGTTGTGAGAGTGCGGAGATATAGTACTCCCCCGTCACGCCGTCGGTCCCAGGTGTCACCCATGTGTCCCTCGGAGTTACGGTCTTTAGGTCTCAGAAGTCGTCTTTCGTCTAGAAAGAAATTACCACCCTTTCCCCTCTCCGTCTTTTGAGGTCTGGACCTGGGGTCTGACCCGGGTTCAGTCTGCTGACCCCGGGTCTCGAGGAGGGCCCTGGTGGGTCCAGGAGAACCCCTCGGGTCACGAAGGGACATGGGTGTACTGGTTTCCGTTCCCCTGGCTCGAACCCCTTTTCTTTTCATCCTTTTCCTTCTACGTCATCTTCACCTCCGCGGGTCGAGAGTTCGAGGATCCCAATGTCCGTCGTGTCTGACGTTGTTCGACGGGAGGCGACGGGAGAGGTCGTAGTTACAAGAGCCGGGAGGTGCACGGGGAGTGTGTGCCGGAGGTAGGAGGTCGGTGTGATTCGACGGGGGTCGCGGACTTGCCCGGTACGAAAGAGAGTGGTTGTCAAGAGCCGTTTGTCGCCCCGGAGAAGGCACTTCGAGGGAAGGAGAGGGGTGAGAGGATCCAGCTAGAGATGGGGAGGAAGTTCGGAGTCACACCTACAGTCAAAGAGACCCTTCGGGAAGACCTACGGGTGTCGGAGCACCACTCGACGACGGGGAGGAGGCACAGGGGCACACGGCACCTGAAGGGACGGGGCCAGGAATGTTACTCGGTCCGGCTCACGACGCACAAGTGTGTGACGTAGTAGGATATAGGAGGGACCCTCGATCCACTACGGTAACGGGAGTATACTTACCCCCCTTGGTGGGAGCGGGTCGTCCTGGTGATCACTCCTCCTCCACTGACGTTCCACTTGGGTCCGGGCGACTTTGGCTCCAGCCACGAAAAGGAGACTGGCGGGATAGCAGTACCGCGCAGCCGTGACCCTCCGGGGGTACCAGTAGAACGGGTTAGGGGAGTAGGGTGGCTTCCCCTTCGGTTCAGGGTTTTTTCGACTCATTGAAAGGGTGTCAGTGTCTCGACCGAACATCGTGGTCTTAGTCTCTTACTGGGACCGAACGAAGAAGTAGGGTCGGAGAGAGAAGGATGTTCTAGGACAGAACTAGGAGCCCACGACTTCCCGGTTGGACTCTCGTAAGCGGTGACTCCAGAAGGGGAGGTTGACGTCGGGGTCGGGTCCCACACGTCACACGGGGCGGGTAGTCGTCCGGAGTCCTTAGATTGGGTTTGGGATTGGACGGGAGGGTGTTGTCGTCGACCCGGTCTCTATCTGGGTCTCCTCGACCTGCCTTGTCGTCTATCCCCCGGGTAATCCTCTCCCGTCTATGTTACTGTGAGAGACACCCCAAACACTTCGACTAGTCCTCTCAAAGAGACTCTGTCGACCTTTAGTGCGTCGGGTGTCCCCGAGACTCGGGGAAACCTTGACAGAGGATCTACTGGTGGGGGAGGGGGGGCGGTGGAGACAAGTTATCCTCTGAATTGGTCCGGAGAGAAAGAGGAGTTCCCCTCACCCAACGGGTGGAGAGAGGTAGGAAGGGGAAACGGACCATTAGGGAATGTGGGTCCTTCACGAAGGGCAATTCTGTTTTAACTGCACGACGACGGATTCGCTAAAGGAGAATAAAAATGGGAGCTACCTCTACCTTTGGGTATCCATGGGACACGAAGACTACACATAAGTCCTGTGACTAGGTGGAAGGGACTGCGCACAGGAGCAGTGAGGGAAAGGAAGAGTCCAAAGTGCGTACTCTTTGTTAGGGACTGGGAGTATGTCTCTTTGGGTCCCTTCCGGAGGACAGCGGGACTCTCCCTTAGAGAGGCAGGAAGGGGTCGACAGGTGAATAAGGAGTAGGTGTCAGGAACAAACTCATCTTCAAACCCCCGTCCCACCGTACTTCTATGACTGATCTACGTCTTGATCTAAGTCTCCACCGAAGGGGGATAGGGAGGAGACTCGGTCTCACGACGACCTCCCCGACTTCTAAAACCGGTCCAGGGGAAGAGGTTGCCCCTCGTGACCTTCCCCGTGAACCTCTGCCTTCTTGGTCTCTTATTTCTGACCCCGTCTCCCAAGTACGTACCTCCTTCTGCCTACTTGGTACGTCGACTTCGACTTAGACCATCGCTCGGCCCCTCGTAGGTTCTCCTCGTTACCGCATTCGTTATCTTCCCCGGATGACCATTTCTAAAGCGGTCGTTACGTCCTCTGGACCCATACCAGGGTCCAGACTCGGTGGTCCCTTCGGGTACTTATGACCTCACCCATCTGTTAGGGAAGAGGTCCCCTAAAAGGACTGGGTCCTTAGTTTGGCCCCAGAGGACGTAACGTCCGTCTAAGAGATGGTCGACTCGATGGTCCTTTCGGGTATCTAGGAATATGTCTGTATCCTATAATTGTCCCTTCCAGTCTAAGTCTACAGTACCTGAATTTTAGTTATGTCTAGAGTTAGGGATTTGGGATCGGGCCTTCCGGTACACCGAAGAGAGAGGTCACTAGGGCAGTCGTCGCCCCTCACCCCGAGTACCCTTCCGTCCTTTACTTTCCTCCATCTGAGTGAGACGGGTCTCCGTCAGTCTCCAGTTCCACTGGAAAGTTTCAAGAAAGATCTGACTCTTAGGGTAAATCCGAAAAAAGGGGGGAGATGGTGGGTAGGGTTATACGGGACTGAGAAGGGTTGTTTCTACCCGTTTTCTATCGAGACTATTTTAAGGTGTACCTCATCCAGTAGACTCCTTCAGTTCTCCGTCTCTGACGCGCGCACACACACACACACACACACACACACACACACACACATGAGTCGGGGAAGTCAGTAAAGGCTGAGACGCTGGGATACCTGACATCGGACGGTCTGAGGAGTCAGGTACCCTAAAAGGTTCGTTCTTATGACCTCACCCAATGGTACGGGAGGAGGTCCCTTAGAAGGACGGCGTCCCTAGCTTGGGCTCAGAGGACCCAGAGGACGTAACGTCCACCTAAGAAATGGTGGTTCGGTTGGTCTTTCGGGGATCCGTCCGTCACTGGTTGTGGGGGCCGGCGGGTGGCTTTTTTTTTGGTTGTCTTTTTGTAGTTCGTCACTCTTTGGGGGTAAGGTCTTATCTCAGGTCAGAACGGTTGACCTATATAGTACAGTCGACCAGTCTCGGAAGGCCATTTTACCCTTGTATCATTGCGACGGCAGATGGAGTGTCCCAACATTCTCCGACACTGGACCTCACGTGACCCGCCCACGTCTCCACCAGCGGGACCCCGACCCGACCCCGCCGAACCCCAAGTAGAAGGGGTGTGAGAGGTAAGTCATAGACCGACTCGGGACCCCGGCCCCCAGGACCCGGGTGTTGTGGAGAGACACCCGCCACTCGGGCCCCCCCCCCGCCCCCGCCGCTCCCCCTCGGACCAGTCTCAAGTCGCCTCCGCCACAGACACCAATTGTCCATTCGTCCTCGCCAGACCTCGTCACCCTGTAAAGGGCGGAGTCCCGATGTAAGAACTTCAGTGTTCACGTTTGAACAATATTGGACACAACCTCGTCGTCCCCCGTCGCTCCCGTACCACCCCCCGCCCCCGTGGCCGCGACTCGACGGGCTCCGACCACCTTCCCCGCGTTTCCCCCACCTCCCGTCCACACGTCCACGTATATACGTTCACTCCCCACCCAGCCACGCGGACTCAGCCGGACGACCCAGGTCCGTGGAGGAGGCGAGTCTGCACGCCTGCTCTCGCACACACCCCGGCGTATGTTCTCGCACGCGGACACACAGAGACGTATATACTCGGAACACCACCCTCCCCCTCCTCTCCGCCCGTCGGTGGTCGGCGCCACCGACTCGGACACCTCGGTTCCTCACCCGTCCGACGCACGGGGAAGGGGACCGGCCGGAGTACCTTGGACTTAAGGTTCAGGCAGGTGTCTGACGGGCCGGGGCGGGGTGACCCTCGGCCCCGGTGAGGGACGGCCCACGGGTAGAGGGGTCGGACGGGTCTCTTCCCCCCCAGCGGAGGACGGGTAGGGGGACCGGAACCCGAGTAAGGGGGCGGGAGTGATCCGGGAGACCTGTGACCCCACCCACCCCCACCACCCCCCCTCCGAGACTTTCGTCCACTGACAAACCCCCTTGAGCCCCTGTCTCGGGGGTAACACGGGCGGGGCCTCGGCGGAGTTACCTCGAGGGCCCGTGTTTCCCCGAAACTGTTACCCGTCCTGTAATCATACGTCCCGGTCGGGGAGCCGGGAGAGGGACAGGGTGTCGGGTCCCCTCCGTCCCCCTCCTCCCCGCGACGACGGTCGGAGCACCCACCTCCGTCCCCTACCCCGTCCCGACTCCGACATCTCTAGAATCGGGGGTTCCCGAGGGGACCCCCGTGACGGGTCCTCTGTCCCTTCCTCTGATCTGGTCCCGGGGGTTTGGACGGTGAACAGTCCCGAGAGGTTCACCTTTTTCGGTCCCCCTGACTCTCCTCCTCCCCGTCACGACACCCTCTGGTCCGAGGAAGGAGGGTCCGACCTGAGGATTTCTTCGTGCACCCGACAGACTCGGGTGGGTGAAAAACCGGAGTCAAAAGGGTAGATAAGTTCCCTTGACACACCCACCCTCTCCGTTTTGGTTCGTTATCCCTCGTTCCAGAGTTTGGAGTCGGACGGTACAGAGTCTCAGCGGTCCGACGTACACCCAGGACTGGCAGGTCTTAGGAAGACGAGTCCCACACACGGACCTCAAGCCCCACAAATCCGAAGTCTGTTCCATCACGGACGCCGAGTCGGGTCCCCCTAAACCGACTATCTGCTTCTCGGCCTTGATCGAGGGGAGGTGGGGACGGGGGGGGGTGGTATACAAACACACAGAGGGGGTAGACGGAGTAGGGGAAGGGGTCCGACACCCTTCTCCGAAGAGGAGGACCGGTCCCTGGGGGTGGGGGTAGGGAGGTGGAGTTGATCGTGGAAATCCTGGTGGGGACGGAAGGGTTCCACGTGACGGACACCGTGGTGTCCTGTTTCCCGTCCTAACCTCGTTGCGCCTTTCCGTGGGGTCCCGACCCTCTGACTCTCCCTCACTATGAGCTCTTTCCCGACGTCCGTCTGTCGTCCCTTCCCTGTCCTTTCGCTGGTGCCTCTTCGTCACAATGACCAATGTCTGTAGGAGACGGGACCCAGTCCTTGGGTGTCCTCTCTCCCAACCCGGGTGAAATGTCTTCACGAAGGGCGTTCCTTGTTACCTTTTGGACCCGACTCCTTACAGAAGAGGACCGAACGAAAGAGGAAAACGTCAACGACAACTACAGTCCTCCAGGAGGGACGATGGACGGAAGACGAGACGGGAATCGGTACCTACCGTGTGAACCCTAACGACCCCCTTTCCATTCCAGACGAGGGGAGAGACTCGTAGAACTCAAAAAAGGGAGGTGACTTTGTCAGACTACCCCTCGCACGTCCTGATTCTTAATCCTGAGGACCCAAGTCCGGGTTGTTGGGACAATTGAAAAAGATCCTGGAGCGTGTTTAGTGAAAAAGACAGACCAAGTTCTTCGGGTGTAGACGTTGTACCCTTTCCGGTCAAGACGTAGTGGGACGGAAGACCCGGGTACCCGCCCCCTAAGTCCCTGTTCCGAGACCCTAAATGATTCTCGAGTATAATAAGTCGTAATACAATCCGGGAAAAGATCGGAATGTAGTAGATTAAGAGTTGTTAAGATTTTTGATCTGTGATAAATTTTCAAGGTAAAATATCTGCTCTGTTGACTTCGGGTCTCTACAATTATTAAACGGGTCCGAACATGTTGATCGCTCACCATCTTGACTCTAAGTTCGAGTTCGTCCATCAGACAGAGGTCTCGGGTGTACTACTTAGTGATGGGGTACGTCGGAGGGATCACTTTTATAAGTCTTCTGGTACCCGTCGACCCTCGTTAGTCGGTCCTATAAGTCTAGTGACTCCCGAAAAGGTTTGGATAGAAGTATTATTATGATTATACAGTAAACGAAAAATAAAAAAGTGAAAGTAAAAGAGGACCCTCAAGTCATCTTAAAAGGTCTTAGTTACACTATAACATTGTATAACTTACGTCTTCGTCTATACTCTATGGTTGACAGAAGACAATTCGGTCTATCGTGTGTCTAAACTCTCTCACTCTGTCACGGTGAATGATTTAAAACAAACAAAAATTTATATCGATAGAAAGTAATTTTTATATAGTAATTTCAACTGTAGGTTTTGTCCAACTAACAATAAAAACTTACTTAATTACGTATAAAATTCAAACGAAAGGAAAGATTGGATAGTCGTCTACATTAGGTGCACTTGTTTTGAGTTATTTAAAATTCTACACTTCCCTCAGGACTTTAGTTGTTCACACTCCCGGTGGCAAAATCTGAGTCTGTAGGAATGGAAGAGGAGAACGACAACGGACACCGAAAAAAAAAAAANACGGACAACAAAAAAAAAAAAAAAAAAAAAAAATTCGTCTAGTTGATCCCTCTAAACCTACACCCCTTTTCCAGAACCCCAACCTTGATCCTACTCCCGACTTCGACTCATATATTACGATTTTCCAGTCCGGATGGGGGTGAACTCTTGATAGAGGTGTACAGAGGATCGGACGTTCGAGGGCGGGTCTTCATACGAGTTCTGGTGCCCGGACAGAGTCCGACCTGAGACCAGAGGCGGGGAAAGTGTTAGGTCTATGGGCGACTGTTCAGGTCGTAGTCCGTCCCCGTCTGGAAGGACCACTCCTCTCTTTTAAAGACACCTATGGGCACACCTAAAAACACAAACCCGGTCGTTACGAATTAGACGAAGGACATTAGAATCCTACTTTGACAGAGGTGTCTTACCCCTCGAACCATCCTCTATTTACAGAGACCGTCAAGGGTCCTCTTAACCTATTATCCCGGAATACATATGGGATCAGACCCGAAGGGTCCACCGTGATTACCTATCTTGGACGGACGGTTACGTCCTCTATATTCTTTACGTCCAAGTTAGGGATCCAGTCCTTCTAGAGGACCTCCTCCCGTACCGTTGGGTGAGATCATAAGAACTGTCTCAACCTGTACTGACTTCACCGAATCGTACGTGCTTACACGTGGGATCAGATCCTGTGAGGATTCAAAGATTTCGGAATTTTCAGTTCTAGGAGGGGGTCTTAATCGTTGGTCTTTCTGAAAAAGGGATCTTAGCTCGACCAGTCATCCGTGAGACACGGGACCCCATCTCCCTAAGTCCCTCCCTTTTCTACACGAACGAAGTCCCTCAGGTGTCAGACTGTCCCCACATCCGGGGAAGGATCTTCTCGAGGGTAATAACTTCCTCTGTCCTACAGGGGAGGTTATAATGGTGACGGGTCCAACAGGACCCGTTTCAGTGTCTGTGTTTCCTGTTCCCTGTCCGTCCTACGACTGTTCTTCCCCATGTTCTACTATCTCGTCTATCCCTTTATCCTCCTACCTCTAAACGTCCTCCCCGTTCCAATTCTAGGTATCCGGACACACTCCCGGGTCCCATCTTCCCACACCGAGTCCCTAACGGCACCCTATACGAGGGGGTCATGTTTCAGACTTATCTAACCCCAGGGATTTCTCCCCCACGACCTCCCCTATCCTCTTTCCGAATATATTTCGTCGAACTTCTGACACTAACCCTTGAAATCAGACTTTTGGCTATCTCTACAGACCCATCCTTTCCCCGTTCCATTTTGACTACGAAGTACTACTGTAAGGTCACGACTCAGGTACTTCATTTCCCTCTCTTAGTTCCTCTTTCTTTCCACCCTCAGTCCTGTCAGGATTCCTCCGACGATACCCGTGGGTCCGATTGCCCTACCTGTCCGACTAGCCCCCCGTCCCTTCTCCGACCGAGTGTGTGGACTTTCCTCAACACCCCCCACCCCCCTTTACCCGTCCCTCCCCTGTCCGTCCCGGTACCTCCCTGGTCCCACTCTACTCCCCTGTCTTTCTTCGACGGTAGAAACCGACCTTCTTTATTCAACGGGTCTTATCCCTTTCTGTGAGAAAATCCCTTCGAGTGGTCGAGTCAATGTAAACAGTATAGACTCGACTTGTGTTCTGTAGACGATCCACCTTTGAATACCTCACTTTCCCGGTCCTTGTACCTCTGGGTCCGAGACCGACACCGGTCTGACAACCTTACTTCTGTCCTTCGAATAGAATTTGTTGAACTATTAAGAGGGTGGGAAGGTTTCAGATCTTCCCACCTCTCGATCTCTGGGTCCTATCTGGAGTCTTTTTCGGGGTCCCTTCCCGACACCGTCCGGGTCCTCGGTCCGTTCTACTACCTCGTCTCTCAGAGCATACCCCCCTTGGTCCTGTCGGTTGTTACGTGGAAAATCAAAGTGAACGACTCGTGGTAAGGTTCGGGAAATGTTTATGACTGAGACAATTAGGTATTGATATCGAAAATCGGGGTAACATTCCTACTCCCTTACACGTCGATGCTTCGCCGTCTTCTATCTAACATTTGGGTCCTTCAGGCTGAGGTTCCGACACAAGGATTGACGATACGGAGACGGAGAGTCCGTTGTCTTTACGTGGGACCCTACGTGACGCCCAGCGTGGAAGGAAGGTCTTCTCCGGAGAACTGGACAATGTCATTAGGCACGTAAAGAGAACTCAAAGGGTCGAGGGGAGTGTTCGGAATTACTACCCGAAAAAAACAAACAAAGCCTCGAAAAAAACAAAAACGATCTCAGGTGTCCCACTAGAGGGGGAGAAAAGGTTTGAGGTAAAGTCTAGAGAAAGGAAGATACCTGTACGAAGGACTTTAGATCGGATTCAGGAAGTTCAACGTCGGGGTTGGGAAAGGGGTCCAGAAGACGGTAACCGGTGTAGGTGAGGAAGTTATGATGTGGAAAAGTCCCTGGACTTCACGATTAATTCGGGAGAGTTCGGGTACGAAGACGTCCGAGGAAGAGGTCCGGTGGTAAAGTCAAGAGTGAAGGGAGGACGTAAGGTGTCGGTTGGGGAGGGAAGAGGGGTGGTGGAGTTTAGGTCGAAGGTCGACCGACTGTGGGTGCCCTCCCAAAAAGGGTATTAGGGAAAGAGAGACGGGAAAGTTCCAAGACTACCCTCCTCCCCTACTTCTCCCTGGTGCGTCTAGGTGTCAGAGGTACTTTTACCTCCGTTGTGGATAATATTCGAACCTACTTCCCTGTTTTCGTAACTTGAGTCGGACACCTTCTCTTCCCCACTACACTATTTGAGTCTTTCGAGACTAAGGGTTCTCCACGGGGAAGGTTGGTGGAAGTGACCCACGATTTGTCAACCTAAGGTCTAGAGGGTAGAAAGATTAGAAAGACGTCAAAGTAGAATTGTCACACGGAACCTGAGAGGGAAGAGAGACGGGGAAGGTCCCGGAGTGGTGGTAGGACCTGTTGAACCGGAGTTGGGCCTGGCATCGTGACTGGTCAGTCCGTTCTCTTCTTAGATCCAATCGACCCCTCCCCTAACTCTCACCTTCAAAGAAGTAAGACAGGATTTATTGGGAACCGTCCTTTCGACTCCCCGAGATACCGGGTTGTAGAGAAAGGGAGGGGTGGTTACGGTCCCCCAAGTGGGATGGAAGGTAGAACACACGTCTTTGGTTTGTAAAATGATTTTCCACGTTCTCCGGTAAAGAGGAAAAACATCTTCACCCAGAAAGACGGACTGAGTGAGGGGTTGGGTCTCGGGATTTGGGGAATAAGGTAGTTAGGGTCGTACCGGGGTCTCCTGAAGTAAATTCGAGTGGGTCTAGGTTCACAGGACCGGAAAGACCAGGGATCCCTCCTGACCCCTTCCTCCGGGGACCCAGAATACGGTACGGGAAGGGAAGATCGGGTTTGGTCACACGTGTCTCCATGTCCACGTCTCTACCCCGTGGGTGGTAGGTCACCCCGTGTCTCTGCTCCACCCTCTACGGTTCCCGGACTGTTGATTGGGAGGGTGTGTTCGTCTGTACAGGTGTCTGACGTACACCCCGTTACAACCCCTCTTTCTAAAAAAGGGGGTCTCATCCCCCGTCGTCACCCTAAAGCGTAACTTGGTGTGTTCCCTACTCTGGTATTGGGACGGGGGGTTGGGGGGGACAGTAACGGTAAACTATAGGTGACTCTGTTCAACCGACGAGACGAGTCCCACCTCCCACCCCCCTACTGAGTCTTTTGTCGTCGAGGAAAGTCCTGGATCCAACCGTTCCCGAAACCCTCCGACCTGACCGGGTCTAGTGGGGGTTGTGGGGGAGAGAGGGAGGGCGCGGTGGTGGTGGTTTCCTGACCTCCCGCCACTTTTCCTCAACCGTGACGGACCCGGTACGGATAACGGAGACACCTGGTCGGGACCGGGGGGAGGAACCGTACTACGGAAGGGAGGGGAGGAGGGAGTAAAGGAGGAGGGACTTCTTGATTGATATTTGGTCCTGTGGACCAAGGAAGATGTGAACCAGGGATCATGGGTCGAATATGATACTCCTTAATTATTCGGACGAGGAGTCGTGTCCTACCACGGGTGGTAGTACCGTCCTTGTATCTTGTCTTTAGGAACCTCTAATCCCTCTGTCAAAGTTCTACTTTGATTTACCTTGAGTCACCATCGACGACCAGAGAGGAGTTTGGCCAAAGGACTATCGGTGGGGTTCGGGGGGGGGAGTAAGGATTTGTTCGCAGTGAGGAGTGTCCTGTGGTTTAGAGAGTGGTAGAGGAAGGGTGGGTCTTTACGGATTTCGTCAGGACCACCCCTTTTTTTTAAGTTCGTGGTGTTGGTTCCGTCTGTCCGATTTTTAGAAATCGGTCTTACACATAGCTATTCGTTGTCGTAGTCCGAAATTCAGATCCGGAGGAACCCCAGGTTTAAACATAACCGAAGAAGTGGTGGGGTGAAAGGGTTGACAGAGTGGAACGTCACCCCTCCCCCAATAATTACCCCTCCGTACAGAACTTTACCCTCCGTTCAACCTCACCTCCCTTCTTTAATTCACTCGTCCCCCAGGGTCAATATGGTTCGATGATGTAGAGGGATTAGACTCGACTTGTTATGCTCGTCATCAATGTGTATGTCGAAAGAAGGGGACACACTTAATACACACCCACAGTGATACACAGTGTCGTACCCCTCCCCCTTTCCCCGACCCGTACCCTCACCCTCATTGGACTACTAGGACCCTTTTCCCCCGCGACAGACCTCACGGACACCACGCACGTACCAATAGACGCCATCAATGACGTAATCAACCTTTCGACACTACGTTGACGTCCAGACGGGTTATCCTTCCTCATAATCCTTTCGGGGAAGGACTCGACTTTCGCGACTCCACTGGTCGAATCCATTTAAAGGGAAGAACCTCTCGGGAAGGGTCTGCGGGTTCCACCTTCCGATTCCTTATCCTGGCATGGTGACTCCCTGGGTCCCTGACCCCCGGGGCCATAGAGACTTCTCACTCCATTTGTCCTGGGGCCGGATCCGCCGTCGTGAGAAAGTAATCCCGGTCCCAGAATGGAACCCAGGTCCCACCTCACCGGGGAGCCTACCCGTCGCCCTGTCTGCCTGCCTACCCCGCCCGTCCGCACTCCTTGCCTCGACACGCTGGCCGTCCCGGTCCTGAGAATTTGGGCCTCGACCCTAGTCTATTCCCGACCAGGTCCCCGGCCCCGACCCCAGCCCGGCCGGCCCCCGTCTCGACCCGGCCCGGCCCGGCGGGGGAGGGAGGCGTCGCGTCTCGGTTTGAAACGCACTTACCTCCCTGGACCTCCCCGGCCCGCCCGCCCCCGCCCCCCGAGGCCTGTCCGGTTACCCTTGCACCTCGCGGTCCGGGCTCGGCGGCCCTAACCTCCCCGGACCCGTCCCCCGCCCCGCACACCTCGTTGCTTCGCCTCGGAGTCTGTCGACGTCCTTGCCCCGTCTCTCGTTGTGGGTTTCTGTCTCTGGGTCTGTCTGAGTCCTCTTTCTCTACCTCTCTGCTATCCGCTTCGCTATCTTCGGCTCGACCGTTCCACTGTCTCCTTTTCTCTTCCTTCTTTTTCCTCCGCCAGCACAGTCCCTACCCCTTGTCTTCGCCCTCGACCGCCCCCGCCCGGACCCCGGCTCAATTACTCCACCTTTACTTAAGTCGTGGGCGGGTCACCGGGCTGTCCGTCGCGGCTTCCCCGCCTGAGGCCCCCGAGGCCCCAATATAGGGAGCGGTGGTAAAGGTGCGACAAACGGCAAAAGATTCGCGACTCACTCCAGGACGCTTGACGCGTCTGTAGTAAGGATGGACGTCACCGAACCAGACTCTCCCCCGTCTTGTGCGTCGGGATCACGGACCCTCCACGATCTCCGACGTCTTTCCCTTTCTCGTGAGATGAATCCTCCAGAATCCACCCTCCTGTCTGAAGGCTATTCCAGGGATTTCTTACGTCTCCTAAGTCCATGATCCTCTACTACCCCTCCCTTAAATTCCGTCTCTTTTGACGTAAGTTGTCAAGACCCTCCTGTCCTTTTACGGTCATCCGAACCCTTTCTTTGTCGTCGTTTCACCAGGTAACCTGACCTTATATCTCACCACCAAGAGTTGGAATAGTAGTGTTCCCTGAATGAACTAATAGACTTAGGTACAAAACTCTCCAAAAAGAGGTGTTAGATGGTAAGATCCGTACATAATTCATTCTTTTGTAAATGAAGGGGCAAAGATATGTAGTATCTATAAATTGACGATGACGACGACGACGATTCAGCGAAGTCAGCACAGGCTGAGACACACTGGGGTATCTGCCTTCGGGTGATCCAAGGAGACAGAGACCCTAATAGGTCCGTTCTTATGACCTCACCCCACGGTAACGGAAGAGGTTACGTACTTTCACTTTTCACTTTCACTTCAGCGAGTTAGCACGGCTAAGAATCGCTGGGGTACCTGACGTCGGATGGTCCGAGGAGGCAGGTACCCTCAAAGGTCCGTTCTCATGACCTCACCCCACGGTAACGGAAGAGGCTCTATAAATTGATGATTAGTCATTTGGCATAATAGTATAACTCAACTATTTGTAGAACCCCCCTCTTTTCCTTTCTTTGAACTTTAAAGTCGAATCAAGTTGACGATTTGCGGGATACTACCTATTTACAGGTAAGTTTGTAAACCCGCACCCCCGTCTCCCCCAACATGACCCGACTTCCAATCACGGTGTCCATGTCACTAACACCACCCCCTTCTGGACCTGGTTTATATCTCGACACGGGTAAGTGCCAGTCGAGACTTCCGCTACCTCTCGATACTTCCACAGAACTCGTCCCCCGTCTGTTTCGATCTCGTCTTAAAATCCCTCCAATTAGACCTGCACTCGTCTTACCACTAAGTTCTCCCTTAGACCGTCGTTAGGATCTGAGAAGGACTCGTTTTTCCACCCAGTCCTCCCTTCGACCGTTGTTAAGATCCGAAAAGGACTTGTTTTTCCACTGAGTTCTACTTTGGACCGTCGTTAGGATCTGAGAAAGAAGTGGAGGGAATAGATTCGTGACGTAGATAAAAGATTTAGGGGATTTAGGGCGAGGGAAGGAGGGATCACGTAGTAGGACGGTCACCAGGTCCTGGGGTAGTGTAGAGTGTCCTAATGACGTCGTCGGAAGGTTGTGGATGGAAATCAGTAAGAGGTGAGATTATTAGGAAGCTTAGTACTTCAGAAATAAAATTTTTCTTTGTGGTCACGGAGACTTTGTGTTTAGACTGACAAAGTGAAGGGTTAAACAAAAGTTACTGACGGGTAACAGATGTTTAGTTCAGGTTTAAGTATTGGTACCTTGTCTTCCGGAGACCACTGGACCTGGTGAGGTCAGAGTAGAAGAAGGCGACGGGGATGTAGGGTTGGATGTCAAAGGAGGAGGCTGTGAGTTCCAAATTAGAATACAAGAGAAAGGGACAGGACGGGGACCTCGAAAGTACCGCATGTACCGAATTTACAAAGGACTCAATATGGGTCTAGAGACAGAAGTCAGAATCCGACAGAAATCTCCCAATGGAGGTGTTAAGGTCAAGGAACGACCCCTAAAGGTGAGAATTGACCTGTCCGTAGTTTAATTTGTGTAGTAGAAGGTGGGGTTCACACTGTGAGGAGTACTGAAGGCACTGAAGAGTACCGAATGAGACACAAAGAGGACCAGTTAGTCTAATTTTTCAATCTTCAGTAGAAGTAAGAGTGGGAATGGGACACGAGGTAGGTAGCCGTACAGTTGATTTAAGACAGTACAGAGGGAAACCGGATAAAGAGATCCTATAAGAAAAAGTAAGGTACCGGTGAAAATCCCAGTCCTGCTAGGGATCGTCGGGTCCTGGAACTGGGCGGGAAGTGGAAAGGGAGGTCAGAGTTTCCTTCTCCGTCGGACATAAGTGGTACAGTGAGGAACACAGGAACCTAGTTTTGGGGTTTGACCACCGGGAACGATTGTCCAGTGTTGGGTTTGAGCGATCGAACTGCGAATCTCATGAGGAGACTCCCCAATCCCCTCCTTCTCAGTTTCCCGTCTTCGTCTTTCTCTATGGATCACCACTTCTTCAGAGACCTCTTCAAGGAATGTTTTCCAGAAGTGAAGACACATTAAGTCTTTTCAGTAAGTGCCTTTGAGTTCCACACCGTCCTGTCCTGTCAATCTTCGTGAATCTACAAGATCTTCTCGTCCACACACCTCTGACATCTTTCACGTGTCTATTGGACTTACCGTAACAATTCAAAAGGTAAAATTTTATCGCTAAATTTATTTTCAAAACAAGAAAGATACAAAATATGTTAATATCTCTATAGATAATACATATAACGAAAAACGTATCAGTCAAAAATTAAAAACAGAACAATGTTTTCTCTTCAGAGTTTTGTCAGTGATCCTCTGGTTATACCTTAGTTATCATGTCCGTATCCTTTAAGTATACACACTCACAAGTGATACGTTCTATGTGTATAATGAACTCTACCCCTTTTGCCTCTCCAAGCCGTCGAGTGGATACCATTGTCTCGTCTTTCACAATCTGAACCTCAAACTTAGGTGCATACAACCTGAGGTTTCAAACAGAGTTCCATTATGATCTCACTTAAACGCACCAACTTTGTATTTGAGCAGTAATACTCGTGTGCAACCGTACTTTTTAAACGGTCCCAACGTTACAGGTCACAAAGGGTTAAACCCCTTGGCGGTAGGAAACTCCTGGAGGGGGGGTGGGGTAAGAAGTGAAATCGTTTAAGATAGAAAGAATAAAAGTTACTGAGGTAAGGCTGAGTGAGGAAGGTCGAAACCGAAGTAGAGAAGGAAATAGAGTAGGCATCATCCCGTCCCCGAAGGAGTCTCGTGTCTCGCGTCGTCTCTACTCTTTGGACAAACCCCTCCTCTCAGGTGTTCACCCGTCGTCATATTCCCCGAGGACGACCCTTTCCGGTCACCTCTCTCCTGTCCCTTGGAAACCCAGCCCTCCGTACTCCTCCGAGTCTCGTCTGTTGTGAAGTGTCAGTCCCCACGGTGGATCTTTATCGTCTCTGTAACTGTTACGAGTGGTGTCCTACGGTTCCCCGTGAAATCACAAGTCCGGGGTATTCCGACTTGTTAAAGGTAATCATCGTCCCACGGATGATCGACCTATTAAGTCTGGTGTCTCCTCTTTCGGTTCTCTCCCTGACTCGGAAGGGGGACGGGGGGCGTCAGTGATTACCTAGGTAATAAATCTATATGGTGAAGGAAAGTCATTTACTCTATAGGTGTTTGAGTGTGAATGTTCAATGCCCTACGAATTAGTGTGATGCCTTCACAAGCAGGGTCTTAAAGACATTGATCCGCCAAGGAGAACACACCGAGTCAGCAACTCAACACAGAGCTGATACGCCGTGGTACCTGACGTCGTGAGGTCCGAGGAGACAGGAGGCGACCGAGGACCTTACATGAGTTTGAGGACAGGTAACTCAGTCACTACGATAGATCGGCAGAGTAGGAGACGGTGAGGGGAGAGGAAAACGGAAGTTAGAAAGGATTGTAGTCCCAGAAAAGGTTGCTCAACCGAGAAGTGTAGTCCACCGGTTTCATAACCTCGAAACTGAAGTCGTAGTCAGGAAGGTTACTTATAAGTCCTAACTAAAGGAAATCCTTACTGACCTAACTAGAGGAACAACAGGTCCCCTGAGAGTTCTCAGGAGTTGTCGTGGTGTCAAACTTTCGTACTTCAGAAGTTGTGAGACGGAAGAAATACCAGGTTGAGTGTAGGTATGTATTGATGACCTTTTTGGTATCGAAACTGATATGTCTGGAAACAACCGTTTCACTACAGAGATGAAAAATTATGTGACAGATCCAAACAACATCGAAAGGATGATTCCTCGCTCTCAGAAAATTAAAGTACCTACGTTAGTGGTAAGTGTTACCTTTGTCATCTTCTGAATAAACCAACCCGAGGTTTTAGTGACGTCTACCACTGACGTCGGTACTTTAATTTTCTACGAACGAGGAACCTTCTTTTCGATACTGGTTTGATCTGTCGTATAATTTTTCGTCTCTGTAATGAAACGGCTGTTTCCAGGTAGATAAGTTTCGATACTAAAAAGGTCATCAGTACGTACCTTCACTCTCAACCTGGTATTTCTTCCGACTCACGGTTTCTTAACTACGAAACCTTGACACCACAACCTCTTCTAAGAACTCTCAGGGAACCTGTCGTTCCTCTAGTTTGGTCAGTTAGGGTTTTCTTTAATTAGGACTTATAAGTAATCTTCCTGACTACGACTTTGACTTCGAGGTTATGAAACCGGTGGACTACGTTTGTCGGCTGAGTACCCTTTTCTGGGACTACGACCCTTTCTAACTCTTCCCCTACTGTCTCCTACTCTACAAACCTACCGTAGTGACTAAGTTACCTGTACTCAAACTCGGTCGAGACCCTCTACCACTTCCTGTCCCTTCGGACCGCACGACGTCAGGTCCCCCAGTGTTTCTCAGCCTGTGCTGACTCGGTGACTTACTGTTGTCAGTGGTAGGAGTCACTAAAACCTCGGGTTCTTTTATTTAGACAGTGATCATGAAAAAAAAAATTTTAATCCTGGAAAGATTGACTAGGTTACCTGTCTTTAAGATAATTGTGGGTTACATGACGTCATCCTCCCTCCATTGTCCCTTATGTGCTTGTTGGTCCCTGGTCCTCGGTCCGTCGGACCTGGAGTCAGGACAGATAAGAGAACCCTGGGTAGAGAATGGACATTTCACTCCTGATTAAGACCTGATGGAGATTTACGGAACTGAAAATTTAGGACCAGATGAAGGTCGGTCAGGATATTTCGTTCTATCTGGACACATACTCTTCCGAGACTAGGAGAATGAGAGGACTGGAGTCGGTCTCCTGTCGTTTCGGGAGTCGAAGTCTTCGGGCGACCCCGAGGCACACGGACCTAGACACGAGGTGAAGAGGGGTGACGTAGGATTAGAGGTCGGTGTACGTGAGGCCGTTTGTATTCGAGGGAGAGGAGACTTAAAAGATCCCGGAGTAGAGGGAACTTAGATATCTTTAACAATACTAGATAGACTAACCGGAGGAACGAGGTAATTCGAGTCTAGGAGTTGGTAGAGGACTGAGGTAGTACGAAGAAGAGGGTGAAGGTCGGAAAATACTATAACGAGTTCCTTTGGAAGGGTCTAATCAACTAGGGTTCCGACGGTGTATGTCAATGTGCCAAACACCTGACGTGTTTCCGTGGACGACTTCCCCGTTGGACTCCTGGCGGTAAGTCAAACAGAAAACAACGTGGTATCGAGTCTCGTCACAAATGACCTCCCTGAGGGCAAAAGTGAAAAAATTGGGGTTTCATGGTGAACGATGTACGGCATTCCTCATGTAGACGGGTCTCTCCCAAGGAAAAACGATAAAACATGATTCAAAGAAATATCTGGTCGGTACACCGGGGTCGGTACTGGGAGGACGGGAGTTATAAAAGGTCAAGGTTTGGGTTAGAGGGTAGTAGTGTGACATGACTGTATAAATTAACCAAGGAACATTTCCACAAAAGAAATAGGATATTATGACTGTCGACTCTAGAACGGATACAAAGACAGAGGACCATGGATTCTTTTACAAAAAAAGGGAGCGAGACAAGTTCAAGCTACTATTTGTTTCGACTCCAATCTATGGTCCATTTTAGGTCCTGGTCTTCCTAGACGTTTCGTCCCGTCCCCCAACACCCGAAGAAGAAACAGTCGTTCCGATACGAGTTCCGTCGAATCTGACTCCGTCCCCCGACCGACTATGTCGAAGACCCCCCGGGACAGTCGGGACGGCAGAGGGGGAGGTCCTTTACCCCGGTCAGGATACGTTTATGCAAGAACGGGTCCTCAAACCAAAGAAGAGGGACCCGAGGACCGTGTCACCGTGGTTGCACTCATCGACGAACCGTTCTGTCTCTTCCCGTCCGATCGTCAGGGCTCCGAGTCCACTGTCCCGACCCGGGTCCTCTGTCCCTACGACTGCCCCGAGATTGACGGGAGGACTACGGTTAGAGTCCGACTTTTGAGCTATAAAGGTGAATCTTGTTCTTTGTGTCCACTCTTCCGATCCTCTCCTCCCGTCACATGGTCCTCACGGGGGACGTCCAGAGTGATCCACCGTGATCTTGTCCTCTTCCACCGTGACCCACCCGAACCTAAAGTCCTCTACGGACCCGCCTCCTATTACTCTTCCTTCTGGTATCGATCGTAGAGGTCCACCGCGATCACCATTTCTTGGGCGGACGGTTACGTCCTCTGTATTTCCGGCGTCCAAAAAGGGACCCAGTCCTTCTAGGGGACCTCCTCCCGTACCGTTGGTTGAGGTCATAAGAACGGACCTCTTAGGGTGCCTGTCTCCTCGGACCACCCGATGTCGGGTACCCCACCGTTTCTCAGTCTGTGCTGACTCCGGTGGATCGTGTGTGAGTACGTGGCTCACGAACGTTGTGCGGTCAGGGACGGAGCACATTAGGAGTGCTGTTGTAGGGGTCTCTACTTGTTATGTCCACAAGAGTCAAGAATCTACTTCTTTGACAAGTGTCTCCAATTCATTGAACGAGTGTCACTGGGTCGAGGATTCCCTGTCGTAACCCTGGACTTGGGTCCTGAGACGGAGGACTCTGATGTAATGAGTCGCGAGGGAAAAGGTGGAACGGTTCGGTAAAGTCCTTGAAGATTGACCAGTCATAGGTAAAGATGTAGAAGGGTGAGGAAATCGAGTGACAAGGTTGAAATTGTGTCGACCTCTTAACTAGTTGTGTATCCGATATTATTATGACTACAGCAGGTGGTGAGACACGAAAATTAATAAAGGGACCCCTTTCACTTGTAAGTTCATAAAGGTAAGGAGGTTAAAAAAAAGAACAAAAAAAAAAATAGTCACGAGGATTTCGATACAGAAATGTCAATACTAGTCACTTATTCTTATGAAAACCCTAAGGGACCACCAGGTCACCAATCCTCAGGTGTGAAGGTAACGGGTCCCGTGACTAAACTAGGGATCAACCCGAAGGGACCACCAAGGCTACTATTTGTTAGACGGACGTTACGCCCTCTGGACCCAAGTCAGGGACCCAACCCTTCTAGACCTCCTCCCGTACCGTTGGGTGAGGTCATAAGAACGGACCTCTTAGGGGTACTTGTCTCTTCGGACCGCCCGATGTCAGGTACCCCAGCGTTTGTCAGTCTATGCTGACTGGTTGATTCGTGTCGTGTCCCGTGATGCTAGGATGGTCGACTCAACCACCGGTTTTTTCTTCTCTTATGAAGGTACAAGACCAAAAATACATGGTCACGCGGTTGTACGCACAAATGTATGTTTGTAGTATTGACGAATATGACGAAACGGTATCTACAACGTAATGGTTCCCTCACCCCGTAACCCTACACTCACCCTGGTGAAGAGACGGTTATAGGTTGAGACACTGTAAGTCATTCGGTAAATTGGAAAGAGTCGAAATCAAAAGAGTAGGTATTTATCTCTTTTATCATGAATAGAGTATCCCATAGTGGGTCCCAAAAATTTACTCCACACAGATCGAGTCTCGACTATGAGTTTCTTAGGAATTATCATCGCAGTCATAAACCTCTTCCGTTACAGTGGGGTGAGGTCATGAGAACGGACCTTTTAGGGTACCTACCTCCTTGGACCACCCGACGTCAGGTACCCCAGCGATTCTCAGCCTGTACTGACTCACTGAAGTGAAAGTGAAAAGAGAAAGGACGTAACCTCTTCCTTTACCGTTGGGTGAGGTCACAAGAACGGACCTCTTAGGGTCCCTGCCGCCTCGGACCATCCGACGGCAGATACCCCAGCGTGTCTGAACCTGTGCTGACTTCGTTGAGTCGTCGTCGTCGTCACAGTCTTAAGACACGATTACACAGAAAGAGGGCTCGTTGGTACACGAAGACCACCCGTCCCTGAATAAAGACATTGACGAAGGTGGGTCGTGTAATGGACCGTGAACCCGAGGTGCTCTCAAACAACTTACTTCTCAATATTCGGGATTGGATCGGAAAAGACAACCTGTAGACCCGACAAAGATCTGGAAAGTGACAATTGTTTGACCTGAGGTTTCGGGAAGATAAGTGTAACGGAGTAAGTCAGACGTGTGGGACACTTCATCCACCGTTCTCCGATAAACGTGTATAGGTGCAGGACCCTTTCTACCTCGTTGACGCCGACTGACTTTACCCAGTGGAGCGTTTAGTCACTGTTTCCAATCTTGGGGACTGGGATGGAGGGAAGGAACCCACCTAGAGAAAAGAGAGACTGATGGAAGAAGACCTAGTCTCACCGGAGAGGTTTTACTTCTGACACTACCGCCCGGACTGGTTCTCGGACTGAACTTGGGTCCTTTGACGGAGTACTCTAGCATAATGAGTCGTGGCGGAAAAGGTAGAACGGTCCGGTAAGGTCCTTGAAGTTTGGAAGGTCGTGGGTCTTCGGGCTGATCTCCACTTAGGGGCCCTTTGGTTTACGGACTAAGGGTTTGTGTAGTCCCGAACATAAAAGAGTCTCGTTCCTCGAAGAATCCTTTCTCGGTCGTACGGTCGAAAAGAAGAAAAAAAAAAAAAAGGACTCCCCCACTCCTCCGCTCGTAACTCAACAGGTCCTCCTCCCTGAAACCGATTTTTATCGGCACCGCACACCTAGTCGGAGATCACCATGGGTCCTGACCCCTCCCCTCCCCCTACGAGATCTCGACAGCGGTCTGGCCAACGACACCTTTGTTCTCTCCTCGTCCCCTCGGACCCTTCACCCCTACTGTGTCTATCGCTCAGGATCAGTCTCGACGGCGATGTAAATCCCCTTTGTCGTCACGAGCGCCGAGGGTGGGAGGTCCCCACGAACCCCACTCCCCCTCCGCCACAGTCCCCGTACCTGCGATGGGGGGTCCCCAGAGACGACGGCCGATGAGAGGAGAGGTGTGCGACACTCAACTCAACGCCCCCTGAACCCAAACCCGGGGATAAAGGTTTCGTTCACCCCTAAACCCTTCTCGACCAAGGACTCCCTCAAAAGTAGTCTAGGGGAAGGTTGTTTCTTCGGGGGAACGTCCGGTCGTGAGAGTTCGCCCTCCTTCCCTCTGAGTCGTCTTGCGTCGTGACCCCAGAAGACTTTTCCCGTGTCGTACGTGTACTTTGTTCCTCCTTGTCCGACGTCCCCGTCCTGAGAAACCTCCCTTCGACGTCTTTAACTCAGAAACGAGGACCCTACCTCCGTTGGTAAAGTGTGGAAAGGACGGGGTGACTCCTTTTACGTCGGGGGTGAATTCCTTCTACCCTCTGTCTTGTGTCAGTTTCACTCCGAGTGGATCTAGGGGTCCCGTTACCTCCCGCTCTCTCAAGACCCCTGAGACTGAGACCCCAAAGAAGGAGTGTGTACCGTCTCTTTAGACGGATTCGTCCGTCTGACCCCCAGTCTACTGGATTTTGGAGCTCTTTTGTAGACTTTCGGGTGGACCTGCCTTCGACCTTATACACCCGAGTCCGAGAAAAGACGTCCTGGACACTAGAGATTCGGCTAGTCACGAACCTCTAGTGAAGAGTTCCTATAGGACCCGACGCCCCTCTCTTTCCCTACGAGTGGTGACCCCCTCCCCTTCTGGGATTGGACGGCAACGTGACCCTGAGCACCTGCGCAGGGGCTAAGGAGGACTTTTTATTTATATCCCCACGGGGGTTCGAGGTTCAGGAGAACAAAACCAAAAAGGAGGACGGGAGATGGGGTCGTTGTGTGTGTTTGGTGTGTATGTGGGTGTGGGTGTGGGTGTGTTGGAGGTTTCTAGATGTCTTGTGGAGTGAGGTCTTGAATTTAAGTTCTCACGACCCAAACCTCAACGTATAGGTCCGTCACAGAGGGGTCCTGGACCAGTTTACAGGTCTGGTAGACACCAGGAATACAGTGTAGAAGGGTAGGTCGTGAGATGATGTTGGTCAGGTCCTAAGGGACCTCACCCTCTTCTCCTACTAAGGGTCCTTCTTCCCTTCCAACTTTTCGGAACTTAGAAATAAGAATTGGAAAGGAACATACCCGGTATGGAGGATCCCCAGGGATCTACGGATGCCTTCCTGAGACCCAGAGAGAGAAAGTCCCGTCTAACGTCAGGTCTCTCGACGAGTGTCCCTTCTTAAATTTCGTTTTAGCCCATCCGAAGAGAACCTTACACTCTAGACCCTGTATACCTCCCCCCCGACAACAGTCCTATCAGTTCCCTCCACCCTCCGACCCCGCCCCTCTCTTGACTTCCCTCCTCTCTCCATTTACGCCCACGAAACTAGTGAATAGACTCAATTTCCGAGTAATCGAGTCCGAGTTTGGGACTCAATTTCTCATCCAACGATCTCCCAATGTTCGGATTAGGACTACTGGAAACACGAAGAAAATGGCACCGACAGGCACAACTAGAGTGTAGGAGGCTGGGAGGACGGGTGAACGGCCGACAGAGGTGACACCTTTATTGGGTCCCCTTTACCCCGATTGTGATGTCGACGTTACTGGTCGTAGTCAGGAGTCCCTCTTAAGAGTCACCCTTAAAGGATTCCACCCTTTCAAGTTGGAAACGGGTGACCTCTAAAAAGTGAGCGAAAGGTCGTGAAAGTGAAGAAGAAACATTCGAAGAACTCTCCTTCTTCCACATGCCCCTCCCCTCGACCCCCATCTCATTCGTTCCAGGTTTTTCCCTCCTTACCCTTTCTGAAAGACACAGTCAGAGGACCACTTACCATTTTGTCGGATCAATCGGACGTCCGACTTACGCCTCTAGTCCCTATTCCCCTGACGGACTGAAATCGGACCCAACCCACCTTCGCCCTCTGGAAACCCGTCCCTCCCGAGACGTGACCGCTCCTTCTACTTGGTGGTGGACGAAAGTTCTTCGAGTGTCACGTGTCTAGAGTCCTTTGAGGGAAGAACGGGTCCCGGAAGACGGACCCCCACCGGCACTCCACGACGTGTCGGGTCAATCTCCGTCACCCTGGTTCTAGAGACAATGGTGCGGGGCGGGAAAGGAAGATTTTATTAGTCAGTACGTCTCACGCTAGGTCAAGTATGTGGGATAGGGTGACCTAGGAGTACTAAAACACTCGACGCCCACCCCGGTCGATCCCGACACACATAGCAAGGGTAAGATGGCTACGCCGTTCGGCACCGTCGTTCCCTGAGCGTGTCCCGGTGCGCCGGGGACGCGCGTCCGGGCCTGCAGAGCCGGAGAGGCCGCCCAGCCGATTATGTCGGGTGGAGAGTCGGGGAGGTCCGGGGCGCGGCGGCGGGCCCGTGACTGGAGCGGCGGGCGCCGGTGCCGGTACCGGTACCGCGTCCTCTTGCGGCGGAAGAGCGGGCCGGGCCTCCTCGGCGGCGCCGCGGCGCCGGCGGTCGCGATGCACCTTTTCCTGCCCGCGACGTTGCACGTCGTCCCGTTGCACGCGCTCTGCATGGCGATGGACTGGCTGGACAAGTGGTGCGACCACCTGGACGTCACCGCGGACTCGGACGAGAAGAAGCACGACCGGATGCGCGAGTGGACCGAGAAGAAGCCGCGGTAGACCACCGACTAGCGGATGCCGGCGCCGCTGGACCTCGTGGACCTCCTGTGCCGCACCTGGGGCACGCAGTTGTTGGAGTTGCCGAAGCACCGGCGGAAGGAGAAGAGGTAGCTCTGCCTCTGGTGGTAGCCGATGCCCGTGGCGCAGTAGTGGCTGGTCACGGGGCTCCCGTAGCACGACGACGACGACGTCCGGTAGGACCCGAGGTACCACTTGCGGAAGTACCACCCGACGTACAAGCAGTTCTAGAGCGTCGGGTTGTTCGCGCGGCGGTGCGAGCAGAAGAGGAGCGTGCGGCACCACAGCGACGCGCTGCCCGCGGAGACAGAGTACAAGGCCCACCCGCTGGACGCTAGAAGCGTGTAGCAGCTCCGGAGGTAGGCGCGGTTTGAGTAGGCGAGCGCGGTCTGCGACCTCCCGCTCAAGTAGGGCGACGTGGTCTGGCTGGAGTCGCACCCGAAGCTGTGCCCGCTGCTGGCGGAGAAGGAGCAGAGCGGAGACCAGTAGTCGGTGCTCTAGCTGCGGCGGTCAGGGAAGACCCTCCGCAGCGCGGCGCGGGAGCTCTCCCTGCTGAAGCTCTAGCACCAGTAGGAGCTCCCGTACCACCTTCGGTGCCCACGCCCGCCTGGGCTCCTCCTCCTCGTCCCCTCCGCTCGCCCACCCGTCCTTTTTGACCTGGATCTCCTCGGTCCCGTCCGCTTCGTCCCCCACTCCTCCCTACCTCCCTGCCCATCTCTTGCCTACCTCTCCGACCATCTCCTACTCTCTCCGACTCCACTCTAAACCCTGGACCCAACCCTCTCCACACACTTGTCTCACTAAGGGGTCTCTCGGCTCTTTTTCGTCCTTAGGAGACTTCATCGGACCGGCCCAGGACTCGGCCCAGGGACCGAGTCTTCACCTTCGTCCCGTCTCAGTGCCGTCATCGGTTGGGTCCCGAGTGAAGCACGGGACGTGCCACGGTTTCGTGAAATGGGGAGACTCGAGTAAATTAGGTTCGGGGTACTTCCTGGGGCGACTCCAATAAAGAGTAAACCCCCGAGTAAAAAGTCCCTCGTCTTACGGGGTCACTCTTCAATTCAACAGGTGTCAGTATCCGATTTATTCGTCACCTGTGTCCGTCAGACCGAAGTCACAAATCCCACGTCTCATCCTCCCTTCCAAATCCAAACGTTAGAAAGAGTCATGACTCTCCAGGTCCGAAGACCTTAAACTACCACTCCCAAAAAGGTACTGGACTTAATAAGGATCGGACCTACCATTTCTCTCCAACTATCGACGAGCGTCGAGACGGACCCAAAGGGTTAGGTAGTATTCCGAGTCAAAGGTGACTGTTTCCTTTGTCTACTGGACTTGTAAAGTTCGGGGAAAGGTCTTCCTTAACCGTTACATGGACATTACAGTCTTGAAGGTTGAGTCCGGAGGTGTCACTTTCCAAACCCTCGTTCAGGGACCACCAAGTCTGTCATTTCACAGACAGATGTTATACCCTCTGGGCCCAAGTTAGGGACCCAACCCTTCTAGGGGACCTCTTCCTTTACCGTTGGGTGAGGTCATGATAACGGACCTTTTAGGGTACCTGCCTCCTCACACCATCCGATGTCAGGTACCCCAGAGGTTCTCAGCCTGCACTGACTCGCTGAAGTGACGTATCCTGTTCTGGTCACATCGTCCTGGTCGTTTACTCAGGAAACTATGAACTCTAGGTCTTCTCCCATGAAGGGACCGTCAAGTCGTCAACTCTGAGACTCGACGGTCACGTCCTGCACCCCGACCTAGGGACCAGGTCCCTGATTCTAGGACATACGAAACCACCCCGGGTTTTGTTAAAAAAAAAAAATTACCCCTATCTTTACCCTCTTCTAACGTTCACCTATTGGTTTCCGGGTGGTCCACCGGGACACCGAGGACGGACACAACAGGGGACGACCGAATAGGATCCAACCACGGTCGTTTGTGCGAAGTGAGACTCGGACATGGTGACAGACGGAGTCACAAGGAGTGAGGAAGGGGGTGTGGCATGGCGGGGGGGGGGTAAAGGAAGTGAAGGGGGTGAGTGGGACAAAGGAAAGGAGAGTAAAGTGGTCGACCGTGAGAACGACCATGGACCCTTTAGGGACGGGTTGGGAGAAGAGTACATAGTGGTTGGGAGTGGGAGAAGGAGCTCGGGGGAGAGAGGTCTCAGTGAAAACGAAGGAGACGGCGAGGAGAGGACCTGTAAGGGAGACGGTCGGTTTCCTTGTCTCTTACGGTTGCAGGGGTGTGACCGAGCTCCACCCCGAAAGTCACGATTCTCGACCAGAGACTAGTCGATCACAAGTGCGAAGACAAGGGGAAACAAGTTTCCATCTATACTCAACTCCCCCTACGCTCTCTGGGGTTCATCTCCTCTTCGTAAACGGCGTCACCGACACCGGTGGGGTGTCCCTTTTGTCCTGTGTGCCGGTACCGTTCCTCATGCCCCCTTCCCATCCACTTCCTCCCTCCCTCCCCTCGAATAGCCTAAAAAGATCTCTCTGTTTCAACCTTTCCTACCATAAAACCCACTCTCTCAGTCATAGGTTTTACGAAGACTTTTCGTTCATATTACTCGGTTTTTGGGTTGTTCTACTGTAAATTTTCCTTATTTATATTTCAAGATCTAAATCCGAATTTTTTTTTAGTGAATACATTCGTGTCGTACCTTCTCGAGACCACTTTTTTCTTGACCCCCAAAATCAACCGGTGTCCGTTACACTATGTCGAAGGGTTTTACAAATATATTACACTAGAACCCGGGATAAACGATTTCTTAGTACCCGTCTTCCTCTCCGTCACTCGGGAGAGAATACGTACGTAGTCCGATGCCAACCTCATAAAGAGTGTAGGTTTCACGAATTTCGTAGGAAACCGGTAAGACCAAACGTCAGTTCTTTCATTTTAAAAACCTTCGGTCCAGTGTCCTTACCACTTCCCTCTGTCTATAAGTCAGACTTTCTCTCTTCTGTACTACTTTGGTCTCTGAGGACGAAGGTCAATGAACTTCCCCATAGTAGTTCGTCTCCTTACTCTGATTCCCTTCGTCTAAAACCGAGACATATTTCTTGTTGAGTTTATCATCGCGATAATGTGTTTTCTCCCCTAAGGAACACTCCACCACTCAAGAATTAGGATCCTCCATTAGTTCACGTGCGATTTGCGTGTACTGACCCTTACGAGGTCACTCCCTGGGACGTACCTCTCCGTTCAACCCGATCTACTAGGGGTTCCAGTCAGAGTTCCAATTCGAACAGACCAACCGTAGAGGTTACCTCCCCTTCCCTCTTACACCCGGTCTCTCCTTCTCAACCCTATTTACCTCCTGTCCTCCCCATGTTTTTAACCCTTCCTTCTCTTTCACCTGGTCTCCCCCAACGCCCGGGAACTCCTCCCGATGTCCGTTCTCAAAATCCTTATCCCAACACCTTACTGTGTCGTCTCCATTCCGAGCCGACCCTAGGGGAACTGGATACGGGGAGGGGGGTCCTTACTGTACGGTTCGAGCCTCGAGGATGGACCACCTACTCCACGATACCCCGGTGGCGAAGTGGAGTCACGACTGGGACCTCCTACCGAAGATACTTCATCTGATACGGTCGAAGGTGCTCTGGAAACTCCACGGGTGTGGAAGTACGTCACGGGCCCTCGACCGGCTCCGGCGTCGGGCTGACCTGCGGGTAGAGATGACCAGGTAGGGGTCGGCCGACCTGCTCTTCCACCTCCTCCTCCCCCGACCTCTCCCCCGACCTCTCCTCCGCCCTCTCCTCCGCCCTCTCCCCCGCCCGCTTCCCCGACCCCAACTGTTTCTCGTCTTACCGACGGACGGTGGGGGTCTCTCACTCAGGTTCCATACTGGTCTAAGGAGGTCTGGGGACACCGTCCCGGTCTGTGTCCATGGACCCGTCGACTTACAGCATCCACCTCTTCCTCAGGCCGTTCCAGGGATACTTACGTGGTTTCGACCTCTCGGGGGAGTCTTAGAGCCCAGACCCTAGGTTGAACCTGCCCTCTCTAGGACTAAAGTCCTCTTACCTCCCACCCCTACCCACTTGAATGGGTCGGACAGACACAAACTGGAAGGACAGACGAGTATCAACCTATACACCTGTCTTCCTACCCGGACACACTCGGCCTACTCTTCTACCTTCGTCTCTCTCTGTCGGTCATCTATCTATTTACCCGACTGTTCGACCACCTCGCGAGTCCCGACGGTGATTGAGTGTCTCGTAGAAACACGTTTAAGATTTTTCCGTGGGAAAAGGAGATCTGACTGTGGTGGGATTTGGTCCCACGTGCCGGACCCCTCGTCTACACCCGACGTAAAATCAGAGGTGAGAAGAGGAGTCGGTCGGAGGGGCTCAGACCGGGTAGACAGAGTGACCTGCGTCGTCGGGCTCGATCGGGTTCCGTCTCTTTCGACCTTCCTCCGTCCGTTTCTCCCTCTCCGACAGGAGGGTGGAGGTGGGCGTGGTGGCACTGTCCGACCCCCGTCCGACTCTCCGACCGTCCCCGTCGAGTCATCCCATACTTCCTGGAGTAGGTACTACCTCCCTTTGGTTGACATCCCCTCTACGGTCTCGACCCCGGGATCCCGGGACCCCGACCCGGACCTGTTCCGTTCGACTCCTGCTGGTAGAAGATTGTCTCTTCCCTCTGGAGTCTTCACGGTGACGTCTCCGCCCTCCCCTCTCGTCCCAACACTTCTCTCCTTGGTCCCCTCTGTGCCTCGAGTACTCAAGTGATCTCGACCCTGTGTCCCGGGAACCCTTTGTTCTGAGTCAGAACCCCATGTCACTCTCCCTCAGTAAGTGCACCGAGTGACCCACGGTCGACCCAGGTCTCACGACTGGGCCCGTACACACCCCTTCTACCGGTCTCTAGGCTAAGGATAAGGTCCTTATGTCGTGCACGTACACCCTTTCTGTCCCTGTATACGGAAACCGTTGACAAAGTTTGGTTCTTGGACCCGTTAGAGAGACTCATCCCCACCCTCACGAGCCACTAGTCTTTCGGCTCCTGACTCAGTCTGGATCTCTCTCTCACTGAACTCGGTCGTCAACACTTGACCCCACCCGTAGTCCCAGTTGGACCTCCCGAGCCCCTGTGTCTACCAACTTGACGTGAGGGTCTCAAAACCTGTGTCATCCCGACCCCGTCTCTGGTTTTGAGGCGTAAAGATTGCGCAGTCCAGGACTACGGTCTTGTCCCTGGTGCGAAACTCTTCGGGAGGGGCTTCGTCTGACCCCCAAGACAGTCCTTCACCCGTAGTTCGACTCCTCCGCGACTCCTAGGAAGTCCTCTGACTTTATATTGCCCACCTCTTAACACCACTCCCCTTTCCCCTGGGACTTTGGGTCCGACTTCTCAAATTGAGACCTGAGTCCCTGAGTGGACAGTCACTTTTATCCCACCGCTGTTCGATCTCTACCCCAAACCACTTCTACTCATCCGTATTATCTATCTCGTTTCGTCGACCCTCTCGAAGCCCCCCCCCCACAGGACCTCTTCGTTACCCTCGACCTCCTCCTTCCCGTAGTCACTGTCTCCTACCTTAGGGTGGACCCTGAACTGCATCCGAGTTTGCACCCTCTTCCAACTCTCTCTTCGCTCTCAGGTTTATAGACCTACACCGACACCGGACGGCAAACGGGTCGACCCTGTCCTCGGGGACCTCTGTACAAGGGTACGGTGCACGTAGGGGAAGGACCGGAGTAGGGTCAGTGGTCGCTCCGGGAGGTAGGGTCCTACTACTTCCCTCTCGTTGTCGCTCAGTTCTTCCCCGTCTCTACCCCCTCGGACGCCGACCCTCTCTGCACATGTGTGCGTGTTCGTGTGGCAGGGGTCGCCGCTGGAGGTCGGAACCGGGACCGGTGTAGGGTGAGGGCAAATTATTTTCGGACTTGAGGAACCCCCCCTCGTGGGGTGACACGACGTAAGGTCCGACGCGTCGACCCCAGGATACTCTGCGACATGGAGGACCTTCGTCCTTCCTCGGTACGGTCGAGTCCCTCCTGCAGAAACGGAGTCTAGTCCCAGTAGGCCCGTGGTAGTCAGTTTCTACTCCAGGGACGTGGGACCGTAGTTAACAAGCGTTTTTTTTTTTTTTTTCAAACCCCCACNTTTTTTTTTTTTTTTACAAACCCCCACCCCACCCCACACGAAAACCAAGTTAAACGACTCTGCCGACCTCAACCTACCTGCCCTCCCCTGACAACCACGGGTGTGAACGAGGACACCATCAAGTGGGTGACGTCTCTTGACTCCGACCTGCCCTCCGGACTCTGGGACGGCGGGGAGAGGAGTGCGAGTCGGTGGAGAGTCCCGGGGCGACACACGCCGCGTCCCTCAGACCTCTGGGCCCAAGCTCAGGACTGTGACGGTGATGAATCGAGATACTGAGACCCGTTCAGCGCAGTGAAGAGACTCGGAGCCAACGGGGTAGACATTTTTGTTGTGAACCGTTTGACCATTACGAGTTATTTACGAATTTAGTGACTCGACTTTCTCTAGTCTCTTAGGAATCCGTCTCTGTTTAAGGCCCTCGGGGTTCCCGTGCCCTCCCCTACGCCCGTCGGTCCTCCTCGTCCCCGAAACATCCCCGAGGAGACTCACGACAGGTGGGCGGTGGGTCCGCCGACACAAGACCCTGAAGGAAAGACGACGACAGTCTGGCTTATTACTTCTAGTCCTCCCTTTCCGACTCCGGGGTCCCGGACCCCCCTCCTCAGTCCAGGTTCTAGTCGGACTAGTTCTCCGACTCTAACATCTCATCGCGCCCTTGAGTCTTTCCCCCCGCGACCCGGGACCTTCGGCGACGGGACGTTGGACCCTCTTCAGAACTCCGCTTCCGAACGAGTCGACCTTGAGTGGGGAGAAGGAGGGAAGGGCGGGGTTCGTTCTTAGGGACGTCCTTAGTCGAGACGTGACTGTCGAGCCTGTCGTCTACCCTGGGTCCACAGGGAGGACCCCACCCACCGTACCGGGTGCCTCCGGTCTACCACAAACATCCCCCTTCTCGCTGGGTCCAACAGGTCTTCTCCGGCAGTCGGGGGTCGTCGGAGAGACGGTGGGCAGGGTCGGGGGTGCCGTCCCTTCTGTGTCGGTCGGGCCTAAAATATTTTGTTCAAATAAGTGTAAAATCTTTTTGATTAAGATCCTGTCCCTTGACGGAGGGAAACCCGACCCATACTCTAGTACTTGTCTTCCGGTCTCCCTCCTCGAACCCTTCCTTCCGCACCCCCTACCCCCCGGTGCAGAGGGTGAGACCTACCCTCAGCCAGTTTATTTAATTTCCTTCCCGTCCGTCTCCCTCTCCCATAAGTCTGTGGTTTCCGTCCGAACGCCGACCCGATCTTCTGTCAGTGTAGACGTCCTTGTCCTCTCGTCCGACACTCCCCCGATCCCTCTCGCACTGAGGGAGGACCGGGAACGGTCCCAGGGCGTCTCGACTCTCGCCGACCCATCCCGGTCCCTCCCTCGACAAGTAGAGTCCTGACCCCTTCTGTCCCGACCCCCAAGAGTGGGGAGTGGACCCCACCCTCCTTAGTGGCAAAGGCGTCGGCGAAGTACTTTGTCGTCCACTACCTCGGCTCCTACCACCGAGGCTACTGATCGCGTTGGGGGCGCGGGTGGTCGTCCCCGTGTTTGTCTCACAGGTCCCGACCCGCTCTCTCCTACCGAGACGAGTCGGACCCCACAGGGACGAGAGGTGGGTGTCAGGGTGGGTAGACGGTCGTGGAAGACAGTTCGACAGGTGTGGTGGAGGGGGTGTGTGTGTCAGAAGACGGCCGAGGGACGGAAGAGACGTGAGTTCGGTCATGGGTGGTGGTCCTGTGACCTCGTCGACCCACCGCTTGCCGGCTTTCGACCTGAAACCCTCCTCTTTCTCCCTGGTCTCCCTGTCGATCACCCTCCTAGTCTACGTTTCCTCTCTTGTTCTCGCCCCCTACCCCCCTCCGGACTCGTTCCTCCTCTCCCGCCCGCAGTGAGTGGTACGCACATACCCATCTGACACTGTCCGGGGCTCGCCCGTGACGGGCGGACCATGGTCGACATCAGTCGCACGACGTGGGTCCGCGACCCCCGTGTCACCATGTGCGGAAGCAGGAGCCCGGGGTTCGACACGTCAGAGTCGGCTACCGAAGCCCCGGGGTGGTCGAGGTGCGACTGCCCCGGAGGAGGTCCGGCCTGGGGGTCGAGGCGGTGTGGCAGGACCGGGTGGGGCGGGTGGTCAACCCGTCCCCGTCTCGAGTCGAGGGGGAGGAGGCCGGCGAGGTGGGTGGTCGACCGTCGCTCGGCGTCGGGTCCCCCCGGCGGGGCGTGCCTCTGTAACGTCTCGTCCCTCCGTCAGAGGGGCGCCATGTGGCGCGGAGGGCGGTCGGTCCGGTGCCGGAGGTCGTGGTGTGGACGTGTTGCTTCCAGTCTCCACTTTCCAGTCCCGTGTACCCTAATCCTGGTGGCAGGTTCGCTCGGGGGTCTTTAAGTCACAAGGGTGTTAGAATCTTCTCCTCACACTCCGACTCTGTACCTCCGTCGACTACGTCTTCCTCTCTCCGAGTCTTTGCCTTCCCTTTCCAAGATGTCTGGGGCTTTGGACAGGTCCCAGGTCGGACGGGGCGAGTGGAAGAAGAGACTGCACGTGCCCCTCCCCGGCCCTCGCTCGTGACCGCCGAAGTGCTTCGGCCCGGGGTCTGGGAGCCTGCATCCGGAACCGATCCGTCGCCATCCACGGGCGTAGGGGTCCGGCCCGTCGGAGGTCGGCATCGGCCATTCAAGCCCTCCGGTGGAAGAGGTACCGTTACACGGCCGGGAGCATCGGTCCCGGGTCCGACGGGTGAGGGAGGCACAGGTTGACCCGGTGGTCCGCCGGCCCGGGTCCACGGGGACGCCCACGGTAGAGGGTCGGGTGTCTCATCCGCCGTACTGCCGGGCCCCCCCCGTTCCGGGGGCTGTGTAACGTGTCGTCGAGGTTCCCGAGGGGACCCGGCTGGGCTGCGAGTGGTCCGGGATGACAGTGACGGTCGACCGACCGACTTTGTGTCCGTCCTTTCTCCACAGTTCCTCGGTCCTCTCCCGTGCCTCGTGGACAGGGGGGAACTGTTCTCCTTTGACGGGGGGTAGAGAGGGTGGGCCCCCGGGCTGAGAGTGGGAGTCGGCGTCGGGAGGGTAGAGGTGTGGGTATAGACTCGTCTCTTTTGGGTAGTGCCCCTGTCTACGATTGCCCTTCGTTACGATTGCTCTGACGAGTGAGCTCCAGAGCCTGGTGCCAGGAGATCCCAGGGACTCTATGAGACCGAGGGTCGACCGTGACCCCCTGGGGCCCGTGAGTGTGTCACAGACTTGTAGGTGCACGCGGTCGTGTCGGGAGAAGAGACGATAGACCCGGGTCGACGGTAGGCCTAGGACTTAGGTGAGCCACCGTCACGTCACCATCCACGGACGTAGCAGGCGAACCCGTGGCGGGTCGTGGTACGCCATGGCGAGCCTGGGGAGGAACGGGTCGGCGTCGAGGGGCCGACGGTCAGCACGCCGTATCCCTCGAGGTCGCAGGTGACGGTCCAGCCCGGCCTCGGGGTGGTGAAGGACGTCTCAGCGAGCGGGGTGTCCGTGGAGCCCGTGTCGGGCGGGTTTCCTGTGCCGGTCCACACACACGAAGACGCACGAGCAGGAGCGGTCCGTCGGGTCACGGTCGAGGACGGGGAGCACGTGACACTCCGCTCCCCCACTTCAGCCCCGGACCGCCGGAGCGCCGGGGCCCCCCGATCGTCTGTGGACGTCGCACAGACCTTCTTGATCTCTCTCGTCCACCTCACTCCCCCGCGACAACTGGACACACTCGACAAAAGGTGGATGTTGAATAAAAGGATTTATCTGGCACTCTAGGATCTTCCGTCTCTGAAGCACAACATAGTAAGGAAGACATTGGGTCACCACGGTTCGTGTCACGACCGTGTGTCGTCCGTGAGTCATTTATGAACGACTCAAAGTATCTTGGTCGAGTAGCGGATGAGTGGGAATACAAACTCTCACTGGGGACAAACTTTATGAGTCGATTCACCGAGACAGAAGGAAGGGCCTTCTGTTTCTTGGAATTCTCTCGTTCTTACAGTGTACCAGAGGGAGAAGGATGGGACGGAGATGAAAGGGGTGAGGAGGGGGTCTAGACCTAGGACTTTAGAGGTCCGTACCTCAGACAAGTGGGATACCCCGAGGGGATGGGAGGTCCCTTACCTTTCGAAGTCCTGTGAAGGGGCAGAGGGTCCTTCGGCGAACTATCTCATTCTCGACACGACACGAATCAGTAAGTCGACACAGACTGGGACACACTGGGGTACCTGACATCGGACGGTCCGAGGAGACAGGTACTCCTAAGAGGTCCGTTCTTCTGACCTCAGCCAACGGTACGAGAGGAGTTATTCTCGACACCTGACCTTACTTCTCAAGACCCAATCTCAGGGTCCGGTCAGTGATTAAACGTGTTTCAGTTTAATCCCCTGGAGGAACCTGGAGTTCAGGGAGAACTCAACGCCGACCGGGACTGAAGGACGGAAACCCTCTCTCACCGGGGTGGGAGAGTCCCGGGTCATGGAGAGTCAAGGTGAAACGGCGACATCGACGGGTCCATCGCCCGTAGTCACCTCCCACACATCGTAAGCATTTACGGTCGTAGGACCCGGACGTCCGCCCTCTAGGACTCGTGGCGCCGTAGTGGGACGTCTGCGACGTGGACTTGGAGCGGTCGACGGTGAGCCCCGGGTTTCTACCGCATCCTCTTGGCCCACAGGGACCACGACTGTTACGGGTCCCGTCGGAGACCCCGGAGTCCGGACATGTCCTTGGTGAGTTTCAGGACGACCCGTCTCGGGAGCATCGGTGACTGTAACGTCCTCTACCTCTGCCGTCACGGTCGGTGCGCCATGTCCCCGGGGACTCCCTGGTCGTGAAGGGCCCGTGTCGTGGGTTAAGGATGCCCTTTCCTGCTTCAATCCGTGCGGACCCAGGAATGACGTAGGGGGGCCGTGGGCGTAGTAGGAACGACGGACGAACACTTTCCTTTCCTTTGGACTTCTGTGAGCCACATGTCGAACCCGGGACAAGACTCTTGGTCCTTTTCTACGACCCTCCGTTCTGTGGACCCAGAGTTCCTCCACCACCCCCTCTCGGGCCAATCGGAGTCTTGCGTCTTAGTAGGGACAAGGACCGTCCGGTCTTCGTCTCGTCGATTCACGTCCTTCCCCACATAGACGAAAGACTAAATTGGTAAGGAACTAAGGAGGGGAACAATGGGGTAAGAGGACAGACGCCTGGTCCACTCGGAAGATCGATTCCCTAGGACTCTGGTGTACAGGGGGAGGAAATAAATTTTCCTCGACCTTTTTGAAACTAGTCTTCCCGACCAACCGGGTCGACACAGTGGACCCGGTCCCCTGAGGTCTGTTACCTCGGTGACCGGGTCCGTCCTCTCCCATGTCCGGGTCAGTCAAGAGTGGTGTCGTAGGGAGGGGGGAGAGGTCGACACAGTACTCGAGTGACGAAGAGGCGGGAGACCCCGACGGATCCGTCGACTCCGAGTACCCCGTTCTTGGTCGGAGACGGGACCCGAGACCCCCGTCTCCGAGGGGAGGGGGTGGTCACGGACGGTTGGAAGGGGTTTCCGGGTCGACTGTGTGTTAGGAGGGGGGTGGGGGATTTGTTTTCGGAATTAAACGTATATCACACGTAAGTAAATGTATGGCTAGGGAAAGACATCCCTCCGACATTGGTGGTGGTGGGCCGGGGGGTGGGCGGGAGTGCCAACAGGGGAGGGTAGAAAGAGAGGAGTCTCTCCGGTTTTGAGAAGAAGTGGGGTGGGAGTGGGGATCGGACGGGAGTTTCCCATCGGAACACCGGAACCTCCCGAGTCGAAGAAGAAGACAGAAAGGTGTCGGGGTTTAGTATCTTAGAGTCCTGTGTTCCTCCCGACCCAGTTGAGAGATGGAGGTAGAGTGTCTACTCTTTCCATTCCATACTCTCCATCTTACAGAACCGGTTCAAGGATGATAGGAACCGACCGGAGGGACACGGGGCATCTCCCTGTTTCTCTCCGTTACCCTTGTGTGTGCCCCTCCGGACGCCCGTTACCGGAGTGGTTCGTCTCGTAGTGAGGTCCCTGTCTGGGGTTGGAAAGACGTCCCCGCCCTCCTTTTGTGGATCAGACATCAGTCTGACAGGAGGTCTTCGGGAGGGGTATCGAGGCAGAAGAGGGACGCCGACTCAGTACCCCTCTGGAGCACCGACGAGTCAATCTCGTGTCCGACCCTCAGACCTTCGGCTTCGTCTCAAGGTCGAGGTACGGGTTGGGGTCGACATGGCACACCTGATCGGGGTAGGTGTGATGTGACCTCCTCTCGATCCTCGAGAGGTGAAACTGTCCCTCTGTCGGACACTGAGTCTTCCCGGGACGGAGTCCCGTAAAGTATTAGTCGCACTGCCTCGACCGGATCCCCGTCTGAGACGAGTCCTCCCGGGGGAGGGTAGAAGGACCGAGGTGTTGACGACTACGAACCTCTAGGGGTACCCTTTCAGTGGGAGTGGCGGAACCCTTTGGTCGACGGTCCGTCGAGAGAGGTTTGGGGGAGGACACCCAATCGTCTCTTCCTTTCCTCTCGTTTCTCTGGACGAAGCCCAGAGACCACACCCAAGTTTAGGTTCGGGGTTGTGAGTGAGTCACACAAGAGACCCCGTTCAATAAAGTAAAAGGAGTGGAAGTTTCATTGTCATTCACGGGTGTAGGTCCTGTGAGTCTAGGGTGTCTGAGAGAATAGAGAGATGCGGTGTGAATGGGACCCGAGGAGAGACGCGGTACGACGGGTGACCCCTTTTCTCCGGGTCACGATCCATTGGTCCCGGGTGTCGAGGGACGAGACATACCGGGACGGATCCCGGGGTTCCTCTCCTGAGTAAGATCAGGGTGTCCCGGGGCCCTGGATACGTCATGTCCCTCCGGCGAACCGAGACTCTACCTCGTGACCAGATCTTTGTCCGCCGATCCCGATGCAGTCGGAGACGGAATTGATACCGTCGAGGCTTAGGCCCGTGGTTTCGGTGGGGGAGCGTCGGGAGACAAGACTAAAGTTCCCAACGTCAGAGGACTCAGACACATCCGTCGGTGGCAGGGTAGGAGGAGGGGTCCGGTCGGGATGTCCCTCGGGAGGTCAGGTGTGGGTCTTGTAAGGGTGACAGTGACGGGAGTACGTCGGAACGTCGTCACCGAGTCTGTCGGGAGGCACTTGTGGGTGGTGTTGTCTGTGTCCCACGAACCCCCCAGAGTCGTAGTCAGAGGTCCCTCGGACCAAAGAGGACTCCGTCCCTCCGACCCTGATTCCCCCACACTGTCGACCACCCTCCGATGTCTCTGTTCACGATAGACTCTCTGGGCTGGGTCCTACTCCGACTGCGCAGTCTATTACTTCAACCTCTCCCCCTACGTTAATCCCCTCTGAATGAAGTTTTCTAGCACCCGTCTTGCCCGGGGACCCGGAAGTCGGTTGAGGCCGCTAATACTTCTACCGGTCCGTGACGGGTGCGTCCCGCTCATGGATTCCGGCCCGGACTTCGACTCACACTCCGTCTGTCCTCAGCGTCGCGGGGGGCCTGGACTCACACGGTCGTCCCTTCGCCCTGGGCCGGGGGCCTCCGGACCGCCAGGGACCCTTGGCGTGAAACCACCCAGGTTTGACACAGGGTCGGATCCCGGATCTTAGCCCCTCGGAATAGGCGGGGGGGTCGTTCTGACCGATCCGGCCGCCGGTGTCTCCCTTCGACCTGCGGTCCGGGCCCTTCCGACCTCCGCGGCGACTCCCTCTTCCCCGATGGTCCCCGAGGCTTTACGACCCCTCTGCTGTCCCGACTTGTCTATCGTCCGTGGACGGCCCGCCCCGACCCTCGGCCCCGTCCCCCGGCCCGAATGGGTCGTAATTGTCGTCGTCGCCGCCGCCGCCGTTGAACCCTGGCTCCCGCGGGTAGGACGTGTCGGCCGAGATCCTTCCGAGACCCCCCGCCGCGCCCGAGACCCACTGGTCCCCAAGCCCCCCGCGTACGGGCCCACCCCCAGTGCTTCGCCTCGACGCTCCGCACCCACGCGCCTCGCCTCGACTCGATTCGCCCTCGACGGTTCAGGGGCGGGAGAAGGGAGGAGGGAGAAGGGAGGAGGAGCGGCGGAGGATGACGAAAGGGAGGGCGGATCCGATGATCCTTCTGGCAAGGGCGGGGCGCAACGGGGCTGCGGAGGGTCGGGACGGGTCCGGGGCGGGGCCGGGACCCGACGACCGGGGTCAGACCGGGGCGGGGCCAGGGGTTGAGGCGGGGTTGGGGAAGGCTGGGACCGGGGCGAGTCCAGGGGCCCAAACAGGGCTGTCCCAGGACCTGGAGCCGGGGCCGAGACGGACGGGGTCAGAGGCGGGGCTGGAGTCGGATCCGGGTCGGGCCCACGCCGAGCCCATGAGCCGAGGCGGGTCTGGGGCCGGGTCCGGGCGGGGGGAGTCGGGATCGAGGCGGGGCTGGGGCCAGGCGCCCGACCTCCGTGTCCTCGAACCGGCTCAGGGGTGTTCGAGGCGTCTCACGCGTCCACGGGACGCGTCAGAACAAAAAGAGGCTCTCAATCTACGATCCCGGGACCCTACCCACTTCACTGACACGGAAGCGCGAATCTTGGACCGATAAACGAGACCTGGAGATCCGGAGCGGCGTTTAGGACGACTTTGCCCTTTCCCGCCTAGATCTGCAACGCCTTGATCCTCCTAGACTTGACTTCCCGAAATGGGCCGAGGTGTCCCAGTGACTTCTGGACAAACGGCGGGGGAGCCCCGTCTTGTTCTCCTTCTCTCGATCCTCCGACCCGACAGACCCACGGCAGTGAAGGACCGACCGTTAGGACCAGTTCAACGAATTGTAGGAAGGTGAAAAGAACAACCGTTTAACTTTACTTACTGTAGGTGGGGTTTCCTAAAAACACTGCTAACTCTATTACATGTCTTCCACAGACCGTATCTTATGTGATGTATCCTCAACGACGACGACGACGATTCAGCGAAGTCAGCACAGGCTGAGACGCTGGGGTACCTGCCGTCGGGTGGTCCGAGGGGGCAGGGACACTAAAACGTCCGTTCTTGTGACCTCACCCAACGGTAAAGGAAGAGGTTACCTACTTTCACTTTTCACTTTCACTTCAGCGAGTCAGCACAGACTGAGAAGCGCTGGGGCACCTGACGTCGGATGGTCCGAGGAGACAGGTACCCTAAAAGGTCCGTTTTCATGACCTCACCCCACGGTAACGGAAGAGGCTTTATCCTCTACCCCCTCCCCATTTAATAAGGTTTGCAAACGATTCTCTAAATCAAGTCTGGATTTCTCTCCCACTAGGACCCCAAATCCACTTCCTCAGAGATCAAGGTCACTCCTCTTTACCCGTGACCTCTTCTGTGAACTCTCTGGGAACCTGTCGTTCCTCTAGTTTGGTCAGTTAGGATTTCCTTTAGTTGGGATTTATAAGTGATCTTCCTGACTACGACTTCGACTGTGAGGTTATGAAACCGGTGGACTACGCTTCTCGGCTGAATAACTTTTTCTGGGACTACGACCCTTTCTACCTCCCGTCCTCTTCCCCCGTTGTCTCCTACTCTACCAATCTACCGTAGTAGTTGAGTCACCTTTATTCAAACTCGTTTGAGACCTTCTATTACTTCCTGTCCCTTCGGACCGTGTGACGTCCAGCCACCTCAATGCTTCTCAGTCTGAGTTGACTCGCTGACTTGTTGTAGTTATTGACGTGACCCTTCCCACCTCGGACGGGTCTCAACCCTCTCACCTTTTCAGTAGAAAGGGTCCATGAGACTGAGAAAGAGACACCACCTCTTGCACCCTTCACCCCTCCTTGTCCTTCCCACCCCGGTCTGGTCCTTTTCCCTGTTGGTCCGGACGATTCGATTCCGACAGTCTCACCGGTAGGCGTCCCCCACTGGGGTTTCGAGTAGATCGTGGAAGTAGGAGTCTTAAAGTAGACAAGGGTGAGTAACGGGGGTTGGGAAGGAAAGTGAGGAATGAGGGAAAATGTCTCCTCCTTTACCTCCGGGTCTCTCTCCTTCACCGTGTCCGGTCTGCTGGAAGGAACTAAAACAGAAGAGTCTCAGACCGTATCTCAGATCTAGTCTCCTCCACGAGTCGACTTCGGTGTAATCCTTGGGATCTCTCTGACCTCTTTAAGACTCTGTCTTAGGACCCCTGGTGACTCCCTTGGTCTCCAGGTCGGGAGGGAGAGTTATGAAGGTCAAGACGGGGTTCTTATCCCGTCATCCCACGGAAAAGGAAGTGTGAAATAGTATAGATGTCGGACTCCAGAGGTCTAGATTTACGTAGGTGTCCGGTCCGACTCAATACACTTTTGACTTTACACAGACCTTCGAAAACCTCTTTTCGGTGTGAGGGAAATAAACCCTCACCTTACCTGGACTGCGGAAAGACTACGAACTCTCTACTCTCTACAACGGTTTGTAGTAATAGTAGTGTCTACGTTAAATGCCCTGCACAACTAGAATTTCTATTGTTCCAGAATTCGATGTTTTTACTCAAATAGGTCCTTATCGTCTCCTTAATGTTAAGTTCTCTGTGTTTGATACGACTTGGTATCCGTACAACCTCCGCTGTTTCTCTTCGAGTCGAAAGTATTCCTTCTCGAAAGTAGAATTCCTCCTTTGCTCTCCCGTCTAAAGAAAAAGTAAAAGACGTTCACCACTTGTCGAACAGTAACGACTCAGTCTTCCTTTGGTAAAGAGGACAAACCCACCCTAGACATTCGATATCAATACACGCAATTCTCGGCAGAAAAGTACCGAAGGACTGAGGTAAACCTGAATCCACAGGAAACAAGTAAAAGTGTAAAAGGGGAAAGCTAGTTTTATAAAGGGACTTTCACAGAGTAACTCAGTTGTAAGATAAACCACGAAACAAAAGACGTCTCCAACCTTTTAAAAATTTAATATGTTTCGTTTTAACTTTCACCAAAACAAACATACTACGAAAATTTAGTACTGGGATTTCATCAGTTGACTGTTTATCGTTCATATAAAGAAAGGGCTAGAACATATCAACTCAAAGAGGAAGAGGCCTCCGTAAATAGGTACCCGTTGTCCACCACAGACGATTACGGTGGAACAAACCTCAGTTCCGATAACTAACAGATGTTGATGAAATCGGTCCTTAAGTTCACTAGTAACAATCCGACGTCTTAGTCGATCGAGAGAATTGTAATCCCTCTCTAAATATAAGTATACGAGTTACCGTAAAACTGGGTTCTCCCTATCCGAGAACGATTCCTCCACCCGGGTCTCAGTACATACCCGGTGCATCGAAGGTGAACTCTACGAATACTTCCAAATTACCCCTTTTAGTCATCCTTCGAAGTCTAAATAATATCTATAATTCTCCCCACTAATTTATAGGGGTATTTGAGACCGGAGGGTAAACGGTCGACACGTTTATAAGTGTCTGAGTAACTCTCAAAGTAAATGGTGTCTGTTTCGATTTCCGTCCACCACGTGTATTTGAATAATTATCACGGTGATTGACCTTAGACAGTTAACCAGAAAGTCTCGGTTCGTAGTCACACAAACCCCCTATAAATCCCTCTTTGGTAAGACAAGACATCTAAAGTAGTGATTTCCGACGTTTTTTTCCCCCAAATAAAACAATGTCGTTAGTCTGAATTATGATCTCCCAGTGGTGACAGCACCTGTATAACTCCAAAGACCATGTTTAGACTGTTAATCTTTCAAAAAGGAGAAACCGTTACCTAACCCTTCATACCCATTCTCGTAACAGAAAGGTTCTTTCTCTCCCTTTTCTATTCCGTTCTTCATTGTCATCCCCCTTCTACCCGACCAGTATAACCCTTTCGACAAAGGAAGTAGATAAGTCAAGTCAAGTCAAGTCAACGAGTCAGCACAGACTGAGAAACGCTGAGGTACTTAGTGTCGTGCGGTCCGGAGGGACAGGTAGTGGTTGAGGACCTCAAGTGAGTCTGAGTGAAGGTAGCTCAGGCACTACGGTAAGTCGGTAGAGTAGGAGACAACAGGGGAAGAGGAGGACGGGGGTTAGGGAGGGTCGTTAAGAACCTTTGGAAATGGAAATCCAGTGGTCAACCCCACATCCAGGTCAGCCCCAAACCACGAAAGAAATCTACACTGTGTGCCTAGGTTCACGGATAAGGAACCCTCAAAGTACCGTGTTCCCAACCAATTGTCATGAACTATCACCGGAAAGGTTACCTCAACTTCTCTCAGAAAGACCTCTACAGAAAAGGTCATCTGTTTGAGAGGTCCAACATTTCACACCACGAATTCCAGAAGTACGGGGTCCTCGTACGGTACTAACAAAATTATATACCAATTTATATCAAAACCCCAAGGTTTTCCTCACAGGGATTCCAAGTCTTCTTGGTTTACCGTTACGAAAACCGGTCCCCAGAGCTGTGTAAAAAAGAAAAAAGAAATTAAAAATTTAAATAAATAAATAATAACCGACACGACCCTGAATGTAGTACTCTTTGTCACCCGACCTTCTTCGTGTTCGACCTTAGTTCTAACGACCCTCTTTATAGTTATTGGAGTCTATACGTCTACTGTGGTGGGAATACCGTCTTTCACTTTTTCTTGATTTTTCGGAGAACTACTTTCACTTTCTCCTCTCACTTTTTGAACCGAATTTCGAGTTGTAAGTCTTTTGCTTCTAGTACCGTAGGTCAGGGTAGTAAAGTACCCTTTATCTACCCCTTTGTCACCTTTGTCACAGTCTGAAATAAAGACCCCCCCGAGGTTTTAGTGACGTCTACCACTAACGTCGGTACTTTAATTTCCTGCGAATGAGGAACCTTCTTTTCAATACTGGTTGGATCTATCGTATAACTTTTCGTCTCTGCATTGAAACGGTTGTTTCCAGACAGATCAGTTCCGATACCAAAAAGGACACCAGTACATACCTACACTCTCAACCTGACACTTCTTTCGACTCGTGGCTTCTCAACTACGAAAACTTGACACCACAACCTCTTCTAAGAACTCTCAGGGAACCTGACGTTCCTCTAGGTTGGTCAGGTAAGACTTCCTGTAGTCGGGACCTTAAAGAAACCTCCCTTACTACGATTTCGACTTTGAGGTCATGAAACCGGTGGAGTACGTTTCTCAACCGAGTGACCGTTTCTGAGAGTACGACCCTCCCTAACCCCCGTCCTCCTTTTCCCCTGCTGGCTCCTACTCTACCGACCTACCGTAGTGCCTGAGCTACCTGCACTTAGACTCACTTGAGGCCCTCAACCACTACCTGTCCCTCCGGACCGCACGACGCTAAGTACCCCAGCGTTTCTCAGCCTGTACTGACTCGCTGACTTGACTGACTTGACACGACCCTGCAGTAACGACGTACCCGAAAGAGACGAACACCGTGTGTCCCCGAATGAGAGATCGACGGCATGTGCCCGAAGAGGAACGTCACCGAAGAACAACGTCTCGTTCCCGAGATCCCACAAGCCCGAGTCATCAACGACACCCACCCGAGTCATCAACACCGAGGGTCCGAGGTCTCGTGTCCGAGTCATCAACACCACGTGTCCGAGTCGACGAAGCGTCTTACACCCTAGGAGGGTCTGGTCCCTAGTGTGGGTACGGAGGACGTGACCGTCCTCCCCTCGGTCGTCTCTTTGGGAGGACAACCAACCAAAACCGACACGACCCAGAAGTAACGACACACCCGAAGAGAGATCAAGCCCCCGATGAGATCAACGCTACGCACCCGAAGAGTAACGCTACCAAAGAGATCAACGTCTCGCGACCCCGCTCTCCCGAAGTTATCAACACCATGCACCCGAATCAACGAGGAGCCATACACCCTGGAAGGGCTGGTCCCTAGTTTGGACACAGAGGACGTAACCGTCCGTCAAAGAAATGGTGACTCGGTGGTCCCTTCGGGGAGGATAACCCAAAACGACTACGGCAACCACGTAAACTGATCAGGACTTCTGACCCCTACTATTCACGTCACTTTTACGACGTCTTGACCAGATTGTCGTGTCTGAAGAACAACGTGAACTGGTCATTTCACTCAAGGGGTCATGATCCTTCAAACCCCCACCAAGGGAGTCCATCCTTACTAGAAAAGGTTATCCTAGAACCGGTGACTCCTCAGTATTCAAATAGATGTACCTTTTCGAAGTCAAGTCATTCTTCTGTACGTTTGGTAACGGTTCTGGACACTCGAACCCCATCGACATATATTGGGTAAACGGTTTAGAGTCTAACAGGTAGTCCGTTAAATTTCACGGATCTTCATTTTATTTATTTATTTATTTTATTTTATTTTATTTTTTTATTTCACGGATCTTCGTCACTCCTGTATAAAAAGGACCTAACATGAAATCCTTATTTGTAGTCGAGACTTAGGTTGTAGAAGGATACGTTACGACGTATTATAACGAGACTATAGTAGACGATTCTTAAGTAATGAACCCTCTCGTTGTAATTTCGGACGGATGACCACAATTTTAAGTGATATACATTGTGAAATTTGTCGCACAGCTGGACGAGGAAGTGAAACAGTAGTCATCCGACAAATTCGTAAAAACTAAGTTAAAAAAGAACTGAACAATTTCAAATAATCTCATGGGGTGATGAACTTTACCAAATCGCAAGACTTCGTCCCCGACAAATTATCATCGAGGTCGTCTTTAAGTAAAGGTCAGACCTCTTCCCAACCCCTTTCGGGGACACTAAAGAATTCAGGGCAGTGACCTTACATCCTTCTGTGACCTTTCTAACCAACCCACTGACTTCTGAGGACTTCACAAATCAAATATCGTCAGAAAAAAAGTTACAGGACCGAAGAATGTTATTACTGTCCGGTCCTCCTAAAAATGAATTTCCGGAGGTGGACAACTTCGACCTCTAATTCCTAAAATTACCAGAAAAAGAATTATATTAACAGATCCCACGTCCGATTAGTCAAACGGTCAAATGCAGACCTTATCTGTACCAAAGGACAAGACAAGACCAAGTGAAGTGGTTCTCTCTTTCCAGACCAAATCGGATAACTACTTGTGTTTCGACTTCCGATGGGTCTACCTAAGTTGTAGGTCTCCCTCTAGTTTTTAGAGTTTTTGTAAACCACAACTGAGATTTCTCCCCGAAGGGACCATCGAGTCTACTATTTCTTAGGACGTTACGTCCTCTGGACTGAAGGTAGAGACCCATCCCTTCTAGGGGACCTCTTCGGTCACCGTTAGGTGTGATCATAAGAACGGACCCTTTAGGGTACCTGTCTCCTCGAACCAGATGACAGCGAACCTCGATGTTAGGTACCCTAGCGTTTCTCAACCTGTACTGAATCGCTGGTTGTGAAAGTGTTTCTACACGTATCTAAGTAACCCAAGACTCACAGTCGGACTCAGAATAAGGTTAATTGTTCAAACCCCCCCACCACGGTCCACTTCAGCAGATCGTTGACCACTCACACTAAGATACTCCGTCCCCCATCCAGAGAGCGAACGTCAAGATCTCGAAAAAGCCCCAATAAGGTTAATCGACACAAGTAAATCACAACCCAAACCGGAAACGGTTGTTCGTACACTTGATCGACCGTATTTAGACTCCTTGGACTAACCATTCAGGCCTATTGACATAATTTATGGAGACGTTTTAGATATTCCTAGAAGTCATCGAGATTCTTTTAGGAACTGATACCGACATCAACCCGGAATCAGATCTTCTGTGCTCTTTAATCCCCGAATCGTAACTCTGGGAGTCTCCCTGACTAAAATTTTGTCGTCCAAGATTCTCCAAGGCTACTCCTCTTTCATTCTTTTTCACTCCGAACCTCATTTTCCCTTTAACTCACTCTCCCAACCTTACTCCTACACCGCCCATGTTTCCTTCACCCCATGTACGTCGTCTCCTTCTCCTGCCTCAGAAGGTCCCGGAAAATTAGAAGGCCATTACCAAATAAGTGGAGTCAGGCAAATCTTTCCAATAAAACATTTCGAAGTTCTACAGTCGACTCCTGAAAGGACCACTAGGTCACCAATTCTTAGGTGGACAATTACGACCCCTGTGTTCAAACTAGGGACCAGCCCCTTCTAGGGTGTATGAAACCCCGTCGATTCGGGAACGTGGTGTCGATGACTCGGACGCATGGGATCTCAGACACGAGACGTTCCGTTCGGTGGTCTTACTCTTCGGACACGTGGACTTGATCTTTCCTCGGGGACGACCGGCGTCGATCGGGGTACTCGACGCTGCTTCTGGGTCACGTCGGATTTATTTATTTATTCTACAGTTGACTCTGTTCGTACGGGAAGGCAAACGACATAAAACCTCGGTGTTAGGAGTTCAAAGCAGGACTCTCTTTGTTTGACCCCTCTGACTTCGAAGCGGTAGTACCGGTAACTAAGATTTAATAGAAACCACTCCAGTCAGGTAATCTAATTTTTACGTATGCGCCTCCCTGGTATCAAAAATTTGTGTCTTCCCCGGTCCCAGGGTTTCCTTCCCGGTAGGAGTCTCACAAATCTCCTGACCCTAGGGTATTAGGATTAAATTTGCAAGTCCCCTTTTTTTTCTTTCTTTTTCATGAGTGGTTTTCCTGTTTTTTTGTCTAAGACTTACTTCAGTCTCTTAAGTTGGCTTTTCTCCCTCGAATTTAGACTCTTCTTTGAGCACTTGGTGTTCCTTATTCCGTCGAGTATCCTCGTCTCTTGTCGCACGAGTAGAGGAAACCCAGGGAATTACCAGTGACACTTTACAACTGGAATTTTTACTTTGTAGTTTTCACACAATCAACGAGTCAGCATAGTCTGAGAAACGTTGGGACACCTGACATCGGACAGTCCGAGGACACAGGTACCTTAAGGGTCCGTTCTTATGACCTCACCCAACGGTAAAGGAAGGGGTGCTTTGTTGTTCCAGAATTCGATTAGTTTAATTGAAATAGGTACTTATCGTGTCCTTAACGTCAAGTCCAGTACGTTAGATACTACTTGGTGTCCGTTTGGGTTTCTCTGTTTCCCTTTGAACTCAAAATGATCCAAAATCCTTCTTTACCTCCCGAAGCGTCCACCGAGTCACCTATTTCTTAGGTCGGCGTCACGTCCTCTACGTCCTCCGAATTCAAGCTAGGGACCCAGACCCAGCCCTCCTAGGGGACCTCCTCCTACATCGTCGGGTGAGGTCATAAGAACGGACCTCTTAGGGTACCTGTCTCCTCAGACCGTTCCATACCAGGTATCCGAACGTTTCTCGACCTGTACCTGCGCTGACTCGTACGTGTGTGTGTCCTTCTTTAGTTTCCCCTCCTTCTCCGACACCCGTCCCTTAAAAATAACCGAGGTTCGTCACCTGTCGAACAACGACTCAGTTTTCCTTCCGAAGGAAGAACCAAGACCTTAGACATTCGACACCACTCGTTATTTACGTACTCTCGAGAGGGAAGTACCGTGGGGTTGAGGTAAAACTAAGTCCAAAGGAAACGAGTAAAAGTGTCTACGGACGTGTGATTCCGGGAAAACCTTTAATGGATGTCGGAAATATCATACAACACCGTCTACCATAGTAAATTGTCTACTCTTTGGACTCCAGGTCTCCCGAATTCGTAAAACGGGATCCGGTGTGTCGAAAATTCACCGATTCCACATTGTTAAACTAGAGACCAAGGAGACGGAAAAGATTTTGGTCGAACTTGTAGTCCCTCAAGTGCCAAGTGCATAACGACTTCGGACCGAACCTCTTAAAACTCGTAATGAAATGATCGTACACTCTACTCACGTTGACACTCCATCAAACTCGTAAGAAACCGTAACAGAAAGAAACTTTAACCTTACTTTTGACTGGAAAAGGTCAGGACACCGGAGACGACTCAAAAGGTTTAAACGACCGTATAACTCGTGTCGTGAAAGTGTCGTAGTAGAAAGTCCTAAACTTTATCGAGGTGACCTTAAGGTAGTGGAGGTGATCGAAACAAGCATCACTACGAAAGATTCCGGGTGAACTGAAGTGCAAGGTTCTACAGACCGAGGTCTAATCACTAGTGTAGTAGTACTAATAGACCCAGTACTTCTAGAAAAAACATGTCAAGAAGACACATAAGAACGGTGGAGAAGAATTATAGAAGACGAAGACAATCCAGGTATGGTAAAGACAGGAAATAGCTCGGGTAGAAACGTACTTTACAAGGGAACCATAGAGATTAAAAGAACTTCTCTAGAGATCAGAAAGGGTAAGACAACAAAAGGAGATAAAGAAACGTAACTAGCGACTTCTTCCGAAAGAATAGAGAAGTACGATAAGAAACCTTGAGACGTAAGTCTACGAATAGAAAGGAAAAGAGGAAACGAAAAACGGAGAGAAGAAAAGTGTCGATAAACATTCCGGAGGGGTCTGTCGGTAAAACGAAAAAACGTAAAGAAAAGGTACCCCTACCAGAACTAGGGACCTAGTACCTTTTTCGTTCTCTCAAGGTCTTTTTGTAGACGGAATAACTGATACGGTTTCGTAAACTGACACACCTAGTGTTATTTGANGTGACGTCTACCACTAACGTCGGTACTTTAATTTTCTGTGAATGAGGAACCTTCTTTTCAATACTGGTTGGATCTATCATATAAGTTTTCGTCTCTGTAATGAAACGGCTGATTCCAGGCAGATCAGTTCCGATACCAAAAAGGACACCAGTACATACCTACACTCTCAACCTGACACTTCTTTCGACTCGCGACTTCTTAACTACGAAAACTTGACACCACAACCTCTTCTGAGAACTCTCAGGGAACCTGACGTTCCTCTAGGTTGGTCAGGTAATACTTTCTCTAGTCGGGACCCTAAAGAAACCTTCCTTACTACGATTTCGACTTTGAGGTCATGAAATCGGTGCAGTACGCTTCCCAACTGAGTGACCTTTTCTGAGACTACGACCCTCCCTAATCCCCGTCCTCCTCTTCCCCTGCTGGTTCCTACTCTACCGACCTACTGTAGTGTCTGAGCTACCTGCACTTAGACTCACTTGAGGTCATCTACCACTACTTGTCCCTCCGGACCGTACGACGCTAAGTACCCCAGCGTTTCGCAACCTGTGTTGACTCGCTGACTTGACTTGACTTGACTTCCACATTGTTCAAACCCGGATAGACAGGGTTTCGGGGGTCCGTCACTGGTACTACCGATGACGGCGACGAAAAGGGTGACGAGATCCTCACCAGTAAAAATTACTTCAGATGGCTTTCAGTCTCCTTAAATGATGAGGAATTAACCTTCTTAGTGTCTCCATATCTTAACTTGTCCAACTTTAAATCCGAATTCGTTGTCTCTATAGTTGTCGTGGTTTGAAAGTAGAATAGACTTTGGACATGTAGGAATCCTTAAACCTGGAAAAATTTCAGAGGATTCATAGAATTTTCCTTATTTGTAACTGAAAAATTTTCGAATTTTTTTTTTTTAGAAGGGTATGGGGTGACAGAAGGGTTCGGAGAGGTGGGATATTTGAAAAGTAACTTGTTTATGGCTAACCTTTATCTATTGACACTTCCTGGATGACATATCACGTCCCTTGACATGAATTATGAGACATTACTGGATATACCCCCTTTCTTAGATTTGATCTCACCTATATACATATGAATGAGTGAACCTAACTAAGTGCAACGATCTATCGTCTTTGATTGTGTGGTAACATTTAGTTGACATGAGATTAATTTAAAAAACTTACCCGTACGTGCGTGTGTGCTTATGGTCGACCCTGCTGTGAAGAACGACCCTCTCGTTACCATTTGTCCACCTGCACAAAGGAAACGTCTTGTATGTCGCTTCGGTTCCTCTACATGGTATCGTTCACTATTGGTTGGGGGATCATACTGGCAGTACTCTCCACGTGAGTCTTCATCTCTCGTGGGGTCCCGAACCCCGACCCTTCTTCGATTCCCGTCCGTCAGTTGCTCCTGACCCGCCCGGAGGGACACCTTCCTCCGGGACCCTCTGAGCGAGAAGGACTTCGGTGAGGGGTCCGACGCTCAAGGTCTCCGATGGTCATCCCCCTCGGGTAACGGGTCCGGACTCATCGGGGAGTCAACGAATACATTGGACCTTTGGACCCCCTCCTCTCGTTTGGCGTCCGTCTCCGCGTAGTGTGTATGTCTGTAATGCGCACATGGGTGTTATTGTGTCTCTCCGAAGAATGTCTTACTGCAGTGCAGCGGTTGTCTCGCTACGTGTCTGCGTCGTGCGCGCGCACGCCGTCTCCTCCCTATATAGAACCCCTCACCTCTCGAAGGGTAGACCAGGTATTTTTTTAGGTGGGTCCGACTGGGTCGTGACTCCGGCTACGGACGCCACCTGACTCGTCTCTTGCCCCCTTACACCGGAGAGATCCTCAGAGTCCGGTCGGACTCGGAAATTCCCTCCCTAGGTCCCCGAAGGGACCACCGAGTCTGTCATTTCTTACTCGGATGTGCCGCCCTCTAGACCCAAGTTAGGGACCCAACCCTTCTAGGGGACCCAACCCTTCTAGGGGACCTCTTCCCTTACCGTTGGACGAGGTCATAAGACCGGACCTCTTAAGGCACTTGTTACCTCGGACCGTCTGATGTCAGGTACCCCAGCGTTTCTTGAAAGTGAAATGACTCCAACGTCTTTGCACTCACTCGGCCCTGTATCACTAGTCGCTAGTACCCCCCGACAGGAGTGATACGGTAGGGGTCGGGCGGTCGGGAGGAGCATGGTGGTCCGCACCCGTATGAAGTCTATGGTCCGGGTACAAAGGGTCCGAATAAAATAAGTAAAGGGGATTCTACTTTATACGTATCCCGTGACTCCGCGGTGACTCCACAGGGCTCAGGAACTTTATTAATTCTGAGTACGACACAGGACTTTCTCACATTCATATTGGAACAAGTCTACAGTGTGAAATGTCAGTGTTGACACCTCTGTCCCAAGAGTCTCTCCGTGTAAGTGCCTGCCCCGACGACTTTATAAAACTGGAGGTAGTCCACACTAGAGTAGATTAGCAGGGTCGTGGGACACTCGAATCACGACAATAATAGGGGTACTCCTCTGGCTCCGGATGTCCTCAAATCCTTGTACAGGTGTCAATTACCTAATCAATGACAGGTTTGAGTCCAAACTAGGGACCTAACAGACCACACTCCTCAACCATTGAGAACAATGTGCCGAAGAAAATAAATAAGTAAACCGGTGTGGTGCACCGTTCATCTAGAATCAAGAGGTTGGTCCCTAACTCGGACTCAGGGGACGTCACCTTCGTGTTTCAGGGTCGCTGACCTGACGGTCCCTTCAGGAACAATGTACCGAAGAATTTCCGTTTACACTCCCTCCCTCCAAGTTCTCCCTCCCCTGCACACATACAGATACCGACTAAGTACAACTACATACCGTCTTCCGTTGTGGTGTGACATTTCGTTAGTAGGAAGTTAGATTTTTATCTATTTAATAATTTTTTTTTTCCGTCTGTACCTCGTCGTACATACACTTTGTGCATGAGATGAGACCTGGGTCTGTCGTCGAACCCCTGTCCCACTGTTGGTGTGGGTTCGTTTCTCGCGCGTGTGTGTGGGGTTTGTGACTGCACCTCTTCGCGGCGGTCGTGTGTCGGGAGTCGAGGCGAAGAGAATTCGTACATATTTAGGGTCAAACCACCCCCGATTCTTAGTGTGTGTTCTTACAGGACACTAAACACACACAAATACTTTCGGAACTGGGTATGACGGGGCTACTCGGTACAAAAGGGTGGGAGGGTCTTCCCTTGCAAGAGAGACAGGTGAACGACTCTCCGAGTTGAGTTCCCCTGTTCTGTCTCTACGACGGATTTTGGACGGAAATAGGTCTGCGGGTCGAGCACGTCTCTACTTGGTTCTGTCTATACGGCTAGGTCCCTGGACCCACGGGGTTGTGTATTCGTGTGTCTGTAGTCTGGGTGAGTGAGCTGGCGTTTCGACAGAGGGTACTGGTGTGTGTGAGTGTGACCTGGGCGGAAGGAGGGATCGGTCCGTAGACGTGGGAGTGCCCCTTGACGCACACATGGAGGAGGGACGTGGGAGGAGATCGGGACCGACCCGGGTGTGAGGAAGAGTTCAAGAATTTGGGATACGGTTCACCCACCGTGTAGACAAGTTCTTGTCTCTTCGGTGTCGTGGTGACGGTCGGACCGGGCCTGAGGACTCCTCTGGGACGGCAGAGTGGGTCTAATCCCGGTCGACGGTGGGTGAGACCTTACGGCACCTACCTAGGGAGAGACGACCTTAGGGGAATAGGAGGGGCGGGGCGGGGGGGTGGCTGTCAGGGAACAAGGGATCAGGGTATCCCGACCCACGGGTCCGGGGTGGGGTCTCCGAGGGGGTAGGGAGATGAGGTAGGGGTCGGTCGATTCTCCCTCGACCACGACGTCTGTATACAGACCTCCCACCGTGCCCCGACTCCGTTGGGGGCGACACACTCTAGTGAAGAAGGGGTGGGCTTGTCGACCGCACCCCCTCACCCCCGACTCATTCCCGTCTTCTACCGTCACCAGACCGATCTGTCTAGACACGTGACGTACACCACCGACTCGGAGACCCCCGCCCCGTCCTCCACCAATTGAGTGACGGAGACTCAGTCACTCGCCCCCAGTCTAAACCTCTTGTCCAACAAGGGTTCAGACAGGTGTGGGTCGAGGCTCGTTCCACTCCTCCTCCGTGGTCCTTGACGACTATCACTTGTGGGCGAGACACGGGCCGTGACGAGACGTCTGGGACGTGTACGCGCGAGTGAGGGAACCGGGACCGTTGTTGGGCCTCCCGACTCAGGATAACAATGGATAAATGTCTACCCTCGTCCTCCGGACCCCTCCTATGCAGTAAAGGGGTTCCAGTGGCCCGATCGTTTACCATCGTGGACCTACGGTTTCGGTCGACAAATTGAGGGGTCGAATTCGAGCATTGTAAGGAGAACGAGGACGAGGGGATTACGAAGGAGGAGTGTGTGAATAAGTATGTGCGTGTACACGCACACGCGTGAGTTGGTGTGTGAGAGAGGACCGCAGATACGTTGGAAAACTTTATTATCAGAAAAGGATGGTCACACAAAGGTCGGGGACTGTGTGTCACCCACAAGTTATTTATAGACAACCTACTTACCTCCGCCACGACTCTGAGTCCTTTTCTCCTTAGTTATTCTCCGTCCACTCATACACACGCCCCAACCCCACCCCTTTCTTCTTTCCCCACTCTTCTTAACGTACTCACGTGAATGTGTCGGGAGATCGTGACGACCATCATGCCTTCCGAGCGAAGATGGGGACTCCGGGCCGTAAAGGTTCGCGGGACCTACCCCTTTCCCCTAACTTTCACCCCAAGCGTCCCAAGGGACTCACTTGCCCCCCGGAATTGAGAAGGGGAGGTTAGTCCTGTCTCAAACACCCCCCACTCCATTCCAGACCCTCCTCCCATTCCTCGTGTGTCGGTGAACCCGGTAACGTAGGGGACGAACAGTGATAAGGGACGGGGACGTGAAGTCCGAAAGGGGTCCGGGACGGGGGTTTACGGGACCGGAGGGCGGTGGGTGTGGACCCGAGAGGTCCTTGGACCGTGGGGAATCGAGAGGACCGGCTTCTCACCCGTTCAGGGGAAAAGGGATCCGGTTGACTTTGTTCCCACCTTAAAAAGGTTTCCGAGAGACAACCCTTTCCTTTCCCTTTTGTTTCGGTCTTTATTTCTAATATTTTTGTTTCTTTGTCTACCCACGTCCTCGAGTGGCGCCCTCCCTCGCCCGGACCCCGGGACTAGGGGGCGAAAGGGCCGTGGACAAGAGTCGGGAACCTACCACAAGGGGTGAGACGTGACAGTAGGGTCGGAGCCAAATATGGACGGAGACGTAGGACCGACAATCGACGAGTTCCGGTGACAACCGAGAAGAACCGAGACGGGGGTCCGGATCATGTCACGGAACGTTTCTCATCTTCACGGTGTCTGTGCACGGTTCGTTGGCTCCTTCGCTTCCTCGTTCCCCCACTGGCTCTCTCTTCCTTCGACCCAAGAAAGAGAGACCACTGGTCTAGCGGAGGTACCACCCGTGGCGACTGGGGAGACCTCGAACAGAGTGTGACCTGTGAAGGTAGGTGTCGACTGTCTTTCGAAGAGGAGGATAAAGTCTCGGGTTTGGACGGTAGAGAGTCGTCGTTGGGTCGGACCGAAGGGCCCGTCGGACCCTGCCCGGGTCGAGACAGGAGACCCCTCCCTGCCCAGGACTTCTAGTGTAAGTCGACTCCTTGTTTGCCGTCCGGACTCTGGTCCTGTACCTTTTTGTTCCCGTCCTTTAGCATCGCTTGTACGTAACGTCTAAACTTAAGCGGTTTGTTGGGAGACTTAATCTCGACTACTCCTTTACTTTCGAGTCTCTTCAATTTGAAAACCGGTCACTCACCATCTAGATCTCAAAGAAAAGAAAAAAACCAATAAACCAAAATAACTCGTACCTAAACCACCCCGAAGGGACCATTGAGTCGACCGTTTTTAGACGGACGTTACGTCCTCTGGGGTCAAGCTAAAGACCCAACCTTTCAAGGGGACCACTTCCCTATCTGATGGGTGAGGTCATAAAAACCCCGAAAGGACCACAGAGTCTGTCATTTCTTAGACGGACGTTACGCCCTCTGGACCCAAGCTAGGGGCCTAACCCTTCTAGAGAACCTCCTCCCGTACCGTTGGGTGAGACCATAAGAACGGACCTCTTATGGGGACCTGTCTCCTCGGACCCCCCGATGTCAAGTACCCCACTTTTTCTCAGCCTGTGCTGACTTCACTGATTCGTGTCGTGTCGTGACACGGGGCTCCGTACACACCAGAATAAAGGACACTAGTCCGTAACTTGGCCGTGGGAGACGTCACCCTCGCTCGTACCCACGATTCAACGAAGTCAGTACAGGTTGAGAAACGATGAGGTACTTGACATCGGTGGTCCGAGGAGACAGGTACCCTAAGAGGTCCTTTCTTATGACTTCACCCAACGGCACGGGAAGAGGTCCTTTAGAAGGGTTGGGTCCCTAGTTTGGACGTAGAGCATGCTGAGGACGTGACGGTCCGTCCGTCGAAGGAATGCGATCGTGGTGGAGCCTTCGGAGACGTCACCCTCGTACTTCAGAATTGGTGACCTGGTCGTCCCTCTAGGGCCTAGATCCCAAAGAATAGGTCCGTAAGACTGACGTGTCGTCAAGGACTGGCACAACGGTTGGTCGGAGACGTACCCTGTTTGGTGGTGTGACTCTTCTTCGACTGTAGATACCCTTACTGTTCGCTCGTCCAGGTCGGCCGATCGTCCTGTCCCACTATCCTCAGGTCTACATGTCCTGACGGACGAGGTCCGCCATTGTTCAGCGGCTCGTGACCGTGAGTCCTACGGTCGAGGACTTGGCCTATAGGGACCCCCTTCCGTTGACCTGCCTTGTGTGGGGGTTTCTCCCCCTAGTTCGGTCAATGGAAGTCCTCAAGTCTTTATACTTTGTCTTGAAGACATAAGACTTGTATCAGTTTTTACAGTCCCGACTCTAAGGTCTTAGTCCGTTGTGTCCGGACCTACGCGGACCTAGAGGGCCGACACACCGGAGGTAGGGTAGAGACTCAAAGAGATCAGAACTAAAGTGACACACCCTATCCTCTTAATCATGCCAGAACTGGAGAACGAAAAACTCTAACAACACTTTTATTTACTCTTACATCCTTGGTGCCACGGACCGACGCTAGTTTCGATCCCGAGGACACCGAGGACGCCGTCTACCTCCGCCCTCTAAGAAGAGCCACTTGGCACAGGAAGGGACCGAGGGTGGATGAGACAAGAGACAAGGGACGATAGAAAAGGGAAGGTGAAGGACCTGAGGAGGACTTCTCCCATTGGAGGTGGGGACGAAGTCAAAGGAGTGGTACGTGAGGAATTGGGAAGTGTTAAAATAAACGTTTGAGATGGGAGGACCGAGTCTGTCATCTCTTAGACGGACGTTACGCCCTCTGGACCCAAACTAGGGACCCAGTCCTTCTAGGGGACTTCCTCCTTTCTCGTTGGGTGAGGTTATAAGAACGGACCTCTTAAGGTACCTGTCTCCTCGGACCGTCCGTTTGTCAGGTACCTTAACGTTTCTCAGCCTGTACTGACTCATTGACTGTGTGTGTGTATGGGAGATACCTTTACAAAAAGACTTCCAATATGGTCATTGAAGGTGCAAAGGGGTCACACCGGTAGAAAGTAAAGGGGAACCGGAAGACATCATAGACTTCGACGATCAAAGAACGGGAACTTTGAAAAAGGGAGACAGCCAAAGGTCCAGAGGAGGACCCAGAGTGAGGGGCAGAGCGACCGAACAGATGAAGAGGCAGAAACCTAGGAGGAAGAGACACGACCCACACTGGGTGCGTAGACAGGTGCTGGCGACCGCGAGAGGAGGTGAGGGGACCAAGTCGTGAGTGGAGACACGTCCACTGAAGGTACCGGACAGGAGAGAGGGTTCGTGGTTAGGGGTAAAGTGGTGGGTGACCCGTGGAAGTGGACCTTTCGGACGGTCGTCGTAGAGTGCGACTTGTACGAGGTCTCGTTTGTACGTGGAAGAGACGGTGTGTCGGAGGAAAGTCGGTAGAAGGCGGAAGAAAAAGCCAACATGACCCCAGAAACAACGTCGTACACCCGAAGAGTTCAAAACCGTGGTCAAAGATCTCACACCCGAGTCATCGGCACCACGTGCCCGAATTGACGGGGCACCGTGCACCCTAGAATCAAGGGACTCGCCCTTACCTTGGAACAGGGGACGCAACTTTCCCACCTAAGAAATGGCGACCTGGTGGTCCCTCCAGGGGTATGGGAATACCATCAATTAAGACGTGATCGTAGGTGAAGTAGAGGTCGATCGAGGAAGGAGGGTATGTTAGTTAACGGTTTAGGACTTTAAGATGGAGGGTTTCAGGAAGAGAGCAGTAACAGTAACGTTGAGAGAACGAGGTCTGGAAGTGTGGGGAACCGATTTAAAAACGGTATTGGAGCAAAGACAGAGAGGGTCGGGTTGTGGGGTCAAGCACACGTGTGTGGCGGACGTTAGTAACTTGGTAGACTCTTGTAGGGAGGAGGGACGAGTTTGGAAACTTCACCGAGGCACAGCGATATTGTTATAAAAAGTTTGAACGAACCACCACTTTTATGACTTAGGGTGAGGAGTGGGGACGGGAAAATCTACTCCTAAAGATTCTCTACACTGACGAAAGGACATAAACATTGTTCGTGAGGTTCGCAAATAATAGTAGTCCCGGAAATCTTACCGCAACTCTCACCGTGGATCGACCAGAAGTTCCGGGGCGTACTTTACTGGGGGTGGAGGTAAGGGTCATAGCCGAGGGCACAAAGAAAAGAAAAAATTTTTGTATAAACACTCGATTCAGCGAAGTCAGTACAGACTGAGAAACGCTAGGATACCTGTCATCGGGTGGTCCGGGAAAACAGGTATCCTAAGAAGTCCGTTGTTATGACCTTACCTGACGGTAAAGAGGAGGTCCCCGAGAAGGGCTGGCCCTAGGTCGGACACAGAGAAAATAGAGGACGTGACCGTCCGCCCCAAAAAAAAAAGAAGAATGGTGATTGCGGCAATAAATAACAATAAATAAGCCGGCGAGACGAGACCCAAAATCAACACCGTACGTCCTAGAAATCAACGCCGGATACTTGAGAATCAACGCCGTACACCTTAGGTCAAGAGACTGGGACTTGGGTCCGGGAGACGTAACCCTAGCACCTCATAATCGGTGACCCGGTGGCACCTTTAGGGAACCGAGGGTACAAAGAACCACGCGACCCTCAAGGTCCGAAGACACGGACACTGGTACCACAAAGGAGATGAACCTCGCACGAGAGAGACCCAGAGATTCGATCTGGGATGGACAGACAACTCCGAGTTGATCTTACGGTCGAGGGGCGACGTTCGGAGGATTAAGAAGGTCGACTCTTGGTAGAGAAGGAAGTGGTTCGAAGGGAGGGGGAGATTTGACTTGTCACACGTCGGTCGACATGACAAGGAGAGGGCACAGAGGACCCCCGTGAGAAGTGAGAGTGGTGACGTTGGATCTCCAAAGACGTGTACACGAGCACCCCTACTCTTGGGTCTCGTCTAGGAAGAGACGTAGGGATATGGTACCTTTACTGTGTAAGCCCAAGATCTTTGTTTGACGGACCCAAACTTAGGATTGACGGGACGAACCCAATCGTAGAACCCTAGAACCCCAAAGTCAAAAGGGTAGTTATCTTCTAAACAAACATTAAATTTTCAATAATTTGACTCCTTGAGTACCTTTCATGTGTTCACGAATCGCTCCACGGAGTAATTTGACAATTGAGATTACTCGATCTCAAGAATCTGTGTTAACCAAGGTTGAGACGGACGTGTAACTTAGTAGACCCTCGAAAATTTTCTGTGATTACCGACCCGGGGTAGAGTCTGGTCGCTTTTGTACTAGGAACCCCATTCCGGGTCCGTATCTTGGAATTATATCTCGATCCTCACTCTTGGAGAAGCGTCAGGTGGGGGAGTGAGATAACTACCCTTCGTTTCCTGAATAAGTCCAGGTGTGACGATCGAGTACCACCTCACTCAGGATAAGGCGTTCGGAGACGGGAGGGAGACCAGATCGGAGTCACTACAGATCTCGAGGCACCGGATCGTAGAAACCCTATCCCCTTAACGGGTCCACCCTTCGTCTCGGATCCAGGTGGGTTAGAGTAAGTCGTCTTTACCTTCACTTCTTCATACTCCTCGATCTCCTTTACTCCACAGGGGTTCCCGAGTCTCGACGGGACCCTCGAGTCCAGTTCCCTACGCCACCTCCCACCTCCCTAAACCTCAGACTTTCCGGTACTCTAAGACTGTTTTCCTGGTACTGTACCGCTGGAACGAGCGGAACTAACGTTGTCAGAGAGATCGTGGACACACGTCCCTCGGACCGTGTGTCAGTCACGAGGTCTTTGCGACCCTCTCAGACTTCCCCCGTCACCGGACTGACCCTTGAGCGGGGTGACCGACTCAGCAGATACCCCCGTAAGTGTAAGGGGTTCTCCCTCCCGACTCTTGTAGTTCTCTCTCGTGTTCCCACTTACCCAGCCCTGAATGTCTCTTTGACTCCGGGTCCTCTCCGGCTCGAGGGACTCCAGGGTTCCTCTCGAGCGACACGTCTTACTCCGACGAAGGGACGCAGAGTCCACAAAAGTCCCGGAGGACCGGGTAGACCCCCAGGTCTTACGGATTCTCCCGTCCTTCTGTTTGTCTCGGCACAGGACCCGGTTCACCTCCCCCGGACCAATCCCTTCCTCCTCCGAACCCCCCCTTGGTCCGACGGAGAACTATCCCCCTTGTCTCTCCGCCCCTCGAGACCCAGTCTAGAGATCGGTTTGGTTTGGACGGGGTCCCCCGACCCCCGGCGAGGGAGGGATGGGTCTACCTTAGTTTCCGTTTGTCCTTGGGATCGCCCGGGTCGACACTGGGGACGGGGGGTGTGAGTCGTCCCGGGTAATTGGTGTAGGAAGGGTAATGGGGAGTGTCTGAAACGGGTCGGGTTTCTTCGAGACCTTTGTCTGAGTAGACCCAAAACACCCAGTTTACGGTCGGTTCTTTACAGGCCAAAGAGGTTGGAGTGGGAGTTGGACCGAGAAGAGGGGGTTTCTATCGGTCTGGGAAAGGGAAGAGTGCGTCCATGAGACATTCTTTCGTCCCATCAGAAACGAGTCTGGGACTCGGGAAGGAAGGGAGATACGGTTCTCGACTTCCTTAGTCTGGGTAAAGACTCTCAGTATGATTACTTGTTTTATCCTCACGGACGGGGAACCTAGCGGAAGACTTGGGACCAGAGGTTGACTAACAACCTCTAAGTTTGTGTCCATTAAAAAGGACAAATGGACCCACCTCGGTTCACGATTCTTCCTTCATCGGACCTTAAACCCCTAGTAGTCTCGATATTTCTTTGGAGTCTCTAAAAGATCGAGACGAGTAATAAGTCTACTTCCTACGGAGAAGGGATTCCAGGGAACTCACCAAGGTGACCGTGGTCGGAGCGACCGGACTGAACGTCTGCACAGGGGAAACGTAACCTGGTACCAACCCCGACATCCATCCTGACACCCTTCTGTCCGGGTCTCGTCGAGACCCGGTAGTACGAATCGCCCCTCCAACTGTGCGTAGAGGGTCCGGTGTGAGACTAGGAAAGGACGGGGAGGTATACGGAAGGTGACGTGAAGGTCCTGTGTTTGTACCTCGGCAGGGTTGGGTCTCTCGTCGTTTCTCTCGGTTTTCTCCACCCGTCCCTCGTCTCCGCCTCTCTAACTCCTTTTAAGGAGGTCCGCGAGAATGAACAACAGGTAAAAGACTTAAGACATATTACACCAAAGTGGTTGTATATATTAGGTCTCCTTTTTAAAATTTACTGTCTTCGCTTCTCTTTGTCTCCTTCTCCAAAGATTCTACGTAAGACTCACCAAACTTTTCTGTTCTTTGTCGTGTCTCCGTGTCTACATTTGTGTCTTTCTCTCTCTCTCTGTCTTTAGGTTGTGTCGGGAACCCCAGGTCACCCCCTTGACTCCGTCGTCGTCCTGGATCTGTCCGAGAAACGTCGAGGCTCGGGTTGGACGCGTGTTCTAGTGACGTTGGACACCCTGGACGCTCCTCTCTCCCGACCCCTCCTCCCTTTTCTCCGTCGAAAGACCCTGTCGAGTCCGGACGGGACGAGGGTTAGTAGGACAGTGGGATCGGTCGGAGGGTCTCGCTCCTCTCGAACAAGTGAGTGAGGGGGTCTTCCGGGGTCTTCGGACCGTCACCACTGTTCTGGGACTTCTCGTTACCCCTCCTCCCCCTCGTCGCCCCTCCCCTCCCTTACTGCCTTCTCTCCTCTCTGACGGACGTCGCCCGACTGTTTCCCTCCGCTCCTTCTCGTTCGTCCTGACCCCTCGGTCCGGGTCTTCCTCCCTGACCCCGTCTCTTCACCCCACTCCCCACCCGCGTCCCGGTCCCCGCCGTCACTATCGTGGAGGGTCACGAAGGACGGAGGGTGAGTGGGAGGGAGCGCGAGAAAGTACTAGAACTTTGTTGGAAGTTCAGACCCGACCTCCGGGGTCCTCCGGTCAGTGAATCCTTTGTTTTGACAAAGAACCTCTGGAACTTTCGGGTAGACGTCGACTCGCCGCAGGGGTGGGGGAGGGGCACGTGTGCGTGTAAGAGGGTACCTGAGAGTGCATGTGGGCGGACTGAGGTGTGCACGAGGCGTGGTCGGTGTGTGTGTGTGGTCCTTGCGTCTCCTGTCCCACAATGGTGTGACTGCTGTGGGAGAGGAGTCCTCAAATGAGCCGAGGAAGGGTGTCCGAGAAGGGATGTGTGTCGTCGGGAGGCAGTGACTGACCGTGTGCAGACGTGTGTGTGTTCTTATATGGGAGGAGACGGACAGAGGACAGAGCGAGAGTGCGTGTGTGGAGGAAGGGTCTAGGAGGGTATGGTTGTCTTGTGAACCAAGTCCTGGTGTGTCGGAGAGGAAGTACCTGGACGAAAGACTAGATTCTGAAAGAGAGTCTAGGTCGGGAGTCGGGGGAGGGGGACCTGAAGGGTGGAGGTTGAAAGTTCAGAAAGAACGAGACGAAGGGAGAAGAATGGCGTTCCCGTGACCAGGTTCGACCGTGGTGACCGACACAAGTTTCCTTCGTCCTCGGGTTGGTCCGTGGGGTTTAGTTTTCTGGTCCACCGCAGATGAGACCAACTACAGGACCTCCAGACGTCTCCTCCTCCTCCTTCCCTACTGGAGGGTCTCGGAGGTGTGACAGGACCCGTCCCTCCCTCCGGTCCCTGTGGGATGTGTCCGCTCCCTACCCGGGACCCAGGACACGAGGAAACGAAACAGACTCAGGGTCTATACGTGGATCGTCGCGGGAATCCTGACGCACATACACACACGCACGATTCAGCGAAGTCAGCACAGACTGAGACACGCTGGGGTACCTGACATCGGGCGTTCCGAGGAGACAGGTGCCTAAGAGGTCCGTTCTTGTGGCCTCACCCACCGGTACGGCAGGAGGTCCCCTGGAAGGGGTGGGTCCCTAGGTTCGGTGCAGAAAATCCAGAGGACGTAAGAAATGGTGATCACCGATCTGAGTGGGTTGACGACCCGATCCGTCCCTGGGAGGGGGGAAGTGGTCCAAAGACACCCATCTCCTTCCCGTGTCGGGGAAGACCACAACCCGGACCGATGTTCCTGGTCTCGGTCCTGGAACCTTCCTGACCCGTCATGACCCTCCACGGTCGTCCCTACTCCTACCCCACACTTTTGGGACTCTTGGGTCACGACCTTCGACCGGACGGGATAGAGTGGAACACAGGACGTCTCCCGTCCCGTCTTCTATTGGACCCGTGAGACTGGGTCCTTGGCTACTCATCGACGAAGGATTTAGGGTTCAGTAGAGACCAGCTGGGTCCCGTTCCGACAGGGGGTGGACACCCAGAGAGAAAGTGGCTGAAGAAGTCCGCCAGGGAGGACAACAGATTGGTACACGGAAGAACGACGTAGAGGTTAATGAAGAGAGTGAGAGAGATGTGTGGCTCCGAACTTGACCCTAGATAAAAGAGGAACAATAAAGGAGAGTGATGGACTAGAGGGGTCCAGGTTTCAGTTCCAGCCACCTCCCCGGCCACGTCTCTTCCCTCAACGGGGGAAGGTGAGTGGGAAGGACGACATTGGGTCCTTCTCTTCCTCCGGTCTGCGACCCGTACTGGATGACCTAGGGACATTACCTTTTAGGGTTGGCGACCGGGCCTCCCCCGGTCAATAAACCCCTTAAGTTTGTACTTGGGACACGGGACTCTCACCTGAACGACCTCCTCTCCAGCTATTAGGGAGACACCCCGCAAGGGAGACCCCGGTCGTTCCTGGTCAGGACGGTCGTCTGTGGAGTCCGCAGGCCGACCTCCCGGGGTGAGGGCGGGAGGAGAGGATTGAAGGAAACTTCGAATGAGCGGTCCCGAGTCTGGACTGGGGTCGGGTGACCGAAGGGAGGTGGTCCTCTTGGGACAGGAGACTGTCGGAGGTGCTCTTCCGTCCTGAACAAAAGAGAGAGACGGGGAAGACTAAAGGGAAAGAAGGAAACCGGGGGCCAAGAAACCGAAAAAACTGTCTACTCGTCGCTGTGGTGCCCCAGGACAGAACCAGTGGAGGAGATGGGGACAAAGACCGACCACAGTCGATGGTCTCGGGAGGGCGGAGGGGTCCGTGACGGAGTCAAAGAGGGTCCGAAGGGACGTCTCTCCAGGGACACGTAGAGGGGCGGTAGGACGGACGACGTCTGAGCAGAAGGAAAGGGAAGGTGGGACGGGGGGTCATTCCTTCGTCGACGGGAGGAAAGATCAAGTGTTCAGACCATGAACAATCGTACGACTGGAGGTGTAGGGAGAAACTTAGAGGGGTAAACGGAGAAATACCCGAAGAGGAGTCCATGGGTTGTTGGGGTCCACATCGAAGTCGGGTCTCGAGAGTCAATCGGTGATTCGCTCATTACACAGGGTAGACATTGGTCCCACTTCCTTTGGGTCTCTCTCTAGAAGAGACCTTCCGGATGACCAGACAGGTCCTCCGGGCCGGACGGGAAGGTGGTCGGTGGAGGGTCTAGGACGCTCAAAACTACGAGTTTGAAACCTTTCCACGTGGACCTCCCGAACCCCTCTGGGAGACCGGAGACAGACGTTCGTCTGAGGCACGACGAGGACTTTGACAGAGACTGAGAGCATAGATTCCCGGCCGGACCCCGAGGTTGCGTTGGAAGGGGACCGAAGCCGGTAGGGTGGCGGATTGTCACGTCCTTTGTCAGAGGCAAAGAAAGAGACCCTCCAATCTATGTCTGAGCCCTCTGGACCCAAGACTAAGACAAAGTATTCGAGTTTGGCAAGTCAGAGGGACCCGGAGTCAAAGGGGTAGTCCTTTAGCTCTCCTTCTACAGCGTGGAGTACCCGAGGCCAGGGATGTTCCGGCTCTCCTGACCAGGGGGCGCGGGTAGGGCTCCCCGAGCAAGGGGTGTCCCGCGTCGGAGGGGCGGCGACGAGAGCCGTCACCACGGTCCGGAGCCTCCCACTCCCCTCGGGTCCCCCTCGTGGGTCGCCCTGTTTACCTGGAAGGTGCCCGGTCAACGAATTCCCCGCCCTCCCCTCCTCAGGAGTCTCTAGGACAAAGTTGTTTGCAAAGAAAGGGCTCTTCCCCTTCCGCCCCCTCCCCCTCTCCCCGGATAAATTTCGATGGGACAACGAGCGACAGAGCCAGACAGACGGCCCCGGAGACCGGTGACGGGGTCTGACCACTAGACCCGAACCCAAGGAGGACCGCTGGAGAGGGCAGATCCAGGGAGTCGGTGAGACGGGGTTCTACCCGGCGCCCCACTCATAGAGGTTTCTCGTCCCCAGTGCGACCTCCCTCGGCATCCCGAGAGACCTACACTCCCTCCGACCTCCCTTTCCTACTCCAGTCCTACCCTACACCGCCCTCCTCGTCTCCCGACCAAACTTGAACTTTCCTTCTCAGAAGGTCGATGCCGACATACATGTCTGGGCGTCGCAAGTGGTGGGCTCGTGACGCGGGAGGAGGAGGAGGCGCCGTCGTCGGGCGTCGGGCGTCGGGTCGGGGCGTAGAGGAGGTCGCGAGGGAGGAGGGTCGGGAGCAGAGACAGGGACGCGGAGGGGTGGTGGTAGTGTAAGGGTGGTAGGGAGGAGAGAGCGGCGCGGGGGCCCGGAGGGTCCCTAGACACCATGACAGTTAGGAGGGGTGGAAGTGGTGGGGGGGCCTCCATAGACAAGGAGACCCTCAGAGTCGGACCCCCTACCCCCAGGTTCCACTCCACCCTCTCTCCCTGTCCCCGGCAGGTGAGGACTCAGTGGTTCGTCAACACGTGTGGTCGAGGTCCCCGGGACTCGAGGGTCCTGTCGACCCTCCTCACACACCTCCTTTCGTTTTCACGGGACTCGGGGGGGACAGGTCGTGGGGACCCGCAGGGTCCGTCGTAACAGGAGGTCGAGGTTCGGTGCATGAAGCGTGAAGCTCCTGAAAGGGTCTCCGGCCACTCTCGACGGCCGTGGGGGGAGTCAGGTGGGGTCGGACACCGTAAGACACGGTTCCCCTTCTAATTGTTGGTGGTTCCGTCTCCCCCGTCCCGGTCCCGAAACTTAAGAACCTTTACTTTAAAGGTATACCTCTTTTCCCTGGGTCAGGGAAATGCAGGACGCGGACCACCGAAAGGAAAACACCTTACGACCGGTTTCTGTCATCCCTCCCTCTCCCAGACCCCTTGCTGTCCCGACCCTCCCACGACTCCTTTCTGCCACGGTCGCCCTTGACACCCCCGTAGAGACCCCGACCCTCCCAGTCCGTTCCTGCAACATAGTGCGATTCAAATCGTCGACCCTTTTGAGACTCGAACCTGTGGTCCCAAGGACTCGACCCCACCCTCGATATTTATCTTGACCCCACACACACACACACACACACACACAACCACTGAGTACGCAAGAGGTATCTGACGCCGACTATGTCTATAAGGACCCACTCGTGGACACAAACACAGGGTCCTCTGTTAAAACGTTTGCACGTCCGGAAGCCTGCACTTGTCCGTATCTACAGTGGTACACTTCCGTGCACTCCCAGACACTTCTCGACAGAGACTGCACACCCGAAGTGTCTCCTTCTCGAGTGTCGGCACCCTTCTACGTGACAGACCCCTGAAAGTCGACGTGGAACTGCAGAAACCAAGGGAGTCCTTCGCCCTCAGGGGTCGACTCCGCGTCCTGGAGACTGGAGAGGGGAGGAGACGGAATCGTGTCCCACCTGGGTCGAGTTCTTCAGGACGAACTCTTCGCTAAACTGGAACTGAAGAAGTCCCCGGGCGCGAAGAGGGGGTCGCGGGTGTTTAAGAGAGGGTAGGTGGGGGTCATCGTTCGGTCCCTCATCCAGACCAAGACAAGTCTGACTCCGACCCCGGGGAATCCCGAACCTCGAACCTCAAGTTGGTCGGAACTCTGGGGGCTTCTCCCTTCCGTGGGGGTAGGTGTAGGGGGAAGAGGGACGTCTCGTTCTCGAGTGACAATGGTGGAGGGGGACACCGGAGCTTCCCGTCACACCCTCAACCCCCTTCCCTGTCGGCTCACCCCTCCCTCGGACGAGGTCGACGGTGGCTTCCCGTCGCCACCCCCCTCGCTACCGACTAAAGGTCGACGGGGGTGACACAGGGCCGGGACCCGAGAGAGTTTTTCTTGAGAGACAAGAGGAAGTCGTAAGTTCCAGGTCTCTCCCCCTGAACACCTGAACACCTACCTCCTCCCTCTTTCCCCCCCACCAGGAACGAAGGAGAGAAAGAAAGAACGGACTCGTCAGGAGACCGGGGTCTAGAGGTGTCCGAGGACCGACGTCTCTGAATCTAGAGACGGTCCTACCCTCTCCCCTGTCGCGTCACACAGGGGTCGGGACACTGACGGACGTTCTCTCGTCCCACCCGAGAATCCCCAACGACAAGTCGGTGGTAGACATGTACGGTCTGTACGTACACACCCGACCGTTTAAAAATTTCGGTATGGAAACTAAGGTTAAAAGTGTGTTGAAATAAAGTATAGATTCATACGTCCTTAAGAGACCCGAGACGAGGAACCGGGGGTCAGCATCAGACTAGGAGACACATACGAGTCCGGAATAGGATGGGATCCTCGACGCCTCCCAGTGTCTCTTCGAACAATTCGCAGCAGGAAACGGAGAACCGAGAAGTTACGAAAAGTTAGTAAGAGTCGGGACAGGGTGGTTCCTGTCCTAGGTTTCTTAATCTAACCACTTAGGTCCTGAAAAGTTTTGTAAGTTCATTTACTCAGGGGGATTCAGTGACCCCTTTCCTCTCCACGGTGAGTGTTGGGAAGGGGTGAGGAAGACAACTCAACGAAGTCAGAGGGGTCCTTCTGTTGGAAGTCCTGCGGTTTTTATCGGGACTAAGTATCTACGAAGTGTACTTTTGTTTACGTTCTAAATGACCAGTAGAAACGACTCTTTTCGTAAAGACTCGTTGTGTCGGATCCTCTCGAGTCAAGTCAAGTCAAGTCAAGTCAACGAGTCAGCACCGGCTGAGAAACGCTGGGGTACTTAACGTCGTGCGGTCCGGAGGGACAGGCAGTGGTTGAGGACCTCAAGTGAGTCTGAGTGTAGGTAGCTCAGGCACTACGGTAGGTCGGTAGAGTAGGAGACTGTAGGGGCAGAGGAGGACGGGGGTTAGGGAGGGTCGTAGTCTCAGAAAAGGTTACTCAGTTGAGAAGTGTACTCCACCGGTTTCATGACCTTAAAGTCGAAATCGTAGTAAGGAAGGTTTCTTTAGGGTCCCGACTAGAGGAAGTCTTACCTGACCAACCTAGAGGAACGTCAGGTTCCCTGAGAGTTCTCAGAAGAGGTTGTGGTGTCAAGTTTTCGTAGTTAAGAAGCCACGAGTCGAAAGAGGTGCCAGGTTGAGAGTGTGGGTATGTACTGGTGTCCTTTTTGGTATCGGAACTGATCTGCCTGGAAGATTTATCTAGTAATCCGCAATAGACCCGTTACTGCCACAGGTGGAGAGTGACGTGACGGGGGTAAGGTCGAGGACTACAGTGACCAGTCTGAAGACAGAGATGATCACGACCTTAGATCCACGATCTACGTACTAGAAAACACTAGTCCCGTCGACAGTGTAAGGAACCTAACGAGAAGAAACTACCCTTTTTTTAACATAATAGGAACTCGTGTTACCTAAAGATCCCGTCATTTTGATGAGATATATGATATTATCACCTATATACAGTAATATCACTTTCACAATCAGCGAGTTAACACAGGCTGAGAAACACTGGGATATCTGACATCGGGTGGTCCGAGGAGACAGGTATCTTAAAAGGTCCGTTTTTATGACCTCACCCATCGGAAAGGGAAGGGGTCCCCTAGAAGGGTTGGGTTCCTAGTTACGGTCCAAGTTACCATTTCTTGACGTCCGCCTAAGAAACGGAAGACTCGGTGGTCCCTTCGGGTATACAGTGACGTGTAAGTAGGTTTGGGTGTCTTACTCGGGATTACATTTGATACCTGAAGTTCACTATCACTATATAGGTACATCCAAGTAGGTAACATTGTTACATGGTGGTCACGGTCCACAACTACCATCCCCTCCGGTACGTGCACCCCCGTCCTCTATATACCCTTGGACATTAAAGACGAGTCGAAACGACAGTTGGATTTTGACGAGATTTTCTTTTCCAGAAAAAAAAAAAAGAATTTCGTAATAGAACTTTTTTTTTTTTTTTCGCCCCACCCCCACCCCCCTGTTTCGGGAATTACATTTAGGGTGGGTCCATAGGAGAGAAATGCCCTTTCCCTCCTCACAACGATATCTTTGTGATTAGGGACTTCGGAACCGGACCGTGAACCCTAAGTCCCCTTCATCTCCGCGTCCTGTCGTGGACTCGTCGCGGAGCCGTTGTTCCTACGGTGCCGGACTTTCTCAACCCTTTCCTCGGATCCCTTCTCCCTTGCTCGTCCGTGACCGATGCGGTGGGGTCGGGAGGAGTCGGGGAGGACAAGATAGCGGGTTCTGGGGAACCTTCCTCTCGAAGGAGTGGGAGAGGGGTGTTTCAGGGGAGACTCTGGGGCCTTCGGACCCCCGCCACTCCTCGGGTGGCTGGGCATTCTCCTCCCCCTTTACCACTGGAGTCCTTTGAGGTCAATCTTACAGGTGGACTGAAGTGGTCTCCTGGGTCCTTCCAGACCTGGATCCTCAGGGTACGTAGAAGTCAAAGTCTAAATAGGAGTCTCTACTAGAGAATGATAAATCTGTTTATCCCGAGCCAGGGGAGGAGTGGTTCAACACGCGACTCCGAAGCACAGGACACTTGGCGGAAAATGGGGCAGTGTCCGTCCGGACGGGTTGTCCTGGGAGACTCACGGGTAAAGGACCTCCGTGACTGGGAGGTCGATGACTAAAGAGTCAGACACTCGGGACGGGTAGTAAAGGTGTGAGGTGGTGGTCTGGGATCCCGAGGGGAGGAGGAGATCTGTGAAGGGACGGGACTAGGGACTGAGGGGTTTATGAGAATGGGGGGTCTAAGGATTGAGAGAGAAGAGGGGAGACTCAGTTCGTCAATGTACAACTCTGTTTCTACAAGGGTGTCCCACGAAGATGGGGGAGCTACTTGGGGGGGGTCGGTCAGGGAAGGTCTTGAGGTTTATCACATCTTACCACCAAAAATTCGAAAAACAAATAAAATGAAATTCTCGTCCCAAGAAAGTTGTTTGTTTTAGACTCGTCTTCGGGTCGATGATTTGTCGATTCCCACCCGAGGACTCAGGACTCGTGGAGCCGGAAAGGATTTCGAGTTTGTATCTCGGGGTCCTGAGACGGTTGTCAAACGTGTGTCTCCCGGACCCCAGGGACGGTGGGACGTGGGGTGAGGAGGGGACCCTACTGTGACTGAAACTTGGGTGACCGGAGGTGAGCGTCACGGACCCGAGGGTCAGGAAGTCACCCTTACCTTCGAGGTCGGAGGGACTGAGGGGTCCAGGAGGGAAGGAGGACGTCCGGCCGGCGCTCATGAGCGGACGCCGGTGGTGACGCCTTTTACCCCCGCCGTTCTTCTTTGTCTTTCTCTTCCTCGACCTACTCGACTTCTTCCTCCACCGGTACCACTCGGGGTCGGATGGGACGGTCCGGCACCGACCCTCTCGACGGGGGCGCCGGGGCACGTGAGGACCTACGGACGTGGGTCGGAGCGTACGAGGAACGAGGGGACGACACGAGGACCACGGGAGTCTACGTAAGATCTGTACGAGTCGGAAGAAGGGGTTTCGTTGAACGAAAGGGAAGGGGTCCTACTGGTGTTCGACAGGAACCTACTCGACCCGGCGTTCATGGTTCACCTAGACAGGTTCCAGTCACTTCCCCACAGACCCCTTCGTGGTTTCTCCACTCTCTTGGAAAAGGGACTCTCTCGGAGTCCCTTTTGCCTCGAAATTTTAAGTTTAGGTTGGGAGGTGCCGATTCCTTTGACTTCGGATCTCTCCTCCCTGATCAGCCGCCGTCTCGGTGTTGATCCTTCGCTGGGAGACGAAGAATCAGACATCGAGGAAAGGACCGACGGACCTTCGGTCCCGAGGCATGTGGGGTGCCGGGACCTCCGGAGACCCGTCGTCGAGTCGCTGTGGAGGAGAGCACCTTGACTGTCTCGACATCGTCCCTCCCTTGGGTCCTGACGATAGTGTCATCTCGTGGCCCGCGGGTGATACGCGCGTCGTGACCCCATCCTAATGGACGAAAGGACTAAGAATGTTGTTCGGTCCACACCTCGGGACAAGTCATTTCGTTCCTGTGAGCCCCTCTCATTGAAGGGTGTTAATGCGGTTATCAACTACCGTGTCAGTGCAATGGTTCGGGTAGTAAAACTTTTCATCATTCAGTAAGTAGTTTTTACATCCGGAGGGGACTGACGGAAAAACTTTTAAGATACGGGGGAAGGAAATGGAATGGAATAAAAAATCTTATTGTAAAAAGTGATAGCCCGTCATTACAGATAAATAGCACATAGGGGAGTACTCTAGTAGTCGAAGTGTCCCGTCCCTGAACACCCAGAACAGGTAGGGACCTCGGGGTCGAGACTGAGATAACGGACTGTACCTCCACGAGTCATGTATAAATAACTTATTCTTTCTCCTGTCTATCTTTTTATCAGTTCTTCACCGAAGACGGAAGTTCCTCGAGTTTCAGATCGTAGGTCACGGAACACCACTCACGTCGGGGTCTTAGTACGGACCCTATGTTCCCCTGGTCTCTCCCCACAGACCCGGTCGGAGCCCGAGTCCCATGTCCCGGTTCACTTCGAAAGACCCCTTTCACCACTCACCACTGGCTCCGAGACACTGTAACTGCCAGTTGTCGCATCCTGGAAGAACTTAGGAACCACTTCCCCCCTTAGTCTTCTTTCTCTCTCTACTCCGTCCCACCCCCTGCCGCCCCTCGGTTCACTCTACAGAAAGGTCTCTCGGAATAGGTCTGACGGAGGTCTCCTCTAATGACCCCGGGACTGGTTTTATACAGAGTTGGGTTCCAATTGGTCTCAACCGCCTCGGTGTCGGGTATAGGAGTCGGAAGTTTTGGAGGTTGTGGGTAACGTTTACGGTGGAGGAGGTACACCGGAGAGGACTACGGGGGGTGGGGAAGGTTGGTCCACCCGCAAAAGGGAGGTGGACCTGTAATACGGGAACACTCCAAGGACCACCCTTTACCACTTCCCGGTCCAACCAAGACCTACACTCGAGTGAGTCGAAGGAGTGGAGAGGAGTGGAGTGGGTCCCGGAGTGGTTGGTCGCCCGGGTCCTGTAAGACCGAGCCCTACCTGGGTTACGGGAGTGGGGTGGGGGCTGGTGGGGACTCACCCAGTTCAAGACAGCAGTCGAAAAGCCCCCGAAGAGGTAGGACGACACCTAACCCCGGTAGGAGACGAAGGACCGGAAGCCGTAGGTCCGACGGTACCTCCTACTCGGTAGGTTGCTGTTACATTCGGTCGTGTGGACTGGGGACTTGGTCGGATACTGAGACAGGAGATCGGGATTTAGAAGTCATGTCACCCAGCCCCCCTCCGTCCCCCGTTCTGGAGAACATGTTAGGGTGTCGGGAAGTCGAGAAACCTGACTTTTCCCCATTCCGAAGACTTTCACTTTCACAATTAACGAGTCAGTACAGACTGAGACACTATCCGACGGTCTGAGGAAACAGGTACCCTAAGAGGTCCTTTTTGATGACCTCACCCAACGACCCTGGAGGAGGTCCCCTAGAAGGACTGGGTCTCTAGTTTGGATCCAGAGGACTGGAGGTCCACCTAAGAACTGGTAAAGTCGCTGGTCCTTCGGAAGATATGTGTAGATCTTTGTCGGGGAGGTTACGTGCGTGGGTACCACCCTGTCGGCGAGGGACAAGAAGTGTGAAATCACCTGAACAGACGTGGGCGTCCAGAAAGGAGAGAGAGCTTCAGGAGCAGGACCCTTGAGGGATGTTAAAGGGGTAGGGGAGATCAGAATCCACCGACCCCTAGTCGTCCACCTCCCCCCTACCCTCTCTTCCTGAAAGAAGAAGGTGAGAGTGAAGGTCTGTGCTTGTTTTCGCCGGGACTTGAGAGTGGGACTCACCGTCGACCGGGAGGTCCCGACCCGTTTCAGTCCAGGGAGTTTCGGAAAGAGGAGTGGTCGACATGGACCCGCACCACGACCGTCGACACCAGTAGCAGTGGCCGACGAAGAGGATGATGGTCCTCCGGTTCTCAAGGTTCTAGTACCTAAGGAAGTTCTTGTACCACGGAGTCCATCTACCGACCCCCGACCCGACACCCGACCCCGCATTCCAAAGACCCTCTCAGACCGAATCGAGAAGAGTTGAGGAACACGAGTCTCTTCCTCTGAACCCGTCTTTTCTGGGAGGTCAAGAGGTGTGACCCCGGATAGAACAACGATTCCCACGGTCCACACAGGAGGAGGAACCACCCCAACCTCCACGCCCCCCTCTGGCCACGTTCTCCTTCCAACCCCATCTCTGCACGTGTCGAAGGGGCGTCGTTCGGGACCACCACGCTCTTCCTCTCTTCTACGTCTAGTTGCGCCTCCTCCACCACCACCCTCTGGACCACCTCCACTTCCCACCTCTGGCGCATGGGCGCCTGGAGGCCTAGCAGAGAAGAGTGCCGACGTTCCACTCCCGCGACGCAGTGTCGGTGACCGACTCGGATTTGTCGTTCGACAGATTCCGACGCTCCCCGGTCGAGTCCCGAAGTCCAGGCCCTCTGAGTCCAGGTCGACAGTTGCGGACGGGGTGCGACGGGTCGGGGTGGAACAGAATATGATCTCGACACACGGTACTTACGAGACGTGGGACCCACCAAGAAACTCAAAGGAACTATAAGTGAAGTGTCGTTGTTAAATAACTCATAATAATACACAGTCTACGAAATATCTGTAAGTGTGTCCGATAGATTAAATTGAGACGGTCTTACCACATTAGTGGGTCCCTCCGACGCGCACCAGTGTGTTCAGTACGGGGTGTGTTGGGATCTGACACGGCAAAAGTGTCTGATGTCTCAATCACCGCGGGGGATATCGACACGTCGCGTCTGTAAGACGAAGGTACGGGGTGAATTTCTTCTCATTTAGTCTTCGTGACAACCAATTCATTGGTCGGGTTCCAGTGTCTTCTTCAGTCACTCGGGTCTAAGGTTTGGTCTCGTCCCTCTTATCGACTCATTGTGACATTCATACACTACTCCCGTTCACACTAAGACAGAGGTCACAGTCCCGCGGACTCACACCGACCTCAGTCCTGCGTCGACACACCCGTGCTCGTACAGACGGGTAGACTACTGGGGTGTGACGGAAGGAGGAGTCCACCTGTTGAGGAGGGACTGTCCGCTCAGTCTTGGGGTCTGGGCGAGGGGGCTCAAGTGGGTGCTCTTAGGGGACCTCTGGGCGTTATAGACAAAGAAGAGATGGTTGACACACCTTCCACTCTCTAGTCGGACCACCCCTCGGGGACGAAGGTCGTCGTCGACACCCTCCTCGGACTTAGGACACAGGGGTCCGTCCTGACCCCCGACACCGGTACGAACGAACAGTCCTCGGACCGATACCTCTTCCCTTAGTTTCCCCGACCTTGGGACTCACAATGTCCCTATTAGAGAGGTCTCCCGTCGTTTAGTCGACCCCGTTACACTGGGGTACCTTATCAATGGAGGGTGTCATTCTCGAGACAAGATAGGTGGGGTCCTGTCTCGCCCAAGGGTTCGGAAGTCTATACTCAGTTCTGGTGATACGTGCACACGCACGCACGTGTGTGTGTGTGTGTGTGTGTGTGTGTGGGGTTTGGTCGGAGTTGAGGATCTTCAGAAACCAAACTGACTACCGGGGGAAGTGAGGACCAAGGTCCTGGTCAACGAAGTAGAGGACGGGGAACGAACTGGTCGTGGGTCTGACCCCTTCCCCATTCTTTCGTGGGCCGGGTCCACTTGTGAGCCCGGAAAGGATTCCGACGGAGGTCCGGACCCGAAGTGGTTTCCTTGACAACCGGTACGTGTCCGACGGGCCGCCCGGGAGTCGAGACCGAAGATCTCTACTGGTTTCCGATCCTTCTCCGGGGTCTCGACAGTGACGACTCACCGACCTCATGTCCGGGTGGGCTTTGGGATGGGAGACACCAACACTCGTCACAGCCCCCGACTGAGTTCGACCACCCTCCTTCACAGACTGATCTGCTCTTCGGAGTCTTTCACCCAGTTTGTCCGGAACATAGGGGGAGGGGGTGGGGTGTGTGTGGAGAGGGAAGAACATAGAGTAAACGGAAGTCACACAAGACAAAGAGACCCGAAAAGGGAAGGAAGTCGTAAACCTAAGTGTCGTTTTTTATAGTGGTGTGTAACAAAGAATTTCAAAATTACAGGACTCTAAGACTTTCAACGAGACGTAAAGGGTGTTAACTATTTTTACCGAGCATTTTGTACGGTGACTAATGGGACTTGATTGAAACCTCTCTCCTCTCCTTTACTTACCTTGACAAAAACCTCACGGATGACACACGGTCTACGACGAAATCCACATAGTGTCGTGACAGAGTAAAGTAATAATTTTACTCATCCTTCCTTAAGTGTGTTCCTACGTTTGGGCCCAAACCGACCAAGGCTACGTACGAGAAAGGCGTTGTCACGTGAAGGAGGGGACTCATGGGGACCTTACAGATGGATTCTCGGTCACCAACGGATCGAAGAAGATCTCTCTAAACATGGATCACAACTCTTTGTTTGTGAATACGGATGTCCCTTTTAGGTATTCACGAAATGAATACTTAAATGAATACTTGTGTTATATACACAAGTTTTTATAACAATACAAAAATTTACTATTGTTCACACTCTAATCCCGAAGGGTCCACCGTCACCATTTCTTGGATGGACGGTTACGTTCTCTGCGTTCTCTACACCCAAACTAGGAACCCAGTCCTTCTAGGGGATCTCTTGAGTGAGGTCATAAGAAAGGACCCTTTAGGGTACCTGTCTCTTCGGACCGCCCGCTGTCAGGTACCCCAGTGTCTCAGTCTATGCTGATTCGTGTGTGTTCTAGAATCTCTACTCCAACTAAAATGACTTTATCGGTGTCCGTTATGAAAAGAAAGTAAATGACTTAGAGGAGTTACACTTGAAACTCAAATAAACGTTCCTAAGCGGGGGGTGAAGACGGGGTCCAGGTTCATTAATATTCTCTCTGATCGCACGACAACGTGACTCAAGACCCTAACCGGTAGACAGGACCCTGTCCTTCGGTTCCCTCCATCAGAGGACCTCCGTGGGAGGTCCTACCCTCAGGAACCGACTACGTGCGACACGACCAAAAGGAAAGAGTCCTTCGTCCTTCCCTGAAGTCAAGGATCCTAGGGGTCCCATGGGTTGGACCACAGGGAAGGACACAACGTCCGTGACGGTCCCCGTAGCACTAGCGGTGCCCACTGGCCTGCCACTACCCGGCATATCGGTGAGACCGGAGCCCGGACCTCCAGCCCGCCTGCGGGTATCGGTACCTCTAACTCGTGAAGTAGGTCGACTAGTGTCCCCACCGGCACAAGGACCCCCAGAGGAAGAAGCACGAGAGGGAGTAGGACCCGATGTCGACCGACCTCCGCCAGTAGAAGGAATAGCCGTAGTAACACCGGTTGCACGGGCTCCCGGACGACCGGTGACAGTGGCACTCACCCAGTCCAACTCCCCGATGGGTCCCTCCCGAGACGAGGGCACGGAGTTTTCGTTCTCTCCGAATATCGAGAAGACGTCCAAAAGTGAAGGTCGGGGATGTTAGTGTGTAAGTTAAAGAGTAATGATGTACCGAACCTTACACCCAGACTTTTTCAGGTGAAATCACGGACCGAGTCCCAAACTCATCCTCTTCAGAGTCCAACCCGACACAGAATCGCGAGTCAAAGAGAGGGCCTCGAGAACGATCAGTGGAAAGGAGTGTTGGGAGTATAGTCAGTAGAGAGGTGACGGTAGACCTCGAGCAGGACCGGTTGGGCGGACAGTTCGGAGAGAGTTTCCAGTGGTCAGTGACTGATCGTTTAGGTCACTGGAAAGGAGTCGAGGGTAGGAAGCGAGACGACGACTTTACCTATGACGACGGGTGGAAGGATCGTAAGAGAGGAAGCGCCTACCGACGCTGTCCAACGGCGGGACCAAGAGGAGCGGGGACAAGGGACGTCACAGAGGAGGAGGGGCGGGGAGTGACCAGCAGTCCGGAGTCACGAGACAAGTAGAGGATTACGTGGGCTCACTCGAGAAGAGGAGGGTCAAGGACCACGGACAAGGTACAACTACTGTGCGTGTATGGATGTGGGACGAGACTGGTTTATAGACGTTGGGGAATGACCCGTAAAGTGGATTTATATGTGAGTGCTAGAGTCGAGTTGTGCAGATTTCACCTTGTGTAAGTGCTGAGTGTGGATCCAGGGAGAGGTACAAGCGCCTCATCCTAGTTCTCTCCTCCCTGTCTCGGTACCAGACCCCATTCTTGTTCCAGTAGAGGTCGAGGTCCACCTCGGGAAAAATGACGGGTGAGAGAGATGGTCCACACGGACTGGGACTGCCGGTTCGCGTACCGGGCCTTCTTGACGGACCACTTCTTGGACCTCCGCCACCTCTGGGACCCGAGGTGGAGGTGGTAGACGAGGCTGTTCTGGCCATGGGAGTGGGTCTTGGCGTACTGACAGCGGGTGTACACCAAGCTGTTGGTCTAGGTACTCCGGCTGTGGTGCCTTCTAGTCAGACCACTGACCCGCGAGATTGGTCTCACCCCCCCTTACAAGCCTCGTGGCCCCAACCGTCCCGCCCACCCTACTCTATTCCCGAGATTTCCCCTCGGTTGGAGCAGGAAGAGGGAGAAAAGGAGGGTCCCCGGTGAAAACTGTTTGCTAGGGGCTGCACCTGGCGGGATAGGGCCTAACGACCAGAGACGTTGGCACGACACAAGTTCCGTCCCGTCCTTTTGTAGAGACACAGATTCCATTCCACCCCCAGGGGTGTCAGATGAGGCAAAGGACTGTGTTTCGGAGGGGAAAGTGTGGGACGCCGACGGGTCTCCTACCGCACGAGGCAGGAGGTGGCACTGCGACTCAAGACGAGCAACCGTCGCTCTGTGTCGTCCACTACGGAGGCTCAGTCGAGAGGAGTTCACGTAACTCGACAGGACGCCGAGGCACTCCTTCTACTCCCTGTCTTTGGGATTCCACCGGCTCTAGGGAAAGTTGAGTTGGTTATTCATGGTCCACCCCAAACCTACGGCCCAACCCCCTCTCCTTCCCTACCCTCACTCCCCGTGTGTTTCAGTTCCCCCTTAGGTGTCCGTCTCTCTCCGGGAGGCTCGCAGTGGAGGAGTGTGGGGACGGAGTAGGGGGCCGTCGTACCTACTGGTCTGCAGACCAACGTTGGTGGAAGACAGGGGTCGAGGGTTTGGAAGCAAAGAAATGATATTCGACGGTGGGAGAGTTGAGAAGTGCAGGAGACCGAGGTCAGCGGGTTGGGAAGGTAAGGTAACTCAACTCAGTATGAAACCTTTATAGAAATCCCATAGGGGGTCGGACGGGGAGAGACAATTTACGGTCCTGTCGTCGGAGTCTTGGTATCTCCACCCCGAAGGAACCACCATGCCACCAATTTTTAGACGGACGATTAAGTCCCCTGTGCCCAAGTTAGGGACCAGACCCTTCTAGGGTGAACGGAGTTCCGTTGATTCGGGCCCGTGGTATTGATGACTCGGGTGGGAGATTTCGGGTTCTCGACGTTCGATGACTTCGGGTACACGAAATCTCGAGTACGAGGTGTGCTCTTCGGTACCGTTACTCTTAGGCTGTGTGGCGTTGATCTCTTATCTGGGACGAGTGGCGTTGGCCTCTTTCTCGAACACGTCGTTGCTTCTGGGTCGTGTCGGTTATTTCTTTATTTATGTTAATTTTTTCGGTATACCGATTTCGGGGGACTTGGGTCATACCACTACCCCGTACCACTGTTGTGGGCACTACAGTGGGCACTACTATCTCGGTGGAGTGAGGATCGGGTCCCGGACAGGATTCACTAGTCTCATTGATAGACGGCTCACGTATTTACAGGATACCCTTTCACTGGGTGTCCAACGTCCCAATACCGATACTCCAGGTTTGTGGGTACGTGTGGGTCTCTGAGAGGGATACCACTGTCACCAGTCACCGAGTCCCCCATAAAATAATTCCCTTAAAATGGTAGGAGACGAGAAAGGGTCCGGGGCACGACCCGCGACCTCGAAGACTCTGTTCAGACCGGGGGAGACATTGACGGACAGGAGAGAGGTCGACAGGTAGGTGCTCGCTCTTCTGTCGGGGGTCTCGGTGCACGACCACTACTTCCCCCGGGGACTCGCGTAGGACCTGGCGACGAGGAGGTAGGACCACGTCCCGTTCCTCTAGGGAGACCTGTTCCTCTACGTTCTACGGAAGGTCTTACGGATGGACCTCGACCCTCCCGAGCCCCTCGCGCAGGACCCACTCCCCTGTCGTCGTCCCTCGTCCCGAGTCCTTCCGGAGGGACCCCACTCTCCGCGCCCCCTGTGGGTCCACTGGTGGTCGGACGAGAGTGAGAAGGGTAGACGGGAGAAGTCCGAAGACAGTTGACTTAGACGGGAGACCTTTCAAAGGAGCCCCGAAGTTTAAGCTGTGCCTACTCGACTTGAAAGGGTGCCTCTTCGAGACGAAGCACCCAGAGTACAGGTACTAACTGGGAGGTGCCCGACGGCACGGGCTGCGACACCCGTTCACGGCCTCACGTCCGTAGTTCCATGGCCGGAGCGAAGCGGGGAGGAGGGTTTGTGGTTTCCAGGTCTCCTGCACCCCCGACGACGGGACCCCTCTGGACTGGTGACCACCGGAGGAAGGGTGACTGGTTCTCCTCTTCAACAGGTAGACGTTCCTTTCAAAGTCAGGACGGAATCTGAGAGTGAGACCGGGAAGACGAGTCTTATTGGTCAGAGGGTACGGGTAGGAGAGAGAGAGGCCCCGTGTCGAGGAAGGTGAGACTAAAGTTCGACCAGTCCGTGGGGACAAAACCTCTAGACCAACAAAAGGGGAAGGGTTCGTGACGGGTGAGGGAGAGAGATCGACAAACCCTACTCTAATCCGGAAGAGTTGTTGGTGAGGGAGAAGACACGATGCACACACGAAGTAAGTTGTTTATAAATAACAAATGGTTCATGCATGGCCCGTGACAACTTCCACGACCACAAGTTGTTTGTTTGTTTTCGGGGAAGGGAAAACCAATGAAAGAACAAAGGTTCTATGTCGAGAAATGGTGAGAATCGGACAGGTCAACGGTCAAGATTCCGGTAGCAAACCAGAAGGAAAAAGTTGTAGAGTGGATGAGGGTTTAGTCAAGTTGAGTTCAGACAGACAACTCCCGACTTGCCCCCGTGACCCCAATGTTTTTGTTTGTTCTATGTCACGGACCGGAGGTCTCGAGTACTAGGGAGACCCCCTTTCTACGGAACTTTAATTAGTGTCTAGTTAAAGTTGTCGATCCCAGAAACGTGTCGACGATTCCCCGTCTATGAGATTATTATTTTTCTCGGGTAACAAAACACTCCGAAATATAACCGCGGTCACCATTTCTTAGACGGACGGTTACGTCCACTGAGTTCTCTGCACCCAAACTGGGAATCCAGCCCTTCTAGGGACCTCATCCTTTACCGTTCGGCGAGGTCATAAGAACGGACCTCTTTGGGTACCTGTCTTCTCGGACCGCCCGACATCAGGTACCCCAGTGTTTCTCAACTTGTGTCGACTCGTTGATTTGTCGTTGGTGGTGGTCTTATACGTAGTCCGTGATAAGGTTCGTGGTTTGGACGTACTAGAGTAGACTAGAAGTGATGTTGGGATATTCATCCGTGACGATAAAAGGGAAAAAAATGTCTTCCCTTTGACTCCGAATTTCATTGTACGGGTTCGGGAGTCTCAATCATTCACCATCTCGACCCTAAACTTGGTTCCGTAGACGATAAAAAATTGGTAGTGTGAGTTCGCGAACACACGTATATACATGTGTATACACTAAAGACTTGGGACGGTGGTGAAAAACAGACATCCGTAGTGATGAGGGTAAATTTTTATTTTGTTCGACTCTGAGTCTCGTCATCCATCGAAAGGGTTTTATTTTAACGATAATTCTCCCTCTAACCGATCTCCTTCGGACCGGTCGAGTAGGCCTTTCGGGTACGAGGGGAACAGTGGTCCGTCGGCCAACGGTACTAGTCTTGACAGCGGTCCGGACCCTTCCGTGCAGGCCCTTTGAGTCTCGTCGTCGCTCGTCAATTCAGGTGGAACCTCTTGACCTGTCAAAATGTCTCCCGTACTATAAGCTAGACCAGAAGCTTCCCACTTCTCGTAAACCTTTCCTCCCTCCCTCGCCTTCCGTCCTCGTCCCTTGTCACACATGGGACGGCACCGACCCGACAAGTCCCGTGCACCCCCACCGGCTCCTCGCCGACCCTACCTCTGACCTCGGCCCCGGCCCCGGTCGACCTTCCTGAAACGAATTTACGGTCAGAACCCGAAATGGGGTGCTCGGTGACGCTCAGTGTCCATAGTGTCCTGTCTCGATCGAGGATCCTCCGATCTGGATCTACCTCCTCCCCGGCGTGAACCTCTTCTCACTGGAGCTCCGTCCCTATGTCACCCTCTTCCATTGTGTCACGTGTCCGTTCCTTTGCCGGGTTTGCTCCCGTCGTTGTTTCCCCCACCTCCTCAATTGTGAACTCTCTCCAAAACTCTTGAACCACTCGTTTGAGTTTAGCTCTCCGTTCCTTCTAGGTCTTCTGTCTCCCTGACTTACTTGTCTCCCTATCTTAGAGTCCACCCCTCGTCTCCCCGTCCGAGTCACTCCCACCACCTTATCTATTGATCAAGAAAAACGTGACTGTAACCCTCCCAGACATTCTACGGGTTCCCTCTACAAAGACCCTTTCGTCCTTATACGGATGGTTCCCTCCTGTCCCGAAGTTCCTCTCCCACCACCTGTCACGGTTTGGGGAGTTCCCCACTTCTTCTACTCCTGACGTTTCTACGAAGACAGAAAGTCAACCCTCCGGGCATACCGGAAACCCCTACCTTCTCTTCCGTCACCCCGGTCTTCTTCGAAGAAAGAGTCTAGACACCCAAAGTGGGGGTTTTGGGGGTGTACGTTCACGACAGGATTCGGTCGAGACTACAGGACTACGAATATTTTCGGAGAATAGGTCGGAGAGTCTACAATTGGTGGGTGGGGTAGGTTGACGTAGGTAAGACGTTGTCGTCGTTACTTGAGGCAGCGACGACTCCGTCCCTTGCGGGCCACTTCCCTACCGTCTCCGTCTCCTCGTACTCTACCTTCCATCTCCCTCCCTGTCTCCTCCAGGGGAGGGTAGGGACGGGTCAGGTCAGTCCTACGGTCGTCGGCGGTGTAACTCGTCATTCTTTCGGTGCAGGCAGGACCGAGGACCTTGAACGTCGTTACTTCGCTGACGTTGGCTTCCCCGATTTTGTTTGCCGGCTTCGGAGATCAAGGAGTAGTTACTTTACTTCCTCGACAGTTCTCAGAAAGGTTGAGACTGTTGGAGCATAGGGTACTTTAGGTTTGAGGAGTTGTTGGGATCTCCGAAGAGAAGGTCCCCTGGGAGTAATTGAGCAATGAGATAGTCTCTCCGAAAGGACGTAAATCCGTTTGCAAGAGACATAGAGGACTTGTATTGGACGGTAGAGAGGGAGAGTGGGAGGGAGGGTTTGTGTGTGTCAAGTCAGTAAAACCGACCCGGGTGAAGGTCGGGGTGACAGATCAACCTTCTGAAACCCCTTCCTTACTTTCCTCTTTTATTTGCATTACGACGAAAGGAAAAGAGAAAAGAAGAAGGACGGTCCACTAGTACCACTGGCCACTGGTGGGGTAGTGTCGGTTCCGGTAACGGTTTCCGCACCCGTAGTAGAGTCTTCCGTTGCTCTGGCACCTCCTGTAACGGCGGGCCGAGTTGTAAGGACAGTCGGTTCAGTTGGGGTCCACTCCGAGACGTCCTGGGGAGCGGTAGTTGAGTCGGAGAGGGTGGCCTGCGAGCTCGTAGGGCCCGATAGACCAGGATTGGACACGAAGGGACCAGGACTCACCCACCGGTCCGACACGACACGTTGGAACTTCTGTAGTGAAAGGGAAGGACTCGGAGGTAAAGGAGTCGATGTTCTACTCCCACCAGAGACGCGACGGTCCAACGATACCCTCGCTCTACGCACAGTGGTCGTGGACCGGATCGTGTGACACGTCTACCGGTGCTACTACGGTGTGCCCCTTCTGACTCGTGGTAGGGGAGATTCCCTCTTCACCCTTTCCGTCCCGGGACTCGACATCTTCCTCTCCTCCTGACTGCGACACCCCCTCAGGGACGTCGCCGCTCCTCCCCGTCCCCCACGAGAGTCCGCGGTCCGTTAGTCACCCGAGACGGGGACGGAGGTCTCTTCGGTTCCGCACACACCACGTGCCGAGACTGGACTTTCTATACTGCAGTCTCGTCGACCTGCTCTAGGAGTTCTTGGTGTGCCTCTAGCAGAAACGGGCCTGCAGAGGAGTCGTCTTCGAGTAGTAGCACCTCCCGACGGTCTCCGTCCACCCACAACCCCTTCCCCGGCCCCGGTCCGCGCACGTCCCCGACGTGGGGGTCGAGACCGACATGGGAGAGGGGTCCCTCGGTAACACCGCCACTGCCCCCTACCCCACTTGCTGAGGGGTCGCGACTTCTTCCGCCTGTAGCCGTAGCGGTACCCGTAGCGACCGAGGCTGCACAGATTCGTCCGGCGGCTATACTAGGACGACCTACTGTTGAAACGGAGGTAGCAGTGGCCGCACCTCCTCCCACTCCCTGACGTGTCCGACCCCACCGTGGGGCCTATAGGCTCGACCGTGTCGACGAAGGGACGGAAAATGGAGTTAATGTCTGAGTTGATCCTAAAGTCCGTAGGTGGAAGACCAAATCGAGGTTATGTTTTAGAGGGGGATGACCCTTCTGCCCGTCGGAACGAACGTCCTCGGTCCCTACCCGTCCCAGGGAGACCGGAGGGACTTCGGGAGTCCTGGAGGGGTGTCCGGCGGACTAGAAACTGTTGGACTTCTTTAGGTAGCGGATGTGGGACTGGTCATTGTAGGGGCTCTAGTGGGGTAAGGACGACAAGTAGTAGCGGTTGTAGGGGGACGGAGACCCGTGGCACTGGTATGAGACGTAACTGGACCCGTGACTGTACCACTCCGGTCCCCAACTTCCTCCAGTACCCCGTTCCGTCAGTACCCCTACGTCACCCATCCCTATCCGTCGTCTCCCTTCTCCTCCACGTCGTCCCCGTGGGTTCGTCCGACCCTCCCAACGGCTTTTCTCTTCGTGTCCGGACCTCCTACTCTCCCAAACCCCTTGAATGATTCACTTGACACAGTTTCTAAGAAGTGACGACCAGTAAGAGACGAGGGTGGGAGAGGGAAGTTTGCGGGAGGGGGTGGGTGCCGGGGGAACGTGTCCAGGGACGGTAGAGGAACCGGATGCTCCGTCGACTCTCACTATAATACTTCGCCGTCGGCGCTTTAGGCGTCTGCCTGTTCGACCACTTGCTCTCCGAGTAGTCGTACCGGATACCTGTCTAGCCACGCCGGTCTGGGGCCCAAGTCCTCCCTTGGGGTTCTGCTACGGAAAGGACCGAAAATTTCCCTACTAGGGGGACGTTTTAAGGTCTTGTCCCCGGTGGAGGGGTTCCGAGTCCCTACAGGTAGAGACCGGGTCTCCCCGACCGAGGTGGGACGATGGACGAGACTGGGTCCGGGACGGGAAACAGGAAACGGGTGGGTGTCCCTACTAGGTCCGAGACCCACCGAAGAAGTGGATGAAACACTAGGACCGTCTCTTACCAAAAGACGGAAGTGCCGAAGACCCTTAGGCGGACCTGACCCTACTGGCCAGGTACTTACTGAACCTCCTATCGATGCCTGTCCTCACCCACTCACCCGGCGTATTCACGTCTACGTACGCGTTTCCCACCCCGACTTCCGGACCGTCCTCACCAGTCAGCGCCGGCCACCCTAACCTCCGGTTCCCAACATATCCACGGGTCCCAAATTGCAGACGAGGCCTCGTGTTACTTGAGACCAGGAGGGGAAAGGAGAGTGAGAGAGTGGAGAGAGACGGACGGGAGGGGGTCTGGATACTTGTCGCCTTCCACCACCTCAAGTGCACGGTGTGCCGGAAGAAACGGTCGTAACACCAGCACGTTACCCGACTGGAGTAGTAGACGTTCTGGGCGGCGTTGAGTCAGAAGGTCGTCCCGTACTTCACTCACGGCGGGTGGTGGGCAGCCGGGGCGGGTGGTCGGGGCGGATGGCCCCTCTCGTGCGAGACCCACGTGAGTGAGTGGGTGTGTCCGGGTCTAGACAACCTCAGAGTCTGACGTCAACGGGTCGACATATAGGTATCGTAACAACCTTTATCTACTCTCTTCTCCTTCCTCCCGATACTGGTAAAGACTACTCAAAGTTAAACGAAGATTTTAGAGGAAGTGATACCAGAAGGTAGAAGGAAAAGTAGAAGAGGGGTATGGAGAAGAGAGGGAAGGAGGTAAGGAAGGTAGAATATGAGATTAGGAGTGAGTAGGAGTGGGAACCCGGTCGGGATTTATGTCCTAGAAGACACGAGAGGAGGTGAACCGTCCACCGAGGTCAAACATCGTGAACGGAACACTACCACCACAATAAGAACGTCCCGTCTCTCAATGAGCCTCAGTTCAAGTCCCGGAACTCAATGTCCACGGTCAGTGACACGATTCACTAAGTGTATGTAGGAGACTGTACGGACTCCAGTGGGTCGACCCTTGCGGACTCGGGCGTCGATAATGTGACCCACCGAGTGGGTAGGGTCTCGGACCTTAGGCCCCCCATGAGTCACTAAAGGAGACGTTAAGGTCGGATCTACCACTAGTCACGACTTCCATAGTGGGAGTAAAAGAAAGAAAAGATGATGACGTTCGTTACCCGTGTTAGGGGCACTCAAAACAGTGTTAAAGAATGAAATTCTTCTTCTTCTTCTTTTTTTTTCTACGGTTTTGAGACCACTTGAATTATCGTAATTCTAGGATCCCTCTTCTTCCCCTGCACAGACAATCTATTTCTTTCCATCGGGTTCTCTTTCTCTAACGTGACTCGATTTTAGTGAGTACCCCTGCTCCGTCCCTCCTCTCCTGTTCCTCGTCTCTCAGGAATGACACGTCCCGTGCCGTTCGTCCCTTGTATTGGTAAGAAATAACGTATAGATACTGGTCGTCGATGGTCCCCGACGTCTTCTGTGACTCTGCCATATTCTGTAGGTACCCAGGACTTGACTTCCCCTCTACTGCGAAAGTTTCCGGTGCACGGACCTCGTGATTGTTCTAATATTCTACGGACTCCCGTCCGGGGGTAAGAGATCTTCCTTCGAAGAGGTCGTGTCCCGACACATCCGACACGTAGTGGGTTGTGTATCCTTCGTAAAGAAGTTACTTACTTGGATACACAATATCTGTTGTTAGTCACCACTTTGGTCGTTCTTCTTTTTCATTTCTGTTAGAAAGAAACCAATGTAAATAGTAGTCTTCTCCTCTTCCGTTACCGTGGGGTGAGGTCATGAGAACGGACCTTTTAGGGTACCTGCCTCCTCGGACCACCCGACGTCAGGTACCCCAGCGACTCTCAACCTGTGCTGAGTGACTGAAGTGAAAGTGAAAAGTGAAAGTACGTAACCTCTTCCTTTACCGTTGGGTGAGGTCACAAGAACGGACCTCTTAGGGTCCCTGCCGCCTCGGACCACCCGACGGCAGATACCCCAGCGTGTCTGAACCTGTGCCGATTTCGTTGAATCGTCCTCGTCGTCGTCGTCGTCGTCGTCGTCTCCCGCAAACTTCTTCCGTACCCTTTTGTAGCAACCATCAGAAAGGAGCCGTAAAGAAGGGCGGAGAGAGGGAAGGTGGTGGTCCCCAGTGGGATCTAGAGACGGGGGCGAAGAGCGGGAGGGGAGTTTGGGATAAATGGGAGGAAAGAAACGGAAAGGTCCTTGTTCTAAGACTAAAAACCCGAGGACCTCCTCTGTCGTGACCGGCGGAAAGACAGAATGACGGGCCCGTACCCACACCGAGAGGCTTACATGGGCGAGTTCACTCACAGGAGAGCCTTCCCGGGGGACGATCCTCGGTTCAAGACCTGGGAGCCTTCGTTGAAGACTACGAGGACTGTGAGGACAAAGGAAGTCCCAGTGGACCACCAAGACGCGGAAGGGGATATCAGAGGAATAGAAGTAGATGCTACTCCAGGCCTTCGACTAGGACGCCGCTATAGGGCCACCATTCGTGGGGGCACGGAGTGGGGCTGGGGGGTTTCACGTCGGGGGGTGAGGCCGATGGATGGGGCGGTCCCGAGACTTGCACCTGAGGTAGGGGTAATGCCTACCTAGCAACGCGGAAAGGGAGGCCCGGGAGGTAGGACCCGAGGGACCCGGAACCTCGGGCCTGAGGCGCCTTGGGGAAGGAGAGTCTAAGGCCAGGGTGGATTGACCAGAGACTCCGGGAGGTGGACGGTGGACCTTAGTGTCATGTAGCCTTGATCTTCCCGGGAGGCTCCGGTAGATCAGGGTGGAAGTGTAAAATGTCTGTTTCTCTCCCCGTCTCCACTTAACTAAGCAAGTCCCAGTTTTTCCCTCCTTGCGTCTTGACCGGGATGCCGGGTCCGGAGGGTTCAGGGTCCGTAGTAGGTTCACAAAAGAAGGGGGGGGGTTGTTCGTAAAAACTAGTGAATCACCTCCAGCTTTTACCTACCGGATGTTCGGTTTATGCCAGGCTCCTATAACAAACCAAACCGACGGGACATACCCGCCCACAAAAAACAAACAAACAAAAAGTTAACCGGATGATAGATTTTGAACCTCCGGAAGTGTATTTTGGACTTAAAGACTGAAGAGGACTTTTTAGTGTCCACGACAACTGGGGCCCGGGGCAAAGACGTGTCGTCGGCACCTGTCGACGGGAAGTCCTTGAGTAAATAATGAACTTGTCAGGGACAACCGTAAAGACAAAAATGGGGGTAGGGTCAGACCCGGGTGACCGGGGACACGACTCTCGTCCAAAGAGGAAGGGGGATTGGGTGCCGGGGTGAGGGACCTCAGAGGAAGAGGGGAAGGTGGAAGGTGTCGACAAAAAGGGGAGGGGTCCGAAAACAGGGTGGACCGGAGTCGGTGGGTTCGGGGATCCTTCACATAGAGAACGGAGAAACATTCGAACACGACGTCGGGGTGGGGAGTAGAGAGATTGTCCGACCCACCTCTTCCTCTGGATGATGACTCGGCCAGCCTTCCCTCCTCGTCCGTGTCTCTTCTGCCCCCGGGACCGCCACAGTGGCCCTACCGTGACCCATCCCCACCTTTTGTGACCCCACACAAACCGCCCCTCCGGCTCTCTTACTCCGTTGAGTCGTCCGGTTCGACCCCCTCTCCCATTGAATCGAACCCCACTAACGGGGTCTCCGGATTGATCCTCGTTAGTCGAATCTGTGATGTACAGTACTAGGGAGGGGTCTAGGACGAGGTAAGGTGCCCGACGGAAAGAATAGGTTCCTTGACTCCCCATGGGGTCGGGAGGCGTCAGGGGCGGGGAAGTGGGGGTGGAGCGTGATCCTGTCTAGCTGTGGTTGTGGTTTTCCGTCCCCAGACAGATTTCGCCCCCTCCCCTCGACAGAGGCTAGTGGTTCCAGGGAAATAGAGGGGTCGGAGTGGGGTGAAGCGTGGAAATGGGGAGTAAACGAAGGACGAGTTGAGACTGGGGACGAAGGGGAAGTCTGGACCTTAGGTGGACCACTCACGATCCTGGACTCCGGTCTTTCCCTTGTCCAACCTCTTCGACCGGACGGACGGTCGGATCTGACAAGTCCTTTGCGATCTCCTCTCGGCGAGCCTGTCTACCCTCCCAGCCCATACCACCTCCTCTACCCGTCCTTCCCTCTCCCCAGTTACTGTCCTGGAGACTGTATCTGCAGGCCCGGGGTCGAGACTCAGGACGGGAAATTTCATGGGGCGGTCGTCTAGTCTAAGGTCCCGGTGTCTCCGTCTCCGTCCTGGTCCTTCGTTAGACCCTTCGAAGTGACTCCGACGTACGAGTTTCACGGACACCGCAAGGGGTGTCTGTGAACCAAACACCAGACAACCAGGGGTTCCGGGTCCACAGTGTCTTTGAGGTCGAGAGAGACAGTCGTAGGAACCATTATTGGACCGGAAAACTTACGGTTCAGGGATCTTCAAGACGTACCACGACTCTCCCCCCCGACGGTAAGGGGCAGTACGGGTGGGACCTACTTGGACGTGGTGAGGGTCCGTGACGGTTCGGTCGGGACCTTTCCTTCCAGGGTCCGGTACTCGACCTTAACTCCACTTCAAAGGTCTTTGTAGGACAGAAGGTCCCTGTGTGTCTTACTCGAATCCAGTACCTGCACCAATCTTGGAGACCTGTTGTTCTTTCTTTCGTAATCCTCAGGACGGAACCAGAGAGTTCCCGACAGACGGGTCGGTTTGTGGGAAGTGTGATACTAGTAACACGCGGGTGAAAGGGAACTCTGTCCCTCCACCAAAGTCCAGGGATGTCCTTCTACGACAAGGAGGCGTTGGAGGAGGGGTGGACGTGAGACGAGACAATCGTCGTGACGGGCAAGAGAATTCGGACCGAATCTAATCTTCCGTAACCCCTATAGGACATCTCTCTGTGGATCCACTTGGTTCTCAGACTCTCTCTGTAGATTCCTTTTACCTTCTGGATTCCGTCTTTCCTTCCTTCGTGATGTCTATTTGTAGTCCGGACGTTCGTTGGAGGGTTCGCGATAATGAAGTTATGTGACCTTCCATGAAATAGGCTTCATGGAGCTTTAGTGCTCAGTAACAGACCCCGAATCTTTTGGTTTGCCCTTTGGTATACTTAAACCCGGACTACTTAGACTCTAAATAACTGGTACCTGTTTCCAAATGGAACGAGTTACTTATTTTACCGTAAACAAATCGTTTAATTCTCGTATTTACTATAACGATCCCCACCGTGTACATCAGAGGATTTTGTTATGAAAAACCTGTGAAATCCTTATAGGTAAATCTTTATCACTTACGTACCCGATTAATAGTAGACGACACAAACAATTTCTTTGTAGACGTTCTGGAAATGAACCACTGGAGAACATTCTGTAATCAAACTCCGTCAAACATGCATGAACTTTTGTTATTTCAACGTAAAGAAATACTTTCTTCAGGGAAGGTGTTCAGACTAAAAATATGAATGGTGAACGGAGGGAGGGTTTGACACCACAACTTCCCACACGACACCGTTCTAAACCGAACATCTCCTCCGTCATCCCTCCCGTCCTCCATTCCTAGTCTCCCTTCGTTGGACCCTTGTCTACTACAGTCACCTCGTTCTCTCTGTCCTTCTTCAATCCAACGTCCTGTTACGCCTTCGCTCAGCTCACGCCGGCAGGAAGGACTGCCGACTTGGGTGCGGTTCTTGGTAGTTCCGAAAAGCTCCTGTTCTTTCTCAGGTACTTAGATGTCCGGGCTTGGGACTTCCGGTGCGGACGAAAAAGGTACGGTCTGGTGTTCGTCCGGTGAGTTATACTCGTCGTCTCAGCCCTACCACCCCTCCTCTACCACCCGACTTCCTGTTGTCAGTTGTAGTCAGTTGTCAGACATGGCAAGACCAACGACAGAAACCTCCCCCTTCTTACCTCCCTCTTCGTCTACGTTAGGAACCTTAAGTAGATTCATCGCCTGTAACCTCCGAAGGGTCCACCGAGTCACCATTTCTTAGACGGACGACCACGTCCTCTGTGTCCAGTCCTTTTAGGAGACCTCCTGCCATACCGTTGGGTGAGGTCATAAATACGGACCTCTTAGGGTGCATGTCTCCTCAGCTCACCCGATATCAGGTACCCCAGTGTTTATCAGCCTGTGTTGACTCACTGACACGGCGTCGTCATCTGTAGTCTTTAGAAGAGCCTGTCCTACACTACCCGTCATTCCTCCCTACGAAGACACGACCCCCACCTCCCCACCAACCCTCCCACACGCAAAAGGGTACTCAGGGATTGTTGTCCTCTCTCCTTCTGCGGTTTGAGTATCGGGACACGGTCCTAGAACCCTACCGTCAGCCCTCAGTCGAGAACCGGGGAAATAATGGTGCAATCGTCACCACCACTACCACTAATAACACTATCTTGAACATCCTCTTAATTGACGTCGAAAGAGCCACGAGATTCATACAGTGTGAAAGTCAACATATCAGAGTAAATTAGGACGGAGTCCCGGAAGTGAAAACTACCAGGGAGACGGTCCTTAGCTAAGGAGATCAAGAAGTGTACTGACCGACGGAGTGAAAGATGTCTAACGGGGAATTTGTAATGGAGAAGTGTTCCAGGAGTGTCTGGTGTCGTTTATTTAATTGTGAAAACCGTGGAGAAAGGGGTAAGAGAGACAAAAGTAAGTACTTGTGATGGAGTTTAAATGTGTCTATCCACCTATATCCATCACATATTTTTATATATTTATATTAAGTGTGTGTGTATATATCAAAAGACGAATACGTTTTCGTTTTTACAAACGGACTGAGGAGGTCTTAATAAAGGTACATGTGTCTCCATAAAGAGAGAAGTGGTGGAAATAAATAGTGGATTTTTTTACTACGGACTGTACATCACCCGTTAATTATTTATAACCAACCTACTACTTTTTTTAGGAGAATTAGGTCACTTTACCTCTGACAACAAATTAAAAGTCTACCCTTTTAATCCCGAACCTTTCCGTTTTAATACATGAGGCAGAGTTTCTACGATTCGTAGACTTAGTCCCAAGTTTGGGCTCTGGTCGAGGGAATTGGTCGTACGGCACGAGTAACCGTTACCACACTTGTCTTTTGGGCACCCGTACCTCCGTCGGACTACTCACGCTACCAAATTGTTCGACCCCTTCGATGTTTCCCTGTCCCTACGCACCTCTCACTTGCAAACTGGTCATCTCCGACCCGTCTAGGTTCACTAATCTCGGGCTCCTCCCCTCTCCCGTACTGGAATTACTACCCATCCCCCAATTCTCAGTTGGTAGAATCCCCGATAATGACTCTTCTACTTTCTGAGAATGATACCCTACATCACATTTTTAGTTCCGGTTGCAGACTGGGTCCGTCTGTCCAAAAGGTACGGAAAAGGAAAAGGGGACGTCTTATCATTTATAGTTCTAAGTAGTCTCTGTCTTTTGTTCGATTTATGAGTATTACGATTCTTACGTTGTACTGCATCCCGTCTACTAATCTAGTAAACCACGACCAAAGTACCCTATAGGAAAGATCTAAAACTTGCGTCGGGAAGGGGGTGTGGAGATCCCGTGAAGTAATCCACTTCGGCACCCAGTTGACACAGAGACTAGGGACTAGGGTGTAAATAAAATCCCTAATTTCTTACCCCCTTCATCCTTTATTCCCTGTGAGTTTTGTAAAAGGATCGAGAAACCGGGGCCCATGGTAATTTTTGTTGGCTTACGACATGACAGGTACCCCGGATACAGATATTCGAAAGTTGGTAGTCGGACGAGTCTGGTGACTCCTCGTCTATTTTGACGGTTTTTAATCTTGAGTTTCTTGTGGCAAAATAATAAAGTTGCCATGATCTTCTATCTTTTTGAAAATATAACGAGTCGGATAAAATACTTTGTTTATGTCAAAACTATCTTAAGTTATTTTATTTGTTTATCTATATATAAACAATTACATAGTAGTTTATCATCTGGTAAACCAATAATAGTTTATCATCTTAAGTTCCTGTCATATAATATGTCTTTGATTTGTAATTGTAAGTGATCTTTTTACTAATTTATTAATAAAGTTTTCTACAATCTTCCAATAGTCATTTTAAATTGACTAATTCTACAAACTCCTTTTTCGTAAGTCCTTTTATATTAATACAAGTCTCTTCACCCCTTCCTACATATTCAGATCTTTTGATATTATTATTGTTGATATTGTTTTCGTTATCGTCGTTGTAAACTTTAGAACCTATTCTTCAAACATAAATATACCAGATTTATTTCCCTGTTCGACCTTCTTTATTTTTGTATAAAAAAACCATCACTTATACCAATTTATGGATTTTCATAGGTTCATTCGGTTGGTTTTCTTTCGATGTCCTTGTTGTTTTTTCAGGATATTCGTTACTAAAGTTTTAATGTCCGGGTTCTGTAGCCAACAAATTTTTATTTTAAATAGAGATTCATAATCTTTTATGTCATTTTCTCGAAGATAAATGTTGTCTTGGTTTTGTGTAATGTGAGTTCTAAATCGCAAACACTGTATTCCATGAATAAGTTCTTTTAAATTTTTGTGTTACTCTTATTAAAAAATTTTTACGTACATTCCGATTTGAACTGACGACAACCCTTCTGTCTTATATCATTTCTATTTTTATTCAACGATATTTCTCGGTTATATTATGGTTAATTTTCGGAGTGACATAAAAATATTTTGTACTGTACAACCAACACTGTAAGTCGACGTTCTCACTAGTCCATTCTTATAGTCTCCCAAAAAAAACTTATTCACTAATACTTTGTTTACTGATCTGTTGACATTAAGATCGCATAGTTGGGACTGTCCAAAATTTTGTATGGTCTGGTTTTACTACCCATACCTTGGACTATTATAATCCTATTTTGGACTTGTAAGTAACAGTAGTTGAATAAAGATCCTTGACAGACCCCTACTTGGTGAGACACGATAAGATCCCCGACCCATATCTCGGGTTTATTCGGGTCTTTCCAGGAGTGACAGTACCTCTTTGTCTTTTGAATTGTTCAGTTACCTATTCACCGTCCTATTAAAGTCTCCAGTTCTTCACGTCACTTCGGGTGTTTTACCTAACTCCTGACGAACACTCTCGACGATAAAACCTAAACCGTTAATCTTTTCCGGAGAGTCTTCTCCATGTGAAAACTTGATTCTAGACACCCTGTCTTACCCCAAAAGCTTTTATTTAAGTGAACTAAAATAACAGTCATTTCAACGGAACTTCCTGGAGGATACACGTTTCGACCCGATTCACGATAACAGTGTACCTACTACGTATCTAATTGAATTGTCCAAATTGAAATTAAGATTGGAACGAGAAACCCTAAAATACTAGATGTAATTTGTGTCTCTGGCCCTCTTTTATAAACATTACATATACTATGCTCCAACCTTGGGGAACCTTGTGTAGTTATTCCTTTTCTTGTTACCTTTTAACCCGTTTATTACTGTTAAGTCTTTTTCCTTTTACTTCGGGTCTTTCGGTTATTTATACTCTTTTTCGCGATGGATCTTTTATTTCTTTACCTGTAATTTTGACATTCTAATAGTTTCAGACGGTCAATACTATCTCTTTTACTTTTACCAGTCCTAGTAGGTCACACCCTTCACCTGTAAAGATATAGAACCACCACCTTATACCCATTCTGTTCGGGAAAACTTCTCGTTAGGCCATCTTTAAAAAATTCTAAAATTTGTTCTCAGAATGCTAAGTCTTGTCCTTAGTCAAGATCCATTTGACTTCGAGTTTCCGGATTTTCATGATATATATTCCTACGACGACGTCGTTACAAAAATTATCAATTTTTTAATTTTCCCTTTATAGGATATTTAGTGAATCATCACCCTTACTCACTTTCACAGACATTTTTCACTCTTAGGTGAAGGAAGATCTATGATAGTCATATTTACATCTTTTTTCTGACCTCCCTACGTGTCGTGTGACGGTCGTTGTCATTGTAGTCGCCACCCCTCAGATTCAAATCCCTCTCCCTTTCCCCTGAAAGTCAAAGGTAAAACATACGAAAATCTTCTCTTCCTTTTAAAGTCGGTTAGATAATTTCTTTGTTTGATAATGAACAGGGTCGACCCTTCCCTTTAAAAGATAAAGACTTATGATTTCCTTACAATGTAGTCGGGGATCCACCTACAAAAGACTAGGTCAATATAAAAACTTTTCGTACGGTTTGGTTTTGTGTTTTTACATACACTGTACTTATTGACTTTTTTTCATGTTTATTATATTTGTATATCGGTGAAGTCTACCAAAAAACCTTCCTCCGTGTTGTATTAAAAGGTATATTTTATATATATTTCAATTATGTTGGTTTGTCGTATGACTCTACAGTTACTTCCACTTATTTTCTCTATTTATACAGTACTCCTTTATGTCCCATAAGTGTACCTTTCCCATAAAAGTCAGAGTGACTCTTCTCGACATGTAATTCACTGTCTATTCTGAGTATTGTAAATTAAGTTCGATATACAACTCGTGTCCCGAAGGGACCACCGAGTCGTCCATTTTTTAGACGGACGTTACGTCTTCTGGTCCCAAACTAGGGACCCAACCCTTCTAGGGGACTTCTTCCTTTACCGTTGGGTGAGGTCATAAGAACGGACCTCTTAGAGAACCTGTCTCCTCGGACCGTCCGATGTCAGGTACCCCAGCGTTTCTCAGTCTGTACTCATCACTGAAAGTGAAGTAAAGTATACAACTCGTGTATGATACATATAGTCTATACGAAATGTACTTCGTGCGGTGAAATTAGGAATGAGAACGGTCGAATGTTACATCTATCATAGGGGGAGACCACTACTCCTTTCTGTCCGAGTTTGCCCAATCCATTGAATTTGTTTCGGTGTGAGGAGACTATTCGTCTCCTCTTTCCTAAGTTTCGGTCCTGACTAAGTTTTCAGGTTTCAGACTGGATTGGACGATAGAATAGAGGATATTGGTTTTCGAGTTTTAGTTTCAGCCACCCTTCACACGAAGACCTTTTCGTGTGAGTGTATGTCTGACGGATGAGATAAAAAACTCAGTCGATAGACCCCATGGAGACCCAGGGTCGTCGACCGTCCTGGTCCGACCCTGGAACGCGATCAGAACGAAAGTCTGATGTTAACAGAGACGCCGTCTTGGACGAGGTTAACAACGGTTTGGGTCCCTGATTCTGAACACATAAGACCCAATCTTGAACCGTTTCCGGAAACACTGGTGTCCGAACCCGCAACGGAACCTCGGTGCCCCCGACCCCGACCCCCCGAAGGTCGTATGGGACTTCGGGTGACGTGAAGGATGGACGAGTCCCAGGACATCGTAGAAGTCGTGACTCCGTGTATTGTGGGAGGTGCGAAGTAAAGGAGCGAGGGAGAGGAATGGGGAAGAGGAAGGACATTGAATCCGGTGTCCGAGGAGAGCGGGGAGGTGCAGAGGGGGCTGGGGTAGGTCCCGAAGGCGCGGTGACGGGAGGGACGGACGGAGGGAACCAGGGGAAGGTACTCGGCGATAGGGGTCAGAGGAGGAAGGAGACAGGGGAGTGTGAGGAGTGAGAGAAACGAAAGAAGGGTGGTCAACTAGACCCCGTCGGTATAGGTCCCTTTTGGTACCCCGAACCTCCCTTTTTTCCCTGGCACTGTGGAGTACTCGCCTTAGGTTTGGGTCCTGGGTGTTTGTCAGGATTCTACTCATTTTTTTTTTACTTCTCCTTTTTTTTCTTCTTTCTATACCTCCTCGACTTCTTCCTTCATCAGTACCACTCTTGTCGACTTCTCCCACGACCGTTTGACGGGAGGTTTCAGAGACGGTCGGGAGTCGGAAGAGTGTAGAGTGGGACTCTTAAGTAGTGCGTCCGGTCGCGGGGGGGAGAAGGGGTCTTTGCAGAGGGGACCTTTACTGCACAGTGGTGGGCAGGGAGTCACCGAGATGACAGAGGAGTCCTACTGGTGTTCAATTGGAACCTACTCGACTCGCGGTTCATGAGACACCTGGACTGGTCCCACTCACCTCCTCAAGGGACTCCCTCCGTCTCCGAGAGGAAGGGGCTGGAACTCCGAGGGTCCTGTTTCCGTCTCGACCTTTAGATCGGGGACTGAACTTCCAGTTACAAGACTGGGAATTGGACGTGGAGCGGTTCCTGTGTGTAAGGTTTTTTCTACTATTACCGTTGATGAGGTTTCTCTCGAGTCCTAATCTCGTTTCTTATCCTGCCTGATCCCGTCGTGCAGAGTTTGGACACAGGGCCCCTGGGTAAGTGTGAGAATGTCTAACGGTTCCTGAGGTTCCTCGAAACCGAGTGTACCCAATGTAGATCGTCCGAAGGGGCCGCCGAGTCGGCATTTCTTATGTGGACGTCACGTCCATAGTGTCCTCTGCACCCAACCTAGGGACCCAGTTCTTCTAGGGGACTTCCTCCCGTAGTCAAGTCAAGTCAAGTCAAGTCAAGTCAGCGAGTCAGCACAGGCTGAGAAACGCTGGGGTACTTAGTGTCGTGCGGTCCGGAGGGACAGGTAGTGGTTGAGGGTCTCAAGTGAGTCTGAGTGCAGATAGTTCAGTCACTACGGTAGGTCGGTAGAGTAGGAGCCAGCAGGGGAAGAGGAGGACGGGGGTTAGGGAGGGTCGTAGTCCCAGAAAAGGTTACTCAGTTGAGAAGAGTACTTCACCGGTTGCATGACCTCAAAGTCGAAATCGTAGTAAGGAAGGTTTCTCGTTGGGTCATATGAAAGGTCCTCTTAGGGTACTTGTCTCCTCGGACCATCCGACGTCAGGTACCCCAGCGTTTCTCAACCTGTGCTGACTCGTTGATTCGTGTCGTGTGTAGATAGTAGATATAAATAGTATGATCTTTAATTTTAATTCTTTTAATTTTTCATAAAGGATTAAGTAAACATTCTCATTTCGATAATAGATAATCATGTTTATAAAAATACAGTTGACGAAAAGTTTCGTTTTTTTTAATCACCATAAAATGTAAAAACGTTTAGATTGTAGATCGAAAAATCATCTTCTGACGACCTAAGAGTGTATCAAAGTCGTAATTGAGACAACACCATAGTACACGGGACATCGGAATCCTTTTAACACGATATATGAGTTCTCTTACTCTCACTTTTCTGTTTGTTGTTAAATCACAATAATACTTTTAACAAACTCTTAAGGAAGTACCAGGTCACCAATTCCGAGATGAACACCGGTTTTCCTTTTTTTTTTTTTAACAAACCGAAACACCTAGGGGAGACGGGTCTTTCGTAGAGTCCTGGGACATCCAGGGGTCCGGTGTGAAACTCTTGACGACCAAATTATCGTTTTGGCATATAATGGAGACGACAGTGAAGTGGCGACGACGAAGATGAGACTGGCGATTATGTTACTAGGGTTTATTCGTTTTCGGGACCTTTACACTCAAGGAGACTCGAGATCTTAGAGAAGTAACCTCCCAGAATCCCACTGGGAGACCATTGGTCTCTACTCGTATCCTCCGCCCAGGACAAAAATAAATTTAACACAAAAAGGTCCCGTCCAACCCCTCACCGACTACCCATAAATTCTCTCGATGAAAGAAGAAGAAGAAGAAAAATAATGTTAGGAGATCGTCCAAAACCAGAGTGACAGTGAGTCTCCTTTTTCGTGGGTTCGAATACGTGGTCCGACCTCGCTCCTAGATGCGAAAAGACACAGATCGACGAACAAACAAAAAAAGACAAAGGTTCAATGTCTTAGTCTTACGCCTACAGACATACAATATTCGTATACGAAACATAGAAGAGTAAGGTAATCGGACCGTGTGACATAATATTTAGCAAATGTACGTAGAGGAGTGACCTCCACCTCAAGGTAATCCGGGCCGTAGTCAGAGTGAGTGAAATCATGAGATGGTAACATGGGCAGGGTTCTGTCCACAAGTTTTCTAAACACTTAGTTGGGTATTTGACTTTTAGGAAGGACACATTCCTCCGATTTATTATGGGAAGACATTACGTTCAAAATCTTAGGGTGAATACATCCTTCTTGAAGGTCCGACTGGAAGCCTCTTGAAGTGACCAGAGATCTGAATAGGACCCCGATATTTACCGTCCAGACTCAAGACTTCGGTCCAAGAGGAAACACAGTCGACGAAAGAAGATTACCAAGAGGGAGGGACAAAGAAGAGGTGTGTCCCGGTGTCGGGACTTTTCCGCGTCCTTTAGGACCGAGCTCTGCCTGGGTTACGTGACTGGGGAGGGTGATGGTGAGGTCTTACCCAGTTTAAGACGTTCGTCGACAAACCGCCGAAGAGCGAGGATGACACCTGACCACGGTAAGAAACGAAGCACCGGAAGCCGTAGGTCGACATAAAGTCACTCCTGCGGTGGTTTCTGTTGCACTCAGACAAGTTGGTGGCGACGGATGAGAGACGAGTCGGGGACGGCGAGAGGATGAGTCGTCGGATCGTGAGGACTTCAGGAGTCCAGGTTTAGTTATATGAGGGTCCCCGACGATTCTCTCGAAACCAGGGAGGACCAAAGGGAAAATAGATCTTTCGAAGAAATTTTTTTTTTTTTTTAGTTAGAACCTTTGCGGGACCGTCAGGTCGCCAATCCTAAGGCGACGTGACGTCTCGAAGGTGGCGCCCCCCGTGCTCAAACTAGGGTCCAGTTCTTTGATTCTAGGACGGTCGGTACACCACACCGGTTTTTTTCTTTTTCTTTCGAAGACTGAGTCGAGGGACTCTGTGTCTCGAGAGAGATCTTTGAACAAGAGGAAACTAATAGGAGGGCTGACTAGTAGTTTCGTGATACGACAGGTAAGAGAAAGCGTCTTAAAATTAGAGAGAGGAAGGACAGGAAGAGGGAGTGCTCGAGGGAGAGGGACACTCATCGGAAAGACCTCTCCTTTTCTACTACGAAGAGCCTAGACCTCAAGACGACCGAGGTTTGACATCGAGCCCCGAGGAAGTCGTCCTTCGACTTTCTCGGTCCGACAGAGTCTGAGACGAGTTGGGGACACGAGAGGGCGGTTCAGGGTACCAAAGGAGGTGGATCTGTTTACCGATAATGGAAACGTTTGACTGAAAGACTCCTGCTTCTCCCTCCTTTCTGGGATAACTACTCGGGAACAAAAGGGATGGGCGTCGACATGGACCCGTAACATGATTGTCAGCAGCAACAGTAGTGACCGACGAAGAGGATAATAGTCCTCCGGTTCTCGAGGTTCTAGTACCTTAGAAAATTCTTGTACCATGGAGTCCATCCTAAGTATACCTTCCTAGATCGCTCTCTTACACAATCTTACGTCGGTTTATATACTGAAAATACAGGGAACTTCTTAACATGAGATGGTACTCACCTGACACACTCCGACTATTAATCTCACTTAAGTAAATTGAAAACAGGACAGACCGGAATTTTCATGGGACTCTTTTTGTGTAGTGGAAACTTCGACAGACCAGACTTTACGTATTAGACTTAGATTGCTCGTATTACTTTCACTCTCACAATCAGCGAGTCACTAAAGGCTGAGACGCTTGGGTGTCCGACGTCGGCCGGTCGAGGGGACAGGTAATTAAGAGGTCCGGTCTTATGACCTCACCCAACGGTAAGGGAAGAGGTCCTTTAGAAGGGGTGGGTCCCTAGATTGGGTCCAGAGGGCGTAACGTCCACCTAAGAAATGGTAGACGAGTCCCTTCAGGTTACTCGTATTATACTTTGGAGTCTAGATAACCCAAGATAGGGGGGTTTTCATTCGACCTCCGTGTCCCCCCACCCCTTCCGTCTAAGAAGTTTACAACTACCAGAATTTCTGTTTCTTGTCGATACCTTCACTACGTCTAATTTCCTCCGATTTACCTGTACTCTCGATTTACGTCATAGATTGGGATCTGGTTTAGGATACGACCTCGTCTTTTATTACGGTATTTCCTATACAACTATTTTGACCTTACGTCTGTCGTCTACTTTCATAACACAGATACACTTTAAATGACTCAAACTATTGGTAAAATACCAATAAATTGTGGCATTAAGAATACGAACGTACGAATCAGTGATTCAGTACAGACTGAGAAACGTTGGGGTACCTGATGACATCGGGTGTTCCGAGGAGATAGGTACCTTAAAAGGTCCGTTCTTATGACCTCACCTAAAGGTAAAGGAACCGGATTAAGGACCCTTTACGAGTGACTTCATACATACTATTTTCTAGTACTGAATACACCCCTGAAGGGACCGTCGGTCACCAATTCTGAAGTGGAAGGTTACATCCCCCACACCAAGCTAGGGACCAGTCACTTGATTCTAAGGTGTACGTAACGTCAGTTTTTTTTTTGTTTTTTTTTTTCCATTTTGTCTTCGTTATAACATTGTTTAAGTTATTTCTGAAATTTTTACCAGGTGTAGTTTTTTCCATTATAAAAAGATTTTTCTAGTACTACATACATTGAACGGGAGTTTATCAAACCCCCTTTTTTCTTAAGTGTATGTGTGTAGGTCTCTGTCTCTTCTTTACTGTTTCACCTATCCCATTTTACGATTGTCCACTTAGACCCATTTCCAATATATCCACAAGAACTATGTTAAAAATAAGAACGTTGAGAAGACCTTCAAATCTAACAAAAGTCTATTTTGGAAAGATTTCTCGGACCTTTTGTACTACCGTCTTCCTATAAGGATCCGTGTCCCGACCTTTGAACTTCTCCCTGTCCGAGGTCTAAAAGGGTTACTGTACCAGTACAAGATCGGAAAATCGGGTCCTAGAAGAGGGAAACTACAGTTGTCTTGAATTAAGGAAGGAACCCATTCTCAGGTCCCCTTTTACAAAACCGTCTTACTTCATCCTCAAACCTCGGATAGTCCCAGACGACGGGTCGTTCGGTGGGATTTTCGTATCACCGAGTTTTGTTGTTTATAGCATGAAGAGTGACACCGACCCGCCAAGACTAGGTCCGACTCAAGTCGACCACGACCGACCAGAATCTACTGGAGTAAGTGCACAGACCCCGGAGTCTACTCTACAGTACCTGTAGACCCGGAAAGAGAAATATTAGAGAGAAGGAGGTCCTCCGATCGAACTCGGAAGTATACCACTGTCTCCCGTTCGGGGTCACACGTTCGTAAAAAATCCGTAGACGAACGTAATGTAAACGATTACAGGATACCCAGTTTCGTTCGGTTTACCAGCTTGGATTCACATCTTTACTTTTCTATTTGGGGTAAGGATGTACCCCACATTCACTCTCCTCGTAGTTTCCCGGGACGTCTCTCACTACCATTCTTAAACGTTAGATGGTTTCACTAGACGTGTTTACTACACCACTCATTGGTACCCTTAGTCTCCTGTCCTCTGGTCCTTGACCTACCCTTTCTCTTTTCTCGAAACCTTTACTTGGGATGTGACAGAAGGGTGTCGTTCGCGACCAGTAAGCTCCACCTCTCTTCAAAGTCTAGGGACATGCGCTTCACCACCATCCGCTGGACCATCTTCACTTCCCACCCCTGGCCTAGGGGCGACTGTAGGCCGAATAGAGAAGTGTGCCTACATTCCACTCCCCCACACTTTGCGACGCCTTCCTCCGGCTCACACCAGAGGCTCGTGCCGCCACTGGACCCGAGTCAATTGCTTCAATGGCAGAAGGAGCCTTGGCACTCTTCAGTGTTCTCGTCTAAACTCCGAGGTCACCACACGTCCAAATACAAGGACAGACGTACAGCTATTGCTACTACGACCACCGTCTTTTTCTACACGATAGACACATTCAGAAAAAAAGGTAGGAGCGAAATACTGGGAGGAGAGAGGGTAGGGTCCACCTGTTGAGTAGGAACTGTCCTCTCAGTCTTGGGGTCAGGGCGAGGTGACTCAAGTGGTTACTCTTGGGAGACCTCTGGGTTTTATAGACGAAGAAGAGGTGGTTGACACACCTTCCACTTACAGCTTAGTATTCGTCGGATCTAAGTTTCCGTTTCTAATTACCACCAGTGGATTCCACCAGGTCACCAATCCTAAGGCTGTCAGGCGACCGTCTCCGTGTCCAAACTAGAGATCAACCCCTCAATTCTAGAGTGTACGGTTTTTTTTTTTTTTCTTTTCTTCGGTTCCAACTTTGTTTCTAAAGATCTTGAGAGATAGTTGATTTCCATCATTCCTTACATTATCGGTCCTTTATCAGATGGAAGAAACAGTGAGCACTCGACATACTAGAATTTATTTTCCAGTTTCGGTAGTAAAGGTGTAAACTTGTTACTACTATGACTTTCAGTGACCAGGTATTTAAAAATACACCCAATTTCTTCTATTATGTATATTTTACGAATCGTGTTCCGGATTGTGTAAAATTCACGGGACATTAACATCGATAAAAATAAGACACATCACTTACCTGACACGAGATACTTGACTTTTGTCCTATCTTCCCTTCTTTTAATAAGTCGGGACGATTAAGTAAGAAGAGGACTTCATTCGGGATTGAAGAGGAGTCGTAGGGTTCTCTCCCATGACTGAAATCTTTAAACTTGAACGGGGTCTCGTTTATCGATCATACAACTTTTCAACTTCAAAGTCCGTACTCAGAAAGACTAATTTTTTATTCTCGATAGAGATATTATACAACGAAAAGACCCACCAAGACTGACATTGAAATTACCATCCTCAAAGTCAGTAATACCATTCCGTCCTTCTTAATAACATTCGCTTCTTGAAACGCCCCGGGAAGTAAAGTTCGGCGTATGGGCTCACAAGGTGTAGGACACACACTTCAAGCGGAGGACTGACTCCCGGGTCTTCGGGGCGACAATACCGGACACGGTCGGTCGTCCCCAGTCTGACCGAGGTCGGTCGTTTCATCCCTCCCCCGACGTCCGTCTCACGAAGACTGTTGACCCGTCACCAAGAACGACCATCCCTTTCCTCCCGACAGGAGACTCACGGTCCTATAGACCGTCGTGGGACGAGAGACGGGTAATCCACGGTCATCATTGGGAGGGTAGAACAGAGTTGAGGTCTACGACGGTTTACTCAGGACCCCCGTTTAACTCTTCGGGACCCACTCTCCTACCCCCAAAACCTTACAACCTAAGGTCGTCTTCCCATTGGTGATAAGGACCCCGAGTTCTTTGAGAAGTCGACGGCTCCAGTTTTACTCTTCGTACGTCCGTTATCCTCTATAAATCTAATTCACGTTGTTTCTGCTTATGGAACTACCACTTCCGTTAATCCGTTATTTTAACCGATAGAGACCTCTTGACACCTTAGACTCTAAAAAGTCTGATCCTCGGGGAGTGAACATGTTTGCTTTGTATTTCTCTCGTCTTGCATTATTGGAGAGTCTCTGGGAACAAAAGCTGGTCACTGTCAAAAAAAATACATCCTTGGTTTAGGTTGTCGGAAGGACTAAGGCTTAAGGGGGAAGTAGGTGTCCGAGTCGGGTTCCATAACACTAGCGGTGTCCTCTGAGGTGACACTACCCGGCATATCGGAGTGACTGGAGGCCAGACCACCACCCGTTCTGGGGGTAACGATAACTCTAGCTTGTGAAGTAGGTAGACTAGTGTCGCCACCGGCAGAAGGATCCCCAGTGAAAGAAACCCGAGAGCGAATAGAACCCGATATGGACCGACCTCCGACAGTAGAAAGAATAGCCGTAGTAACACCGGTTGCACGGACTCCCCGACGACCGGTGGCAGTGTCACTCATTGGTCTCACCTCCCACCGAGGTTCCGTCTGTTTGACGGGGGTCCCTTTACTTTAGTGATCATACAAGAAAACACCGACTCAGAGAGTTCACGTCTCATGAGGTTACGTATATGTCTACGGTTTAATAAATCAAGGGTTTAATGCGACTGAAGGAGGTGGGCATAAAAGACCACGGAAGAGAGAAATTACTCTTTTCTTCACTCAATACTACGTCTTTCGTAATCTAATATTTAGTGGGCCTCCCTCAAGGTCAGGACCCACATGACCGACCACTTGGACCAGTTGAGCGACGTGAGGTCCCGGAGTTAAATAATCTTAATATCTTAGAATGACCATTCCTGCAGTCTTAAGTGTCTTTAAGTCGGAAAGTTGATTACGGTTTATAGGACATATTTTAGACATCCTCTACTACTAAAGATCATTACCCTTCGGATGGGGGGAAAATAGACTGAAGTAAAGTAACGACCTAACGAGATCAATCTAAAGTAATACAACTTATCTGTATACTAAGAGACAAACCAGGATCAAAAGAATAGACTTCCTTGTGTTTTATTCAGTTAAGAGACAGAAGATGTTTGGATGGGAAAAAAACGTCATCGGTAATACAGGGGAGTTTGAGACGTCCACCCCTCCAGTTTCTTAGGGAAAAGGGAATCGGGACGATAGACACTGTACTAGCAGTCTATGGACAAACCCCGGACGCGAGGAAATAGTTATAGGAAGAATTTTACCTTTACTCTTGTTATAGGTCCCACACCGACCTGATCGTGTTTTTGTAGTCCTGAGTACTACAATACATTTATTTTTAAGGTGTCAAGTTTAAGACACGTATTGGTGTCGGATTCTTAAATAAGCGAAAATTTTATTGGAACGGTGTACGGACCAAAAGTGAACTTAATACCAATTGTTTTTAGAAGACCAAATTCACTAAAGAGTTCAGGAAAAGTCACGGCGTTGTCAGGAGTCAAAACAGTAAGAGAGGAGAAGTAAGAAAGAAATTTGATAACCACGTTGGGAGGAGGTGGGTGTCGTAGAATATGGTGTCAGTTTCCAATCGGAAGTTGCACCAGGAACTTTTCTGACCTGAACTCTTTCTCCACATCGGACTTGAACTAACCTCTTCTCCGACACCTTCTCTTTTCTACTTTCCTATTTCCACCCCCCTCCCCTCTCCTTATCGGATCTTCCTTATCCTCTAGTAAGAGATATTATGGGACCATTTCCTTACGTGAGAAAAAAACTTTGAGACGGTATTTCATGTTTGGTTTGGTCTTAGTGAAAGGATTAAAGGAAATGACACCGGTGTCTACCCTAAAGATTTCCGATCCACTGTTGCTTTCCCTTTATTCATGGTTTTTAATTTTCTCGTCATTTTTGCTATATCACGACACCCACCGTCTCGAGAGGAGAAGTAAATTGCGGCGAGGGGAGGACCGGAGTCCACACGGACTGGGACTGCCGGTTCGCGTACCGGGCCTTCTTGACGGACCACTTCTTGGACCTCCGCCACCTCTGGGACCCGAGGTGGAGGTGGTAGACGAGGCTGTTCTGCCCGTGGGACTGGGTCTTGGCGTACTGGCAGCGGGTGGACACCAAGCTGTTCTGGTAGATGCTCCGGCTATGGTCACTTCTTGTCTAACCAACCACTGACCACCGCAACCACCAATCTCTCACCTTCCTACACCCTCTACACTACCCATCGACTCTCCCGCACGACTCAGGTCTGTCACTCCTTTCTCGACCACTCACTCTCCTCTCGGTCCTCCGGACCTCTTCTACAGAGACTCCTCACAGACCTACGACTTGCCCTCCACTTATTGGGGGACGAAATTTGAGAGGGTAAGGGACGGGACGAGTGTCAAGACAAGAGAAGAGTCCCTTATGTAAACGGTTCCCGAGACTGTGGACCAAATAGGATCGGGCTTAGCGACCGGAGACGTTGGCCCGACTAAAATTCCGCTTACTCCTCTCGGAAGGGTATCGATTCCACAGTCCGGGTTCGCCCATCTCCCCTAAAGTCACGGGTCGTATATTCGGATTTAGAGAGAAAGGACCGGGACCCACTACGGGGGTCGTCGGGAGGGGTAAGACAGGGAGAGGAACGATGGTGACCGTTTGGGTCCACGGTGCGGAGGGTCCGAATAATATGGTTGGGGTAGGACCGTCGCCTGTTGTTGTCCTCTACGAAGCCTCAGTCGCGAGGAGTTCAAGTAGCTCGTCAGGATGTCGAGGCACTTCCTCTACTCTCTCTTCTCGGGGTTCCACCGTCTCTAAGGGAAGTTAAGGTGGTTGTTCATGGTCCATGTCTTGGCTGATTACATCCTTTATCGTCACCCCCTACCCGAGCAGCAGGCCTCCTTCCCCCTCGAAATGGAAACGGAAATACAGACTTGATATCTTGTTCTATGTCACACATTGACCGTGGGCTCAATCCTCCGTCCGAGTGGAGTTCCCTTTCACGCACGTACAATCACTCGTTCAACGAAGTCATGACAGGCTGAGAAAGGTGGGGACACCTGACATCGGGCGGTCCGAGGAGACACGTACCCTAAGAGGTCCGTTCTTAGGACCTCACCCAACGGTCCGGGAGAAGGTTCTCTAGAAGAGTTGGGACCCTAACTTGGACTCAAAGGACGCCAAGGACGTAACGTCCATCTAAGAAATGGTGACTCGGTGGTCCCTTCGGGTTCCCTTTCACCATTTGTCTTTTTCCGTCTGCATCTACTATTTCCTTCTCCACAAGTCGGGATTCGTCAGAACTCCGATGTAGTCACACGTCTCTCGATCAGTACTTCAGGAGAGACTTTACAGGTGTCCGTCGTTCCCGACCGACGCACAGAGCCACCGTTGACACTATGAGCGACGACTTCTTATACAATCTGAACAGTCAGTGAAGGAACTCATGGAATAGAGTGTTCAGTAGTTTATAAAGAAAAGTAAGGTACGAACGTCAAGATCGTCGACGGTAGTAGTCCATCCGCCAGTCCCGAGAGGACTGAGAAAAACTTCGACGAAAAGATCCCAGTAACACAGGCACTGGGTCCCTCTACACTGTTCTCTTCCTCTTTACGGCCCCCTTCCTGTCACCACCGGGAGGGTCATTTGAAGTACTCTCCCTGTCCCTTGGGTCATGAAGGGAGGATACACCCTTGTGACCGTGTGAAAATCCTCCCGAAGACCACCTTTCCTCCCTTGTCGCCGTAGCGGCAACCCCACCCTCGAGATCGTCGATTCCCAACTAAACGAATCCTGTCACTTTAAGAGATTTAAGTACGTTATGAGTAAGTCCACACCTATTGTCTTTTCTTTACTCTGAGGGTTTTCAGTCAAACCCAAAACTCAGAATTTTAGTGCATTGTCCCGAGTGAAGCGTTGTGTACATGATTTTGATTTATTATGTCTCTAATCATACCGGGGGTCTACTGTCCGTAAAGCACTTCACCAGGTATGAAAATATAAACTTTCAACGAATTTTCTTATCTAGAAATTTCAAAAACAGTGTTCTCTTTGTAAAAACATTGATTTTTATTGTTGTATTATTTTCGATATATCTAGAAAAATTTTGTTTAATGGATGTGAAAGTGTAACTTACGACTTGTTCATTTTCGAATTCTTTGTCTGGACATCCAAAAAACAGAGTTGACCGAAAAGTAGTCACTTTATTCTATCCAGGGGAGCCGGGTCTGACGTTTGGATAAAGGTAAAAAAGGACTACAAATCACCGGAGTGATTGGTCTGTCCTTAAAACACGAACCGTTCCGGGTTAATTTCGGAAGTTGACCTTTCTTAATCCATGGAGAGAAAGGTGTTCTAAGTTTTATTTTCGTTTTGTATCAATACTGTAAACAACCCTACAGGTTGTTTTGTCGTTAGAAAGGGGATCTACTGACAATCTGCGGAAAAGACTCGATTACTCATAGTTCAAGTTTGTCGTTTTAGGAGGAGATATGGTTCACACGAGCCGGTCAGACGTTCGGCGGTTGAGACCACCCCGAACGGACCCCGGGGTTCTTTTGGGGAGACTGAGGAAAGAGAGGGATGGGTATTTGTTCGACGAAATAGCCGAACGAGACGAGAGCCCCGTCAGTCTCCGGGACTATACGTTCCCTGTAGAATCGGGCAACCAGCAAACGTTCCGGACCAGAGAGGGGGAGAGACTCTGACTTTACTTTCCTTCTTCGAAGAGTCAAGACTGTAAAGGTCAAAGAGGGTAGAAAAAGTAGACATTAAAAGATAATTCAACACTAAACACACACACACTGATTTAATGGTCGAATTCGTCTAGAACGACAGTAGAGGTTATTAGAGGATAACCTCTATCAATCGTTTCCCCAAAAAAATTCACGAGTCTTTTAACTCGAAAATTTAACAAAAAAATGTCAAAAGACGAATGCACTCAATTCCAAAAGGGGGAAATTGACGAATTCGCATAAAACTTATTTTATCAAAAACCTTTCAAAGGGTTCCTCGACAACATTGATGTAGAATGTGGGTCCAAAGGGTAGACCGAAGAGGGACCCGGTCACGCCAGACCGAGGGAGTCGTGACGTCCGAGTCAAGGAGGGTTACACGACTAAAACAATGGGCTGTCCAATGCATCGTCCTTAAAGGACAGCTAGTAATCTCCTTGTAGTCTTTATCGAGGAAACGAGTCTAGTCTAGTGTCCTTTTGCTTTTGACTTTGACTAGAGACAGGAAGTCCGAGGGAAATACTGATACGGGAGACGAGGTGCTGACTCGGTGTCCCTGGGGGTCAGGGGAGAGTCCCGTGAGCAGTACAAAGGTCCTCTAACCGGTCCCCCGATCTTACCGATTGGCAACATGAAGTGTCCAAAGTTATATAAGAAAAAAAAAAAAAGCTAAACCTCTACACAAGACAAATAACCATTTTTTTTTTTTAGTATTTGTGTTTTATTGTCATGTAAGTTGTATATTTATTTTAATGGTTTCCACGCTAATATGTTTAAAATGACCGTTGTACACCTTTTATCAAATAAATAGTAAGGGTTTTCACTTGTATTTTTATAAGCTTCGGTGGTGTGGAGTGATCCAGACTGAGTCTAAGTGAGGAAGAATACCGACTCATTATAAGGTAACATCCATACATGTGTCGAAGAAATAGGTAAGTAGACAGCTCCCTGTAGATCCAACGAAGGTGCAGGACTGACAACACTTGTCACGAAGTCACTTGTGACACCATGTACACAGAAAATCTTACCAAAGAGTCCTATGTACGGGTCATCACCCCAACAACCCAGTGTACCATCCAAATAAGGATCAAAAATTCCTTTAGTGGTATGACAAAGCCTCTTCCATTACCGTTGGGTGAGGTCATGAGAACGGACCTTTTAGGGTACCTGTCTCCTCGGACCATCCGACGTCAGGTACCCCAGCGCTTCTCAGTCTGTGCTGACTCGCTGAAGTGAAAGTGAAAAGTGAAAGTACGTAACCTCTTTCTTTACCGTTGAGTGAGGTCACACTAACGGACCTCTTAGGGTCCCTGTCCGACGGCAGATACCCCAGCGTGTCTCAGCCTGTGCTGACTTCGCTGAGGCCAAGTCAAGTCAAGTCAGTGAGTCAGCACAGTCTCAGAAACACTGGGGTACTGGGGTACTTGACGTCGTGCGGTCCGGAGAGACAGGTAGTGGTTAAGGGCCTCAAGTGAGTCTAAGTGCAGGTAGCTCAGGCACTACGGTAGGTCGGTAGAGTAGGAGACAGCAGGGGAAGAGGAGGACAGGGGTTAGGGAGGGTCGTAGTTTCAGAAAAGGTTACTCAGTTGTGAAGCGTACTCCACCGGTTTTATGACCTCAAATCGAAATCGTAGTAAGGAAGGTTTCTTTAGGGTCCCGACTAGAGGAAGTCTTACCTGACCAACCTAAAGGAACGTCAGGTTCCCTGAGAGTTCTCAGAAGAGGTTGTGGTGTCAAGTTTTCGTAGTTAAAAAGCCACGAGTCGGAAGAAGTGTCAGGTCGAGAGTGTGGGTACGCACTGGTGTCCTTTTTGGTATCGGAACTGATCCGCCTGGAATCAGCCGTTTCATTACAGAGACGAAAACTTACACGACAGATCCAACCAGTATTGAAAAGAAGGTTCCTCATTCGCAGAAAATTAAAGTACCGACGTTAGTGGTAGACGTCACTAAAACCTCGGGGGTTTTTATTTCAGACTGTGACAAAGGTGACAAAGGGGTAGATAAAGGGTACTTCACTACCCTGGTCTACGGTACTAGAAGCAAAAGACTTACAACTCGAAATTCGTCGTTTATTTAGTCTTACGAACTTCTCAAATCATTGATTTTCAGTTATCTATGGGAATGAGAAAATCCTTTTTTTATTTCTGTCATAATTATTTCTACTTCGTTGTTAGTATTTATAATTCATCTGTCAGTGGTTTATGCACTACTGTCTCAATTGTTTCTTAAATCTTGTATCCGACCAATTCTCTCGTACAAGATTTCAGTCAGATAAACCTAAGAAGGGAACTAACGGAGATGGAAGATCGATACACTAAGACCTGTGTCGAATTCGAATCAAAACAGTAGATATTTTGTTGAAATATCACGGATGGAGTGTCCCTTCACTGACCTCCCAATTTTACTGATAAATGCATTTCGTGAACCTTGTTACGGACCGTGTGTCATTCACGAGTTATTTACGATGAGAATAATAAGTAGGATTAGGGTAGGAAGTCCGAGTTGGTTAGTACCATTTCTTGACAGTTACAAAAAGTTATATAAGAAGTAATTATGAGAGAAAATATTTTCGGTTTACTTCACCCGTAGCGTCTAGAAGGTGTAAAAGAGTTTCCTCGATTCCAAACGTATCCAATTTATCTGGACTCCGGTCTTTCGATTCTTTCGGAAGGACAACCAGGATCTTGTATCCACAAGCCGAGATTCGAAAGAAAGGACAAGTGAGACGACAGAGACGAGTGATCGGTGAGTCCGTCTCTCCTTCGGTCCCTTTGTCTCACGGACCGACGGGAATCGAGGTTCATACCGATTCTTCTATTGTCTCTAAACACACGTTTATTATGGTCCGACACCCCAGGATGTTTCCTCCTTCCCCGAACTGGTTTCTCGTCTATACTGACGTCCCTCCTCCCGACACAACCCAGTCCCTTGTTTCCTTTACCTCCATACTGTGTCGAATCGAAACGAAGAGATTGGGTTGGGAGCACGAGAGGAGGGTAGCTTCGAAGGAGAGGAGAGGGATCCACAGGTAGGTGGACGCCCTTCTGTCGAGGGTCCGGGTGCAGGACTACTACTTCCCCCGCGGACTCTCCTAGAATCTCAAAACGAGATGAATGGAAGACTTTCCCGTCCTCATGGGGTATCTACTACTTTACTTCCTGCGGAAGGTTTTGCGGATGAACCTAGACCCTCCAGACCCCCTTGCACACGATCCACTCCGCCGACACCCTCTTCGGAGACGTCTCACTACAGTTTTGACAGTAATAAACACCCCACTTCTTAGATCCTCCAACCCCGTTCACCCATCTCTGTGTCGTCTTACTGATGACCAGGGGAGAGACAGGGAGAGGTCCCAAGACGAAGAACTTAGACGGATTGTGAATGAGGTTCCCTAAGTTCAAATTGTGGTCACTTTAGTTGAAAGGGTATTTATTGGAAACAAAGCACCCCGAGTAGAGGTACTAACTGGGAGGGGCTCGACGACACGGACTACGACACCCGTTCACGGCCTCACGACCCTAATTCCATTCACGGCCTCGTTAGGTCTGTGGGGAGTGGATAGGATTGGACCTAGTTGGCATCCTTTAGAACCTGTCTCATCCAAGAAGTAAATTAACTCGACTAAAGACGAAGGAACTCGAATATTCAAAATCAGAATTCTCTCTTGAAATATCACACGGGAGACATCAATCTTAGGACAGAATTTAATCTTAGTGGTCCCCTACTTGTGTTGTAACATTTAGTTGATATGAAGTTATTTTAAATTTTTATTTTATTTTGTCCTAGGGGTCCCCTCGAAATTTTGAGACTACGGAACCGGTGTGAGGTCTGGGGAAGTTCAAAGACTAACCCTCGGTCCATAGACATAAAAAGTTTTCAGAGGATCTCTAAGGTCACACGTCTGTCCAAACTCTTGGATTCGGGATCCTCTCACGAAGAGTTTGACTACACGTAACTTATCGGACCCCGAAAATAACCTTACGTTTAGAAAAAAAAAAAAAAAAACATTCAGGTCTTCTGGGGTTCTACGACATAAAAACTGTTCGAGGATCCACTACGGTAACGACGACCAACGTTCGGTGTGACCTTTATCGTTTCACGATCTTCTACAGTATTTTTACATGACGACTCACCCAACAGTTTTCCCACTTCGGTCCACCCGACCCCAGGACCTCGTCTGTGAACACTCTTACCCTCTGTCTCGACCCCGGGAGCTACCTAGACTGAGGCCCACTCGTCGACGGCATTGTCCATATACAGGTCCTCGTTTTCGATCTTCGAATTTTACTTCACCAGGTTCTCGTTTGGGTCGTCTCTCGTTTGGGTCTCTACCTTTGCAGGGAAGTCAGTCTTCTCCTGAAACCTGAAGTACCTCATCGTCGTCGTTTTGGGAAGATTGAGACTCTACTAGACATAAGGTGCAAGGGTCCAGTTTGAGACGGTGAACAGCGACGAACAAACGAACCAAAACATAAAACCGACCATACGCCCTACCAAGGAACTGGTCCCTAGCTTGGGTCCCGTGACATCACTTTCATGGTTTAGGATTGGTGATCCGGTGGTCCCTTGAGGGAGGTTCCAGTTTAAGATTCTGAAGATGTGTAGAAATATCTAATCCATAACAGTGGAGAGACGAGTGTAACTATAAGACCTTATAAATCCTCTCGTCCAACCTCAACCCCACCCCGACCTTCATAAATTCCTCTTGACCTACGAGACACAGTCTTAAATGAAGGGGAACTGGAAATTTGTAACCGTCAAGCAGAGACTCGTCAGACCCAGTGCGATTCATGTCACTAACCAGTGATGTCACCCTTGGCTCCTTACCTATCGCCTTTGATGAGACTCACTTAAGGGACTAACGATGTCCTACGAAACCCCACCTTGTCCAGAAGTAATATTGTGTAGACCGGTCCCATTGGTATGCAGAACTATCAGGAGGTGTCTCGATGTCGTAGTACGATACCATCGATTTGCCTCTTCCCCAAGTAACGTAAAAGAGTCGGAGGTCCACCCGACGACCCTACTCTTCATATCTAGAATACGTCCACCAGCTTTCAAATGAAGTAACCCCTCAAATACCTAGAGATCGTTCTTCGTCTTGATATTATCACAGGTATCCACCCCTCCGGGTGGGGCCTCTGTTCTTCACTGGACTCAGTCCCACGGACGGCCGCGTCCCGGGCGAGTGCCGGGCGCTCCGACTCGCTAGGAGTCCATTGTCAGACGTCTCCTAAGTCCGCCCAGACCTCGACCGTGGACTTCGTGTTTCCGACCACGAAGGACCCGGGCAAGAACAAGACCCGTGTCCACGTGTGACATTAAAGAATGGAGAAGACCTGGACTTCGACTGTCCTCGAACCGACCGAACCACTCCTTCAGACGTAGTGAGGGAAAAGAGGGAAATCCCCTCACATTCTACATGTGTCCTCCGGTAGGAAGTTCCTCCTACTTCACATCGCCGATTTGTCCCCCAACCCAAAGGGTCCGCTGAGCGACCATTTCCTGGACTGACGGTCACCTCCTCTGTGTCCTCTGAGTCCAAACTGGGGACCCAGCTCTTCGAGGAACTCTCTTCCTTTCACGTTGGGTGAGGTCATAAGAACGGACCTTTTAGGGTATCTGTCTCCTCGGACTGCCCGATGTCAGGTCCCCAGTGTCCCCCACCCTGTGCTGATTCGTATGTTATATCTCACAACAGGGTCGCCACTCTTGGAAGGTTCCAATTGAGGTTTCACCACAACCGCGTCTCGACTACCTACACTACTTCGACAACTTTCTCCGACCTATTGTCGACGCGCCGTCGTTTTTAAAAAAAATGTTAACTGCCACCCTGACCACAAAGAGTCTATCAGTACACGAGTCCGGAATCCTTCCTTACTAAAATTTTGTGATTTTATTCCCTGAAGGAACTACCAGGTCATCAATTCTAAGGTGTGAAGGGTACGTCCCCCACACCCAAACTAAGGAACCCCTTGATTCTAGGGTGTACGACACACACCGTACCGGTTTTTTTTCTTTTGACTTTATTTTAATAGGGTAATACCTTCCCCTCAGTCGTCCCTTCCCTATGTACATATATATACCGACTCAGAGAAACGACAGGTAGACTTTGACAGTGTCGTAATAATTAACCGATACAACAACAATAGAGAGCCAGGATAGGTTGAGAAAACGTTCGGGTACCGGACACCGGACGGTCCTAGGAAACAGATACCTTAAGAGGTCCGTTCTTATGACCTCACCCAATGGTACAGGAAGAGGTCCTCTAGAAGGACTGTGTCCCTAGCTTGGGTACAGAGAATACAGAGGACGTAACCGTCCGTCCAAGAAATGGTGACTCGATGGACCCTTCGGTTGACCGAGATGAGGTTATATTTTACTTTTCAAAAAAAAAGAATTACTTCTTATGGTTTAGTAATTTTTTTTTTTTTTAATAGGGTAACATAAACGGTGATGGACTCCGGGAATTGTCATACTCCGGTAAACCGGGACCGATACTTAAGTCGGAGGAGATTCTTGACGTCGACTCGTCGTTCGTGGACTTCAATTCCAGTGGTCGCGACCTTCGAGAGAGAGTTACCCAGACTAGACCCCCTTCTCCCGGGTTCCCTTGTTCCTTCCGTCGAACGTTCTCATGCACCCTTGTGGTCTCCATGTCTTTCGTAGTTCTTCACTCTGTACCTTAAGGAAATCATGAACTGCTTAAGGTCTTTGATGATCTACGGAAAATAAAACTTCCCTCGGTAAGAGAAGATAATACACTTACGTAGAGTTACAAGACACTTTAACACAGGATCCTTGAGTGAGAACCCCACTGACTGAAACAAAAATAAAGAGGCCCGACCGTCTCTCCACCATGAAGGTCTTTGACGACATCTTGTCATCAAGACCACTCCGTTCGGATCCATGCTGTTGACAGGATGTACAGTAATAATTACTCGATGACCCTTTACAAGTCCCGTGCCATTCGGATTTTTGGGTAGTGACTCCCGAGTCAGACTTGGTGTGGACCTTAAAAACCAACGCCAAAGGAGGATGTAGGAGGGACGTGGGGTGTCCTGCTCGAAACACTCCGGGGTCACGGGGTGTTGGCTCGGTCCCGTAACCTTTCGTTACTCCCCCCTTGACGAGTATTGCGTGGAACGGACTCAGGGACCATTAGGGTCGAATCAATCGTGAAGTAGGTCGTTCGGTCGTCACGGTCATACCTTACTCCTGCCGAGTACCCTTTTGGGGAAGTTCCGAATAAAGGTGCGAGACCCTCACTTATCTGACTGGAAAGGTCCTGGAGACAAGAATCAAGTCGGTGTCAGTCTATCAAGGGAAGAGGGAGGGTGGTTTCGGACTCTTAATACACGAATCTCCCGTGAACCCTTGGTACCCGTCGCCAAGGGTCCTTCGCTAGGAAGGAAGTAAGATATTAACGAACAACTACCTAATGAGACGCGATCTTTAATACGATTCGACCTTTGAATTGTACTTAGTATCCGTACCGGGGTGTGAGAGTCAGGTCGTCTCCTCTCTCTGTGTGTTCCGTAGTACGTGTCTGTTACACTCCTCCCAATCCTCTTGTCTTCCGATCTTCTGGTGTGCGTACCCGTAGACTAGAAACCCCTCCTTTCCCTATCCTGATCCCGACCCGGGTCCATGGACCTTTTCCCGGTCTTGGGTCCCCGTGTTCCTCCGTCACCCTTCTTCTCCCCATCTCACTCCGAGTCTTACGTGACCCGGACCTACTTTAAAACGATCCCTCTACCTAAGAAGGTCTGCAGAGAAAAGACGTTAACAAGATTACCATCCACGAAGACAGAAACTCGAATTTTTCCTTCATATCGTGATACCTCTTATCATACCTCTAAGGAAATTTTTGATCCTTATTTTGATGGTGTACTGGGTCGTTAGGATGATGACCCGTATATGGGACTCTTTTGGTATTAAGTTTTTCTGCGTCCATGCGGTTACAAGCAACACCGTGGTAAATGTTGTCCGTCCTGTATCTCCGTTGTCTCTACAGGTAGTCATTTACTTACCTATTTCTTCAACACCAGGTATGTATGTTACCTTATAATGAGTGAGTAATTTTCCTCGTTTAAATTCAGCCACGATCACTCCACCGTTGGGTGAGGTCACAAGAACGGACCTCTTAGGGTCCCTGTCCCCTCGGACCACCCGACGGTAGATACCCCAACGTGTCTCAACCTTTACTGACTTCACTGAATCGTCGTCGTCGTCGTCACTCCACCTACTTAGATCTCAGACATTATGGCTCCCTTCATACAGTCCTTCTCTTTTTATAACATATAATTGTGTATATAAACCTTGGATCTTTTTACTATGACTACTTGGACAAACGTCTTGTTCTTATTTCTACGTCTGTGTCTCTTCTCTGAATCTCTTTGTTGTCCCCTTCCTTTCCCACCCCGCTTAACTCTCTCATCGTAACTTCGTCGATGTAATGGTATATATTTTGATCACCGTTCGACGACATATTGTGTCCTTCAAGTTGGACTACGAACCACTGTTGGACCTCCTCCCCCTACCACACCCTCCACCCTACCTCTAAGTTCTCTCTCCCTCATATACATGTGAATACCGACTAAACCCAACAACATACCGTCTTTGGTTGTTTTGTAACATTTCGTGAATAGGAGGTTAATTTTTCTATTTTATTAACAATTTTTTTCTCCGTCTTATCGAAGACCTCACTATGTACTTTAAGACTTATATCACACGAACACGCACGACTTAGTGCAGTCCGAGAAACGTTGGGGCACCTGACATCGGACGGTCCGAGGAGACAGGTGACCGAAAAAGTCCGTCCTTATGTTCTCACCCAAAGGTAAAGGAAGAGGGAGACTTATATCATTTATGTGAGTTTAGGGACTAAATAAGTACCCATTGGCCTCTTCCGTTACCGTGGGGTGAGGTCATGAGAACGGACCTTTTAGGGTACCTACCTCCTCGGACCATCCGACGTCAGGTACCCCAGAGCTTCTCAGCCTGTGTTGACTCACTGAAGGGAAAGTGAAAAGTGAAAGTACGTGACCTCTTCCTTTACCGTTGGGTGAGGTCACAAGAACGGACCTCTTAGGGTCCTACCCCCTCGGACCACCCGACGGTAGATACCCCAGCGTGTCTCAGTCTGTGCTGACTTCGCTGAATCGTCGTCGTCGTCGTCGTCTCAGGTTAAACAGGATACAAAATACCAGACTACCGAAACTGGGGGAGGGTTCCCAACTTCGATCGTATCGTTCTAAAAATTGACTGTCGGGTTCAAGAGCCCTTACTCGATGAATTTGGGGACACCTTATTGTCGTCACCAGACAATCGAGAACCTCTCTCTCCACTTCCTGACCCCTGGAGAGACTTCTACTGAGACGAGAGAAAGGGAGGGGAAGGTTGGGTCCACTAATACCATTGTCCCCTAGTAGGGTAGTGTCGGTTCCGGTAACGGTTCCCACACCCGTAGTAGAGTCTCTCGAGACTCTGTCGTCTTCTGTAACGACGGGCCGAGTTCTAGGGACAGTCGTTCCAGTTAGGATCCACTCTGGGGGGATTTCTTGAGTCTATATGGTAAAAAGGGGGAGGTAGGAATCGAACGAGGTGGTAGATTTCGAAAGACTCCAAGAAAGACATCCATCCATTTTGTATTATCCTTTTACTGGTTCGCTGACACAGTCATCCAAAAGTCTACTTCCACCCGGTTTCTTCTTCCGTCTCTTCTCCCTGCCTCCACCCCCCGTCCCTATGTCACGCGGTCAGAGTGCCGACCCCTGTTCAACTCGCCTACCCCGACTTTCCTCTTTGTACGTCCAATATCGTTTCTACTGACACTCCCATGGTCCTACGGACCACTTAAGAGTTATGGACCTCGATTGGAAATCTTTAAGGGGAAGGAGTCCCTGCGGGTTCGGTAACACCACGTACCGAGTCTTGATTTCCTATACTTGAGACTCGTCGAACTACTCTAGGAGGTTTTTGTGTGACTCTAGCACAAGCGAGCCTGGAGCGGGGTCGTCTTCGAGGAGTAACATCTCCCTACAGTCTCCGACCATTCCCTCTGGTTCCTCCGAACCCTTCAGTGGGTCGGGCGGGGTTTGGTTCGTCTCGTTGTACACCCGACCCGACCTCCTCCTCGGTCTCTCGTAGGCTAACACTTGGGGACTCTGTCCGTAGATAAACCCCCGAGGGACTGTCAAAACGACAGAGTCCTCCACGTCCTCTTCCTTCCCGGTTCTTCGGTATAGTTCTTTGTTCCCTACTACCTTAGTTCGACTGGAAACCCTGCCCCGGACTTGGACTATGTCACAATAAAGTGAGGGAGACACGAAGGAGGTCCCTCGGTAACACCGCCACTGCCCCCTACCCCACTTGCTGAGGGGCCGCGACTTCTTCCGCCTGTAGCCGTAGCGGTACCCGTAGCGGCCGAGGCTGCACAGATTCGTCCGGCGGCTGTACTAGGATGACCTACTGTTGAAACGAAGGTAACAGTGCCCACACCTCCTCCCACTCCTTCGACCCACGGGTCCCATCCCTGAATGAACCGGGAGTCTGAGTCCACTCTCAACTATGTGTAATAAGAGTAAAGGAAACGGGTAGAAGGTTGGAGGACATGTGTGACCCTTTTTAGTGACATTCAGTGTCAAAACGTTTAACCTGAGTCGACCAGGAATCTGGTAGTGATACACCTTGGAAATACACTAACCTCCTTTCAGGTCTAACAGGTCCGTCGAGGTCACGTCGTATCGAACAAACAAAGAGAGTACCTCTCAGTCCTCTGGGATGGACTTAGACGACATCCAAAGATGACATCCTAAGATGACATCCAAAGTCCCACATCGGTATAGGTATTCTGATGAGACATGAAGTGTTAAAGTCCTCCTGAAACTCCGTTGGACAACAGACTTACTACAACTGTATAGTTCCAGTAAACCTCGGACTGACTTACTCGGTTTAGTTCAGGGGAGAAAGTGTCTCTGTTAAGGGTAACCACTTCGGGTCTAAAGACGAAGGACCCGAGGGACTAAAAACAGACCTCGATACTTAATTTTGGATAATGTTAGGTGTATTATTATTACTAATTGTAATATGACTTTGGTACTTACTAGGAGTCATAACTCTGGAACATATTAGGAGTCATAACATACAGGTGAGTTAAGTTATTTGAAAACACGTAGTTGATACATAGTCCGTGATAAGATCTACGACCCCTAAGTTGTTACCCCTCATTTTTCTGTGGAGGAACGAGAGTCCATTGAATTAAAGATCAACTTAATTCTATCTATCTTTTAGTTGACTTGTCATATTATTTTCTTCTGTTCACGTTACCCTTTTTTCATTCATTTCGTCCCTCACCTTCCTCCCACTGTGAGAAAATTTTCCAACAGTCCTTTCCTAAGTTCGGTAGAACGTTACGTCTTCCTTACTTCGAGTCTCTCCACTCCCCACGGGTTCTAGTGTTCAATCAACACCGTCTTTTTCGTTGACCTTGGGTGTGGGTCCCAGAAAGGTAAAGTCGGAATTAAAAAAAATTAACTTCATATTACCTGAATGGTGTAACACAATCAGAGACCACATATCACCTCACTGAGTCAAGATGTATATGCATTAAGAAGGGAAACTATTAGGATTCAGATCAAAAGGTGCAGACACTCAGACAGACGAAACATTTAAGTGAGCACAGTATAAGATCTAAAATGTACATCCACTACAGTATACCATAAACAGAAACAGACTGAATGAAGTGAATCATACTATTAGAGATCAAGGTAGGTACAACGACGTTTAGGTCGGAATTAGAAGAATCCCGAAAATATGACCGTAAGAGTCTGTAGAGTTTCATAATTGGTCCGGGGTCGGACGAACTAAAAGTCTCTAGTCTACTATCGTCGGTACAACTTAGGTTCTTGCGTCTCATATGTTTAGACTGTACGAATTTAGTACCGAAATTGATTGTCAGTGTGTTAAATCTTTGTTTTGAGTCCGACGGTGCCGGGTTCTGGGAAAGTGCCTGACACACTGTGACGAAACATCACCGGAGAGACGGGTCCTCGACCAAACACCCTCCACACTACAGAGACACGACGAGTGTCTTCCAACTGGTAGGAAGGGTCCGGCGGACTAGAAACTGTTGGACTTCTTTAGGTAGCGGATGTGGGACTGGTCGTTGTAGGGGCTCTAGTGGGGGAAGGACTACAAGTAGGAGGAGCCGTAGGGGGACGGAGACCCGTGGTATTGGTAGGAGACGTAACTGGACCCGTGACTGTACCATTCCTGGCTCGACCCTGGGTCGAGTACCTTGAGGACACTTTACCTGACTCAACCCTGTTAGACACAGTCCGTCTCCCCGTCTCGAACTCACTGAAGAGACTCAAAAGAAGACTTGACACACAAGGGACAACGAAGGTGGGAGGTAGGAGGTCCAGGGACGATAGAGGAACCGAATACTCAGTCGACTCTCACTGTAGTACTTCTCCCGAGGTTCCTTGCGTTTCTGACTATTCGACCACTTAGTGGCAGAGTAACCGTACCGGATGCCTGTCTAACCACGCCGACGTCCTTACTCCCCACCTTCCCTCACCCCTCTCCGACGGGGTCTTCCCAGTACTCCGGTCAGAACCAAACCTTCAAGTCCCTCGATAGAAGAATTAATATTTGACACGATCCTGAACCGTGTTTTTTGGTGATAGAGACTAGACGAGAACTGAATTCCTAGGTCAGTCTTTCCGCGTTTGTGTGTGCTTTCTTGCCGTCCAACAAAAGGCTCACGGTGTATGACTCATGTCTATCCTGTGTGATGTCCTTATGCTCCGTCTTCCTGAGTGGTTAGAACGCCTGTCTCTCCGGAACGCCTCCTCTGTCCTGAATCTGAACCCCGGCCTTCTATCCCGAGTCGATTACTTACCTGCCAGTCTGCGCCTGGTCCGCTATGGACCAACGACTTCTCACTTATTTAGTTCAACCACCTCACGAATAAGGACTATTTCTTCATCACCCTTTGCTCTGACACCTGTGTCTATCATAAATATCACCCAGGTTCGGAGCTTTCTGTGAAGAAACAAGAACTCATCGGTCCGTGTTACGCCCATTTCCGTTCTCTATACCTGTCTCCTCTGTGATAGTCATAAATCTCTACCTTTGTATATCTTTTCCGTGTCTAAATCCTCGGTATAGATACATACTTAGAGTCATAGTGTTGAATGATGGACATGGTGAGACCTATTACTGACTTAGAAAAGTACGAAGTCAAAAGGGTGACTACTTTGCATTTACTATTAAGTCTTAACGACACTCTTAGTGACACGTCCATAGACGTCACTGTCGAGACACCAGTCATCCGTTTGTAATCGTAGTCGGCCGATACCAAAGGTCCGCACCCCTACCTCCAAAACTGGTTGCCTCTCCGTACCTCGTCTACGCTCTTTACGCTCCCCTTCTCTCCTGAACTACTCACAGGACCACAGTCTCCTTCACCCGTCCTCAGGTCGTAAGTGAGCCACCTCTCTCTCTCTTACTTGGGGGAGAGTCCAGGAAAGGTCAAAATGCCGATATATTGCGACCCAATGTCGAATCTTTGGTCACAGTCTGAAACCTCCGTTCAGGTTGTCTCTCCCGTCCCAGTCTAGTGACTACCGTACTTAGAAGTTGTAATGTCGAGTCTGTGTGTAGTTGGGACGAGATGTTCGTTCAGGGTCCGCGGTGGAGAAGGCACCAGACGGAAAACTCTAGGAGGAGACTCGCTCCAAGGGGACTGGAGATTGACAGTGACTGTCCCTACTAGGTCCGAGACCGTCCTAAGAAGTGGATGAAACACTAGAACCGACTCTTACCAAAATTCGGAGGGCTAGACGACCCGTAGGCGCAGTGGACCCTTTTAGCTATGTAGTTACTGGACCTCCTGTCGATACCTGTCGTCACCCACTCACTTTCCGTTCCATCATTCACGACCGGTTATTCTCACTTCTTCAGTGGTCGTCTTTACCCAAATCGTCTTCTGTGGTCCGTCTGTCTCCACTAGGAGTAGAGGTCAGGATGTCCTCGAAAGATTGTAAACTGGAGTTGGAGCCTAGTGTAGTCGTTTGTAAGAAGAGAAACAAGTGCTACTGAAGTAAAGACAAGTAATGCTGACAGACAACGGACAAGTATAGCACGACCCAGAAAGACCGAAGGAACCTGGACCTTTAGAAACAGTTAGTTGAAAACCCTCCGACTAAAGGTCCAAGATTAGTAGTGACGGGGTCTTTACTCACGACCTAGGAGAAAGAGGACAATCAGAGGAAAAGGTACCCTCAAGTTTCTTATCCTAAAATTTAGACTTTTGAATAAAAGAAACATATAAGAGAAGGAACAGTAAGATTTGACAAATTTGAATCTCCTACGGAGAGACATAATCAGTAAGGATGGTTGGTTCTATTTACTCCAGATTTGACTTCGGGGAATAGGTTTTTATACATAAATTCTTAAAATCATTCATACATAAACACTTGTGAAGGCAGGGTTAAAGACTCTGTCACCCTCTACACTGTGGTCAAAAACGATCTTAGTATCCTGGTCTCTGAAGTGTATGTCAGGCACCTCCTGTTCTACCGGATAAGAAGTAGGATGTTTACTCCTTAGACTCAGACCTTTCCAAATCACTGAACGAGTTTCGGGGTGTCACTTAGGGATGTTCTCGACCTGATCTTAAGACCTAACTAAGGACGGGTCGTGAAAGGGTACAGTGGTACTACGGAGGTTTGGTTCGATTGACGTCCCAAGAGTTTTCATGCAATTTTAGTTCTTGTGAACCTTGCGACCGAGCGTGTGTGTCAAGTCAAGTCAAGTCAGTGAGTCAGTACAGGCTGAGAAACGCTGGGGTACCTGACGTCGTTCGGTCCGGAGGGACAGGTAGTGGTTGAGGGCCTCAACGAGTTTGAGTACAGGTAACTCAAGTACTACGGTAGGTTGGTAGAGTAGGAGACAGCAGGGGAAGAGGAGGACGGAAGTTAGGAGGGGTCGTGGTTGTTCAGTCAAGAAACGTAGTCCACCGGTTTCATAACCTCAAAGTCGAAGTCGTAGTCAGGAAGGTTACTTATAAGTCCGGACTAAAGGAAATCCTACCTGACTAAACTAGAGAAACGTCAGGTTCCCTGAGAGTTCTCAGAAGAGGTTGTCTAAAGGTGATAGACTCGGAGAGCTCCGGCTGTCTACAGTCATAGGGGTGATCGTTCCAGGTTTCTACGGGTCTCAGGAGGGACGACACATGGAACAGTTGTAGAGGAATTAGGAGCCTAGTTCGGGGAACAATCAAAATATGGAACTTTGGTAGAGGGACGATGGTTCTACTTCGAACAGTATAAAAATAAATGTTAGTTGATTACTATTAATTTTAATTAAACTTAATTGTAGTTTAATACAGTCGTTGCAGAATTCTATAACGTTTTACCTAACTCTTGTTGACGGGACTGTTTGTTTACGGTATTTCCGCTCCAGATACGGAGAAGGTGACGACGTTAGAAGTCTAATAGTTCATATCTCGAAGGAGGGATCCTCCATGGGATGTATGACGATTATGGAGACCGTCATTAAGTCAACCAGTGGCAAGTAAGTAAATCGTTTATAAACAACTCGTAGAAGATACGTGACCTCTGACAAAACAGGGACCCTATACCATCACTTGTTTTTATCGGTTCTCTGACGAGAACACCTCCAATATAAGATCAATCCCCGTGTCCCACCCTTCCCTCTTTCTATTATCGGTTTATCTATTGTATGGCCCAAGTATCTAACATTCGGGTTCTCCTCAGGTTTCTTCACAACCTTACCCCTATGATTTCATCCACTCTAACTTTCTACTTCTACCACTTGTCTCTCTTTTCTCCACGAACTCTCACTTTAGTGTCTTTTTTACACCGATAACTTTTTCTGTAGACCTCAAATTAGTACCCTCGTTCGTTAGTCCACCCCTTCCCTCATATGGTAACCTCATCTTCTACTTCTGTGACACTCTGGTGCCATACCCTTCCTAGTAGTTGTACCTATAAATTTAGAGGTTTCTACTCCTGTCCGCGACAATCTTACTGTCACTCAGTCTTTGATTTTAAAAGCACTACTACCCTCACCAAACCAAAGCCATCGACCGACGTCTCCGTCCCCACCGTACTAGACTACGTGTCTTTACACGACTGACCAGAGTAAGGTTCAAGTCACGAACCGAGTAGCTAAAGGTCGAAAACAAAAGATAACAAAACCTGAGATACCACCACCACTATCAAATCATAGATCCAGCTCAGGTTGTAAACGTTGGGGTACGTGATATCGGGAGATCCAAGGAGCCAGGTACCCTAAAGGTCCGTTCTTATAACCTCGTCCCACGGTAAAGGAAGAGGTCCCCTAGAAGGGTGGGTCCCTAACTGGGACGCAGAGAACGGGACATCCGTCTAAGAAATGGTGACTTGGTGGTCCCTTCGGGAATCCCGAGACATAAAGGGAGGTTCATGTCGAGACTGGTGTAGGGTACTTCGAGATGGACATCATAGAGCGATAACAAACCAGGATGTGTAAAAGGTTAAAAAATAAGCTCGATGTTCAATAAATATTTGTACGATAAAATTTTTTTCTGAAACAAACTACAACTGGTGAAAAATTTCAGAAATAACTCAAAACAATGTTATAACGAAGAGAACAAAAAAACAAAACCAAAAAAACCGGCACTCCGTGCACCCTAGAATCGAGGGGTTGGTCTCCAACTTGGGTGTGGGGGTACGTAACCTTCCACTTCAGAATTGGTCAGTTCCTTCAGGGTGTTTGTACAACAACAACAAAAAAAAAAATTACTCGAAAAAGAGGTTAGATTAAATTTACGTGGAGAGGACACGAACGTGTCGGGAGACACTACAGGGAGAATATTGGTCGGATGACACGACTGCAGCGCATAAATAGAAGGGGTGACCTGAGAATTGAAGGAAGACACGTTTTACACTTACTTTCTTACTTACTTACCTGCTCGCTTACGGAGGGTGGACCCGGGTGAGAAGCCCACAGGGAAGGGGAGACGTACGTCTAAGGGATGTCAGGGTGGAAGGAATGGACAAAGGAGTCTGGGACGAAAGGAAAACTCAGGTGGAAGAAAATGTGGTGAGAAGACTAATTGAATCATTTATAAATACTCGGTAGGAGGGATGGTGAGTGACTTGTTTCGTACCCCTCCCTCCTGGGTCTATTTTTACTTCTCCACGAACGGGAACTCCCCGAGAGTTAGTCTATTCCTTTTGTATTTGTGTGTTGTGTTTCACTTTTCACGATACTGTCTCTATACACTCTTCCCGACACCCTTAGATTTCTCCAGGGGATTAAGTCGGAACCCCACACTCTTCCGTCTTCTTTCGTCGTCGGAGACTCCGTATCGACTTAGGGAGGACTGCGACTACTGAAGGGAGACGGGTAGGAAGGGGTCTGGATACTCGTCGCCTTCCACGACCTCAAGTGCACGGTTTGCCGGAAGAAACAGTCGTAGCACTAGCACGTCACCCGACTGGAGGAGTAGACATTCTGGGCGGCGTTGAGTTAGAAGGTCGTCCCGTACTTCACTCGCGGCGGGGGGTCGGGGTCGGGACGGGGTTTGACGTGGGGGATAGAGAGGGACTAGTGGAGGGAGTGGGGTATTTGTAGAGGAGAGTCTTTGTTCTAGGAGTATAAACCCTAGGACCTCCTCTGTTAGGACCGGCGAAAAGACAGGATGTGAGGTCCGTACCTGCACCGAGACGCTTACATGGGTGAGTTCACTCATTCCCCTCCCCCCGTTCCGTTCCGAAGAGACCCGTGTCCCCTTCGTATACCCTCCTTCACGCCAACTCACCCTTCAACTCACCCCGTCCGCCGTGAGTCACTACATCTCTCCTGACGGACACGAGGGTCTTTGCGTAGAATAAACTCCTCCCTAATCCCTACTCACTAACGTGAGTGGTCTGTACGTTTAAATCACCTAAGTGGTCACGAATTGTCTCACCAAAGAAAAGATATTATTACGTACCATATCGACAGGATCCGGTGCATAACGAGCCTTGACTACGTTAGTATTTTATCAGATTAGATACGTTCCGATTAAAACGACATGAAGACGTTTATACAAAAGTATACATACATACATACACTCACCCGTGTGACTTTAAGAATGACAGACCATGGAACAAACCAAGTTCAGGATACAAAAGTAAAAAATATAATCATATACGAATACTTTAAAAAAGTAAATTGTCAAAACATCTCTTTCTTGGTTTTGAGGGTAAAGTGAGGGGGAAGGGGGTTGAGACTTAACCGTCGGAGATAATTACTAAATCACACATAAGAGGGTTGACTAAAAGATGCACAAATAAGTAAAACGAGTGGAAAGACAAGGAACGTCACAAAATGTGTTACAAAACGTAACACATCGACGATTTAATTACAAATGATTCTGTGACCGTGACGGGAATCTACGACTATTAAGGTCCAAACTTAAAGTTGACATGACATATAATAGGATACTAGAACCTGTTCAGCCATTGGAGAGACTCGGAGTCGAAGTGCCGTTTCAGAGCTATTGTGTGTAGACCGTCTGACAGACTCTTAATGTACATCGCTACGTATATTGTGTACCTCGTACCGTGGACCCCCCGTGAAACGATTATCATCGAGTCGACTACAACGATTAGTACAGTTGTATGTTTACGATCATTCACACCAACCCGGAATTGGTACGAGGGTTTGTGCCACATATTTGGAACTGGTAACTTGAGTAGTGGATTGTGACACTAATGAATAAGACACACAAAGAGAGAAAAGAGGTTAGTGAACTCGAAGAACTCTAGTTTCTGGTAGTACAGAAGTCAAAGTAAAGGCGTCCTGGATCGTGTGTCTCATCTGTATACCATGGTCGACAACTTACCGACGCACTGACATACATACATTGACGAAGATAGCCAACTTCCCGTACACACACGTGTGTATCGGTACCGGATCCGGACGAGACAGGTTGTCCCATCGGTGGTAGGAATACGTTGATGACTCGAGAACTTTACACCGCTCTGACTCTTTAACTTAAATATTAAAATCAAATGGTTTTCAATTTTTGATTCCGTGACAGTTCATAAAAAGATAATTTGTGTTGAAATAACAAAACCAACCTGATGTAAAAGGTGGTTTTTAAATGACAGAATGAACTCTGTGTGACAGTCACATTTTATGAGTGACCTAAAGTTCCCGACCCCTATTTTTTCCCTCCATTTTATTGATTAATTTGTACAAATATAACTAATACATAACTTTGTTATTAGAAAACCTATAAACCCCGATTTATTTTATAATTTTATTGAAATGAACAAAGTAAAAGTACACCGATGATCTTTTATATTTAAAGTGTACACCGAATGTCATATAAAGATAGTCTGTCACGACCAGATCCGGTAGAGAGAAAGTTCCCTGTTTACACCAGGACTGGGATGGGAGAGACCTCAGTCGAGGAACCAGATAACTTCTCCAAGTCCTTTTTTTTCTAAAGGGGTAGACACGTTATACCTCCTCATATATACAAGGGACCGTTCTATAGGGGGTATAGGTCAAAGTCTGCCTGGTAGGACGAACACCCACGTTCTCGATCTCCTGGACCTTTCGTTTCCCCCGAGAGGGAGTCACTGAGGTACCTTTGGTCATATATTAGAGGTACTTGTGCCTTATACGGAGAACCTACTGTGAATAGGGTGAGACAGGAGTGACCGAAAAATTATAAGGACAGGACCCGGGAGGTGGGAATGAGAGGTCCGAGACCAGAGGAGTTTTCCATCCTTAGTTGAAAGGTGTGACTTCGTTTCATCCGAGTTTTATCGGACCTCAATTTTAAGAGGGGTGGTGAGACGTTTTGTTTCTTGAGAGAGTGGGCTTCCTTTTTTACCTGTAATTCCAACCAATGGGGTCGAGGGCCGACCAGGTCGGAGACCGGCTAGAGGTCTTAAGGAACGGGGTCGGTAAATTCTCTATTGATAAGGTTTGTTGGAACCTCTTCTTGTCCGGGGGGGAATTCTGTCATCTAAAGGTGTACACACGGATATATATGAATGAGAAGAAAACCCAATCACGTCGTCGAGTGATTAGACTGACGACGGGGAAGAGCGGAGTAATTTCCGTTAGACGAGGACATTTCACGGCCAGAGTAAGAAAAAGGCTCGGAGGCTTGGAGCGGAAGAGATTGAGGGAATGGGGTGTATGTGTTATTTGTTTTGTGAGCTAAGGGTCGGTACGAGAGACGCGGACGGAAAGAGTCCGCGGAGAGAGGAGACGACTGGTCGAAAACGAGAGAAGTCCTATTGGACCACCGAGACACGGTGGGGGATGTCGGAGGAGTAGAAACACATACTACTTTATTCTTCTGAGTAGTAAGCAGCAATAGGGCCGCCACTCCGAGGGGGTGTGGAACCGGACCCTCCAGTGATCCGAGGACTGACCGACAGGGTAACGTCTACCAAGGACGTCGGGGTACCGGGGAGAGGGGTCCAGTGACGGACCGGACACGTCACGGACCTGGGACGGGAGATCAGGAACTGGGGTGGTGCGACGCGGAAGGTTAGGAACCCCGGGACGGAAGGGGCGAGTCCGGAGGGTGGGACAGGACCGAGTAGAAAGACAAAAAGAGGGGAGCTACGGAAGGGGCCAAGTGAGACCAGAGAAGAGAAGGTGTCCGACCCACCTCTTCCTCTGGATGATGATTGGGGTTTTCTCCTCCTCGAGTGTGCTGTAGCCCCACAAGACTCCCGGTCCACCCCCTCCAAATCTCCGTTATTCGAACCCTTTTGTAGGCTCTCTCGTATAATCAACCCCGTCTCTCTACGGCTCTCCTTCTTGGAACCCATTCTCTCTGTCCGCTAGGATCCCGACCCGACTACCGTGGTACCCATCCTCTACTCCACCCCCACTCCCCTCGGGTCGGACACAGAAGGACCTCGGGTCGCTCGCCGAGTCATTGGTCAGTCCTCTCATTTGTAAACGTAGCCGGGAGTCGAGGACCTACACAGCGTAGACCAAAAGCCTCTACGAGAGAGGGATCTAGAAGTAAGTCCCACCGGCCCGTCCCCCTCAGAAAGTCCCCGGACCGACCCTTCCCCAGTCTTAGTTCGTAGCGACGGGCGACTCCCATAGGGGAGTTTCAGTGAGAGGTAAAGTTGACTGTCGTTCCTGTCCTGTTCAGTTCGACCCTAGGCTCTTTGCCTCCCCTACTCTTTCCTCGTCCTGCGGTGTGGAATGTCGACGCAGCGTCGTGGGCGAGTCCGGGAGTCTATTGCATGTCCGAGCGTCTCAGAAGTACGATCTTCTGTGGAGTAAAGTAGTCCTTCCTGTCCTCCAGGTCTCTCCAATTTGTTAAACCTTCCCCGACACACCATGCTCCACTGACACCTCCGACGGTGAGGTGGAGACTCCTACTAGACCACAGGGACGGGAGTCGGGATCCGTAGTCCCGTAGAGCTGGGGTGGGGTAGGGAACCGGTAAAAGGGACCGCATCGGAACGTCGTCTCTGACTTTGCTACGACAGACCTACGGACATCGGAAACGAAGTCCGTATCGTGGACGGGGAGTACGAGGTCGAGTTATGTCCACTACCGGCGAGGGGTTTCGAACCGGAGACTCGGACTCGGACCGTGAACGACGTAGAGTCCAGTGACACCTCAGGGGTCCTCGAAAGAGAGGACGGGTGGGAGCCGCCGTCGAGAAGGAAGGAGAAGTGGGTGAGTGACCGAAAACGAGACACTCGACCAGATGAGACGGGACACCAAGCCAAGTGAGAGTCCGAAAAAAATCTCCTCCCTCAACCGATACGGTTTTTCGTCTCTCTCTCTCTTTACGACTCTTTTCGACCCCCTTTAGCATCTGACAGTGGTTTTTGTTTCGTGTACACAATTCTCTGACGTGTAATACAGACCGTCACCTGTTTCCGGAATCAGTGTAGTAGGTAATTAGGCATGTTGTTTGTGTAAGAATGGTGGGCTGGGCCAAAAAGTCTACTAAGACTAAGGTCTTGAACACGGGAATTGGTGAAAAGTCCGATCAGAATGTTACTTCCGACCCGGTTTTTAGATGTTTACGGAGTACTTTTTCCTCAGACCGCCTACTCTCCGACACCCGATCGTTTCTCTTCCGGGCAGACATTCCCTGTGGACGGTGAAAGGGGGATGTGGCCCGTGTGGGAGGAGTCTCCAGAGAGAGGGTGGACGAGGGGAGGAGGAGGTTGTGTTCCAGAGGACCCCTGTCCCGACATAGTCAGACCCCAGGAAGGGGCGACGACTGTCCCGACTTGGTCTGGGACCCTCTGTCTCCCCGGTCCCACACACACACACACACACACACACACACACACACACACACACACACCATCCCTCTCCCCTCACACTTTGGTCGAGGAGTCCAAAGTCATCGTCCTCGAAGCCCACAGACCACCCAATTTTTATGTCTCCGGGGTTGAATCCCAGTAAACTATGGTCACCGACTCGGACTTCCGTCCCCGGATCTCCCTTTCCTGGCTCATCTTTCTCTCCTTTCGTAGTCTTTCCTCCTGTCCCTCCTCTCCTCCCGACGTCGACGACCTTTCCGAGGCCCACAGAGACGTCTCGGTCCCCGCTCCTCTCCCTCGTCCTGTCCTACTTCGTCGGACCATTGACGTCCTCTCCTCCCCTCTTACCTCGCCCGGACCCGGAAGTAGGGTAGAGTGTGGGCCCCTATACTTTCCAGTCTAAGTCCTACTTGACTCAGATTACAGGGTCACAGACAGAGTTACAGGGGGGTGGGGGTGGGGGTCTCACGCGTGCCGTCCTCCTCAACCCCGACCTGTAGTAGACCAGCACCTGAAGACCCACCCAGACGGGAAGAGAGGACATCAGAAACGCGCCACCATCTCTCGCAACAAACCGGAGGGACTGAGGTCCTCTACCCAAGACCCCAGAGAGGTCGAGGTTGTACGGGACGAATCGCTGTAGACCGGAGAGGACGAGTTGCTGTCGACGGAGAGAACCTACGTGAGGACGGTGTAAGGACTCTATAAAAGGACCGGAAGGAACGAATCGACACATTCCAGACGGGGTGCCCTCTCCCCTTTTTAAGGAGGGGATTGTATTAAAGTACCACGCTTTGTGTACGAACGGGGAGGTGGTAGTCTCTATGGAGGCCCGTCCTTACCCCGAAGGCTGAAGCTAGACCGATCGGAGAGAGACCGGAGAGAACACGGAGTCAAATGGACACGTACTCGGGACCCACCACTACCCCGGTACTTTTCCCAGGGAGGAAGTTCCATGGGTCTCAACTTGAGTAGGTGAGACGGGAGTGGGGGTTCGACCCTAGGTCCTTCGCTCTCCGGGTAGGAGGGTCGAGACGAAACTGTGAATCACGTGTCCTAATTAGTTGTAGGAACCAAGTCCCGGGGTGGAGGAGTGCAAAGGGGTCACAATTAAAAAAGGGGAATAAGAAATATGGACCAGGAAAAACAGAACAGTTTCTGCATCCTTACTCATCAGCGTTGAACGAAAGGAACCTTAGTAAGTAGGACCCCTTCGGAGGAAAGGTGGCACGGGATCTTTTGGTCAGGGTATCCTAGTCTCATCTCTCATGGTCGTCCTCCGGCGTCGGCTTACTGAGAGAGGAAGAGTAGAGTCCCGACACCCGTCTCTTCGGGGTCTAGACGTAGAGGGTCCCACCGACACCCGGTCGTGAAGTGCGGGGTGCGGGGCAGGAAGGGGACGTAAGAGGTCAATCCTCACAACTCACTTCGTTTCCTTTGACCGACCGCGACTCGGTCCCGCGGCCAGGACCTGCGCCGAGGTAGAAAATAAGCCCCTTACTAGAGTAGGAACCAGAACCAAGAAATTTCCCTTCACGTTCCCCAGAGAAAGGACGTCGGACCTAACGTAAACATGAGGGGCGGAAGGAGGTGTCCTAGTTTGTTTGTCTGAACTGGGTCTCCTCTCGGGGTCCAAAATCCTGAGTCTCCGTTATGACAAGGACAGGGAGGAAATGCTTACATAGTGGTCAGGTTGGAGACTGGGCCTTATGTCGGGTCAAAGGGAGAGAGACTCATGGGGACGGGAGGGAGTTGAGAGGGATTAATGGGGGTTCGGAAGGGAGGGGGTCGGGGTCGAAGTAAATGGAGGCTGAGTAGAGTAGAATAAAAATCGAGGTCGAAAAAGGAAAGAATTATACCACTACTCGAGAATCCGGTCACACCCCTGTCCCCGACTCCTCGGGACCTGTAACCCACGCCCCCTCCCCTTCCTCCGAGACCCTCGGACCCACTCTCCACCACCTCCATCCTCCTAGGGCCGGGAACACCTCGGCGGGACCGGAGTCTTCCAATAGGCAGAGGGGACGGTTAGGACCTCTGTATAAATCTGCCCTGGTCCACCCCCGGCTCCCCACGGTTGGAGTCCCCGTCGAGGCCAAGGGAGGGGCGGGGGACGAGGATAAGGAGGAGACTGGGAAAAAGAGAACCGAGACAGCCGTCAAAGAGGTCCCGGCCGTCCCAGGAGACAGGTGACGAGACCCGGTAAGGGGTGGGGTGGGGGTGACACTCGGGGGTTGAGTCCTAAACCCTGGGTCCCCGGGGAGGGATGGGGTCGACTGGAGAAGATCTGCTCTGCGCGACTGGGTCTGGGGTGATGGAGGTACTCGTGACGTCTGTCCTACCCCCGGTCTCGACACGGGCCGGACGCCGACCGTGACGACAAGGACGACCACGACCCCTGTGGGTTCAGTCCCCACGTCCCCCTCCTTCCCGAGCTGAAGGGACTCATACTACCGCACCTGGCACACCAGTTACAGTTGCGTTTCTTGATGTTCTTGCACAAGTTCTTCATGCTCCACGACCGCGACGAGATGGTGCTTGGGGGACTCCTGCTGTTCCGGAGTGTTTCCGTCAAACTCTACCTCCTCGACTAGGACCTCCACTCACTACCCCAGACGTCCGACCCTCTCGTCCGAGTCGGGGAGAGACGTGGGGAGAGAGGATGTTGCGGTGTACCTAGAAACTCCCACCCCAACCCCCCTTTCCGTTACGTCGTCCTAGGACGAAGGTGATTGTCCTGTGTTCACCGTATACTGGAACCGGTTTTCTCTCTCCCTAAGTCCTTGGGGTTTCATGTGGGCATCGGTCCGTTACCATCGTTTCTCCCCTCGACGTCCCTCTTAGAGAGGAGGTACGATCGCCTCCGACCTTCATGATCCAAACCGATCCTGACCCCACTGGAACCCCCGTGGGATTTCCCCCACGTTTTTTCCTTTTCTCTGAAAGAAGTACCCTTCCTCTCCTTAACGGCACGTAGGGGTTTAGATGACAGGATCGGTCTTACACGGGCAAGAGATGTGTGAAATCCCCGACGTGAGGTTTCTCAAGGTTTGTCATATTTATCTTTACAGTTACTGTAAAATAAACGTACCGTAACAAATCAACGATTCAACACAGACTGAGAAAACACTCGGGTACCTGACATCGGGTCGTCGGAGGAGACAGGTATCCTAAAGGGTCCGTTCTATGACCTCATCCAACAGTAAAGGAAGAGGTCTCCTGGAAGGGCTGGGTCCCTACCTTGGGTGTAGAGGACGAACCGTCCGTCTAAGAAATGGTGACTCGGTAGACTCTTCCGACGTACAGTCACTAAAGTATCGATTTCCACATTACCTCGGGTGGTACGGAGGGTGACCGGAGAGTCCGGGGAGAGAGGAGGGGGTAGGGTAGACGGGGATGACCTAGTTCGACCCGTGCACCTGACCTTTTAAAAACACAAACCTCCGCCGAAGTGGTCCGGAAGGGGTTTAACAGAAACACCCTTCTGAGAGGAGTGGGCGATCGACTGGAGTCCGTATTTCCTCTCTCCCGGATAACAATGTTCTTTTTTCGGGCACAAATATTTACTAACCTCTGAACCAGTGTGTCGGGAGGACCTCGGCCCTACACAACCTCAGAGGAACAGGTTCGACGACGTCGAGGAGGAGATCGAACTGTCGTGTCTCCGGGGTCGGACGGGTCTCGAACCTCATAAAGTCCCGTTCTGTGGTCCTAACGTCCGAGAGTCAAGACACACGGGGACGGCGTACGACCTTGGACGGTAGACTAATTACTCGACTCATAAAAATAGGACTCACGAGTCGTAGGGACCGGTAGGTGGACGGTTGGCAGAGGGACGGGACAGGAGGATTCTTAGACTCGTGTCTGAGCCCGTGAGTCTACCCATTTCCACCCCCCATTTCGACGTTTGACACGGGGTACGTCTCACGTAGTCCCAGCTCTCGGACCGTCCTCCCCCACCCCACCCGCCCCGGCCCCGGTCCCCGGATCCCGACTGTGAGGTATCGGATTCCTGTCCGACTTCATCAGTCACTTTTCGTTTCAGGGTGAGGTAACTCCTTTCGACCCGGATGAAGTGGACATCAGAGAGACAGCCAGAGAAACGGAGACTCCCATCGGTCACAAACGGGGTCACTAGAGACGAGAGTCGAGGGGTAGAGAGGGGCGAGGAGTCGTTGTACTTGTCTGGGGTAGTGATGGGAGAAAGAGAGGTTTTAAGAGGGGTAACCCTCAGTGAGTCTTCTTAGGTTCCCTGCGTCTTGTAGTGGGGGTGTGACTCATACCGGAAACATACCTCCTGTCCCGAGTCGAGACTTCCTCCTTTCCCGGAGTCCGTAAGACTTCTAGGGAGTCGTGGGAATTCCTTGGGTATTCGTGTACTTGTCACGGAAGTTCAAGTTGTATTATTCGTGTGACATTTCCTCGTTACCCGAAGGGTCCGTTGAGTTACCATTTCTTAGGTGGACGGTTAATTAGAGGTTAATTTTATTTATTTAAATATAATTTTTTATTATTTTTACTTTTTTTATTTTTCTTAGGTGGACGGTTCGTCGTCTACGTCTAAACTAGGGACCCACCCCTTCTAGGAGACCTCTTTTTTTACCGTTGGGTGAGGTCATAAGAACGGACCCTTTAGGGTACCTGTCTCCTCGGAGTACCCGGTGTCAGGTACCCCAGGATCTCAGTCTGTACTAAATCGCGGATTTGTTGTTATTTACTCGTTATTTACAAGTTCCTAATTTAAACTTGGTTCCTGGTTTTTTTTACCCCCCCCCCACGCCCATCTTCCCTTTCCTCTCTATAGGACCTAGGACCTTGTCGCAGTTCCAGAGTATCAGGGTCTTAGGGTTTACCGGGTTGAGCTTTCTTACTCTACCCTTGAGCACCAATAATTCTGAAAGTCCCCGACTAAAATTGGGATTGAGAGGGAAGTCAATCGTCGGGTTCACGATCTTCTGTTCCCACAACCGAAGCCCTACCACCTGAGACTCTTCCTGCGCCGACATCGGTTCTTCGATCCATTCCCATCCTCGTCCTTCGCCTTCCACCGTTCACTCCTTTCCGACTTTCAACGTCCCCATACCGACCCCCAAGGTCCGAGAGGCAATAAGGAATGTCTCTTGGTACGAGTTTAGAGTCTCTCTTCACCTCGACCGGAAAAAACATGTATAGATTTTTTGTCCCGATCCACGACCTCCTTTCCCCCTTAGTCCCTTGTGTTCACGCCGATCTCTCCGGAGGACGTTAGAGGCGAAGGTTGGGGAGGGGGTGGGCGTCTCCACGCCCGGCCTACAATGTCGTGGTCGGCGGTCCCCCGTCGTGTCCGACCTCTGCCCTGAGGCCTTCACCTACCCCCTCCCCACCAGTCATTACTTCAGTAGGCCCGTCATTATCGTTTTCCAATTTCCCGGGCCCGACCCTTAATCATTGGTCTCAAGAGTCTCCGCCATTTTCCTTATAAACAGGAACCAATACCGTCTATCTCTTTCCCTCTGTAGAACGATCTCAGACATAGAGGGAAACCGGAGGGGGCGGAGACTGGAGAAAGAGAGACCTCTCGGGGACCCCGGTCTGATCGGTGGATCCGATTTAGGTCCCCCAACCCGGAGTCCCTATATGCCCGATTCTCCGTCACCTCCACTCGTCCCGACCCCCGTCCCCTCCACTTCCTGCCCTCTCTCCCAGGTCACCCTAATACCTTACCCGACACCGGGACCTAAACCTGCGAGCCTAGACACCCTTCCGACCTTAGTGCCGGGTGGAGACCGAGGGAGGGATCCTGACTGACTTCTTCTGTCGTAAATACAAAAGTTCCCCCTACTTCAGTAACTCATGCTACCGCTCAAAAGACGACTGTGGGACCACCTCAAAGACGAACTACACTCCTGGAGAACCTGGATTACCGGAACGAATTTCTGGAGTACGGGCAGCCTGGTTGAGGTCGGAGTGTGTGTTTGTGTGTGTGTTTCCGTTGTCTCTCGGGAAGGAGGGGTTGTCTCTCGGGGAAAGAGGGACTAGGGAGAGGGACAGAGACGGTGACTCAAGTCTCTGAGTGAGAGTAAGTAAGTTACAGGAACGAGAAGGTCCAGGAACTCCTGGGACACCTTAACTAACTCCCACTGGCTCTCGACGTTCGTAAACTCTTATAACTTCTGCTATTGTTTGAGTAACCGATGAAGTTCTTGTTTCTGAGTCTCGCACCCATTGGTGGGAGTCTGAGGTGACAGGGGGGACGGGGGGTGAAGTAGACGGGAGGAGGAAGAGGTGACCGAGTCTGGGGACGGGGGAGTGGGGAGAACGGCCCCACCCAGGTCGCTGACGAGACTAGGGGGACGTGAGACGTTCAAAGGGTCTGTCCGTGGTTCCGTAAAGGGAAGGGGCGGGGAGTGGTGACATAGAGGAGAACCTTTCGATCTCCCTCACCCAGAGTCTTACTTGGGTAAACGGTTTCTTGACCCCTCTGTCTCGCCTCCGCCTCCACCAAGGGACCGTCTGGGACCAACGAGGTCTCTGACTGAGACGTAAGGGAGGAGTCTAATGTTTCGGATGCTCCTGCGGCGCCTCCTCAAGGTGGGGATGTAGGGGAAGAAGCGGTGGAAGCTGTCGTTCCAAGAGGAGGGACGCCGCGGGACTCAGAGGGAGTGAGGACAGTCGACGGGAGGTCTCGGGGGAGAGTCTTAGCTACCCCCGTGGAGGAGGGAGTAATATGTGGTCATAAGGGGTGGGGAGGGGTGGGGCCGAAGGGGGTGAGGTGTCTAAAGTCTCCGAGATTGGGTCGGGAGAGTCCGAGTCGGCTTCGGGTCTCTTCAACTCTGTGCACAGGTCACAGTGTTACCGTCACTGCTCCCGGGTCCAACAGACTGAGGGGCAAACTATGGCCGAGGGGGCGGGCGGGGGCATTGTGAGAGGTGATTATGACGAAGAGGGGACTGGCGTACAGGGGACCAGGTTAGGGGGTAGGGGAAGGGGTTTTCCACCGTTTCTTCGACTGGGATTTCGACTTACTTTAACTAAAGATGCTCCGGAAGTACCTCCTCGGACACTGGTAGGGTCTGTTCGGGTTGTCGCTTCTCCTCTAGCAGTTGAAACACCTCCGTGTGTTTTCCACCCGTACCCCTGTTCGGGGACTCGTCCCACCCGAGGAGGAGTCCTCGTGCAGACCCTCTACCCGACCCCCTTTCCGTCGACTGGTCCTCGGACCAGACGGGACCTCTGTTTACGGAGAGACCCCTGGTCACGAGGGACCGTGTGACTACCAAAACGTGGATCGGTCTCGGAATGTGTGTCTTCCACGGGGTATTTGGACATATCAAGTGACACTACACCGGACTCTGGTCGCAACTCACGGACACCAGACGACCCTTGTGACTTCACGAGAGAAAGAATAAGATAAATTAGGAAATTGTTGGAGTCAATCTCTCTCAGGTGTTCCTCACAGTCTTGTCCCTAGGATTCGGTCCAGACTGTGTAACGGATGTCGTCACCAAGAGTTGTCCCGACCTCCCTCACCACTGCATCCCCCTACTAAGGCAGGAGGTCCCCTATAAACCGTTACAGATGTCTGTGAAAGCCAACCTCTCTCTCGATGACCACAAATCACCCACCTCTGGTCTCTACGACGAATGATAGGGCTTCACGTGTCCTGTCGGGAGGGTGTTGTTTCTTAATAGGCCGGGGTTTACAGTTTACGACTCTTTAGGACGGGATGTGAGTGCGTAATTAAGAGAAGGACGTGTCATGAGGTGTCGACCCTTGTGGGTAAATAGTGACACTTGTGATGAACGAGAGTGAGAGGGGGTGATCTCATACCAAAAGAGGGAGTCCCGTCCTCATACAACCGGAGCAACCTAAGACAGAGGTGTCGTGGATCGTGTCGAAATCTTGTAGAGGTCGTGAGTTAAACACTTACTTACTTACTCGTAGGTCTACAGGTCAAGAAAGAGGGTTTTCAGAGAAAAGGTCAGGGGAACGGGTGGGAGACGAGAGGGTGGACGAAGTTGGTACGTTACTAGACCCGGACCACGGGTCTCGAATCAGAAAAGGTCTACCGAACCAAGACCCGATGTTCGACAGACACGGGATCCACACTGGGACACCGTCGGAGACGAGTGTCCCTAGGCGACCTCGGTTCCCACAGGAAGAGCGGGCGACTCATCACGGGAAGAGAGAGAAGATCTAGTTGGGACTCCTTCGACTTCGGACTCTCATACATACTCTGAACCCACTCACGGGGACCTACCCCGGTCCGGGACCCGCTCGTACCCTTTTAAGTTCAGGACCCTTGATCAGGACGACAAGGAGTACAGAACGAACATCCTTTCTGTCACGTGGTCGGTTCCAACTCCCAAAGACAAGACTTCTTGCACAGTCCTCGACCCCCTGTGTGTATTGAACAACTGCTACGGTCTCCTCCTCGGGATTCGAGACCCCGACTTCCCAAACGAGTTCCTCACACCCACTGTCCTTGTAAGGACGAAGTCTTCGATCTGACGGTGTTCTGAGTCCAGGTTCTAGATCCCAGACAAGACCCGAGTGATTGAAGTCCCTCATATCGATTCCAGAAGGAGGGGTGTGGGAAGTTGTCCTCCTGCTAGACCTACCTTAGGTATAACACCGGAAACGTCTCCTTCGACTAGGACCACTCCTTCCTTATGACCCAACCTACACCCTCCGTCCCCGTGACCACTCTCCCCCTCTACCCCATGATTAACCTCGCATCCGAAAATTGTGCGTTCTACACAAAAGAGTCTCGTGTCAAATGTTCGATCTGTACACCTCGATACCCTCCGCCCTTGTCTCTCGACCTGAGGTCAAGGGAGACACGGGGCAGTGTGGGAATAGTGGACACAAGGGAGGTTCTACCGATACTCAAGAATCTCTATGAGTTCAGGCACCGGGTTCTATTGTGTCTGTTAGGACTAGACTCGTAGTAGACCTAGCTGGGACTACTGAAGGGGGACCATTCTTTGCAGTGACCCGTGACGACAGGAGCCGTCCCGGAATCAGACCCCGTACAGGACTCCCCCAGACAAAATCTCAGGGACGAGGGTAGAGGGTCACCTCCTGGGATGACGTACGAGTCCCGGTGATTCCCGTAGGAGTCTTTCTCCTGTGTCCCGCCCCGCGCACCTTGTTGTCCTAAGGGTCGCGTCTCCGACTCGTCGATCGAGTCCACAGGTCCCCGTGGAAAGAGAAAGATCTCTTTAGGTCTCAAACCCCCTCGTCCCCCGTGTAATTGGGACGTGCACCCACATGTATTAGTGTCTTAGTTGCGTGTCTCTGAGGTACAGAGTCCCGCACCGAGACAATGGTCGGCTTAGGGGTTGTGGATTTTGTAAGAAACAACTTTTCTCTTGATCTATTTGTTTGTCTTCACACTCCTGGCTACCGTCAGTGACTAATATTGATGGAATCTCTACGTCCTTGACTCCCGGTCCCTCTTCACTGAACGGGACTGAGTGTTTCAGTTAGTCATCGTCTAGGTCCTAGTCTCGTCCGAAGGATAGATAGTCATCAAAAGAAGTCTTCCTTCACCGGTCACAAGGGTCGACTGCGAGGACTATGAGAGGAAAACCGTATAGATGAGAAAGACTTGACGAATCAAGATGGCTAAGGGAAGTCCCTGACAGCGATCTGGGTGGCAGGTGGGACGTGTCCGAGTGTCACAGGAGACAGAGGGGTAACGACCGGGAGTGCGCGTGGGAGGACCTGAGTCCGTAAGGATCAGAGGTAATTCCGATGGCATACACCAGAGAGGTGTCGACCAAGGTATGACCCTCTTCTGTAAGTCGTAGCTGAACAGTCGGGGCGTCTATCCTCAGCAGTTACAGTGACTGCACTCAAAGGAAGTTAGTAGGGACCGACTGAAGGTGGAGACGAAGGGTCGTATCGATCAAGAGACGAAACGATTGTTCCTTAACTCCCGGGAAGGGTCTCCTTAGTCTGGCCGGGTCAGATTACCGACCTTTCTCCCTTTCTAAGGACGGGACTTATGTGAGGACGAAGATAGACAACCTTAAACCGACGAGCAGGAAGTTTCGGGTCAAGTTTAGGAGAGAAGAGGTACTTCAGAAAGGTCTAGAGGGTAAACCTTAGTAAAAGAAGGAGGGTCTCGGGTAAACCGTAGCTCTTGTACTGAAAATATGTCGATAATACATAGTACACACAGAGAAGGTCATCAGAAACTCGAAAATCTTCCGTCTTTAGAAGAGAAAGTGTATGTATATTTCTTATTTAGTAAATTTAGATTTTTTAAATTTATGTGACCTCAAGACCCTCACTTTTAATACTCTACAATAAAGGTTTGACTACCTTTTCAATGTCGTTTTCCAGTTTTTCTTCCTTTTACTCATAGTCCGGACCCTTTTCCGTTCAGCCTAAAATGCCGAACTCTCTAGAGACTCCTACTACGGTCTTTTCGTCCAAAATGTTTCAGACCTTACGATCTCTAAAACTGAAATAAAAGGTCTGGTACTTCTCAGTGGTCACCAAAACGTAGTTCCCGTACTATCTCTCCAGACAAAACACTTCGAGTTGTGTCGTTCTCGAACAATTCTTTCTGGTTTCCCTCTTCCAGATAAACGACTGGTCGACAAGAAAGATGAGGGTGACAGTGACAAGGTTGGATCTGGAAGTAGACCTGTCAAGAGGACGGGTCCCTGTCTACGTCTCTTCCCCTGTCTCCTACATGTCTCCGGTCTCTCACCCTCCTGTCCAGACCTCTGGACTCAGTCCGAATCAAGACTAGGGACCAGACACGGTACAGGATCCGCCTGTCGCATACCTACCTTTACCTACTACTCCTCCTGGACGGGAGACGGCTCCTCGACCTCCTGACCGACCTCCTGCACGACCTCCCGCTCTAGTTGTGTCTCCTGCTGCTGCTTCTGCTACTACTGCTGATCAACGGACCGTCGGCAGAGGGCCGGGGTGGGCGAGAGGAGGACGAGGGGAGAGGAAGGGACTCGAGGAGGTCCCAGTGATCCAGCAGGAGACGGTACCCCGAACAACCCCAGATATGCGATCCACGACTCTAAAGGGCTGTGTGGTCGAGTCGACAGAAGAGACCGAAGACAAAGGACAGGGTGACGCAGGGACATAGTTAACAAAGAAGGCAGTGAGGGAAGTACGAAGGAACACTGAGGGAGGAACGGTATAGGTACCCAGGGGTAGAGAAGACAAGGGGGGTGGACTCGTTGAGGAGGAATGAGAGAGTTCAGGAGACAGGAAGACTAACAGGATAGGGACCGGTCTCCCTACCCTCTCATGACACAAACCCCGACTTGAAATCGTTAGAGAACAACTACATAAACCCAGTTTACTCTGGAGTTATTTCCTAGACCCCGTTGTAATCGTTCACAGACGACTACTCCAGAGTGGGGATGCCGTCCTCCTTCCGTCGATCTCCCACCCCCTAAATCCACACCCATGGAAGAATCCCCTGACACTAGTGTTCCCCCACCCCGAGAAGGGAGGTCTGTCAATAGGGTCTCTTCGAACCCAATAAATAGACGACGTTCAGTTGTTGCGAAACGACTTGTGTACCACAAGGAGATCGTGGTGACAGTCCGAGACCCTCTTGTCTCTCACGGCTCGGACAGGGACGAGAGGCCGACTAATCAGAGTGACCCTTCAGTTCTGTTCGTGTGATTTGTTAACTTCTTTTTATGTTTCGTTATATATTAATTCACTAATACACGGTGAACTATCGTAGGAGGGAACGTCGAGAATAAACTTGTCGTTCTAACTCGGGTTTATTGTGAAGGAGCCAATCCGGAAGGGTCTCCACCGGGAAGGACGTCGAGGGAAGAGACCCAAGGGTGGTGTGAGAGAGGTAGGTGGAGGACGGTGGACATAAGATCACAGACAGGAAGGGTGGTCTGACACTCGGGAACTTCCTTCCTTCCTGGGGTCCGAAGAAGAGACACAGATGTCCCAAACCATGTGTTCTTCAGGAATCATTTACAAAAAACTTTCTTCCTTGTTTACCTATCTTTTCTGAGCTTTTTCTCTCTACTCTTATCCAAAACTACCGAAGTATTGCCTTTACTCATAAAAGATCCAGAATTTACTTCTCACCTTAAACTAACCCCGTTTCCTCAACCCCTCCTCTGTAAAGTTCACCACTTTTGTAGCTTTCGTGACCGTCTTACATACACGGTACGATCCCCGTATCTCTCCTCTGGTGTATCTGTTCTTCTCAAGTTTACGACCGACACTCCAACCACACGTGGGTCCGGATCCAGCGTCTCCACAGGACACTCGATCCCTCCTTCTTGTTGCACATTAGACCGTCACTACTCGTCCTACCTACCCCCTTCCTTCGACTACCTCTATGGTCTCCTTCCCTCAGGTCGAGAATAGTCTGACAATGTCATTAGTTCATCTCAATCCTCTTGCACCCGACCTCGTCACCAGTTCCCTTATGTTTCCTCTGGAAAATCAAACATGTTGCCCCTGAGGGGGTCTGGACCCCCGGGTGACCGTTAGGACCGTCCTTCCTGGGTGTAAGAGAGGTCGTGTCCGGGTCCGACCCCATTCACATTACCTCAGTCCTCATCCGTACTTCCTGTTCGTTGACTTGTTCGGGTATTGATTGTCTACAATGTCAAAAGTATCGGACTCATATTTCTGTAACGACCTGTTGAATTCTCCTACAGACTCGTACCTACTTACTCTGGATTCCACTCTCTTGAAAAGTGGGAGGTGTCTGTTTAGGTCCTTCAGAAGGACCTCTACCACCGTCTTCGTATTTCATCTTTGGTGAATAAGTAGGTTGAACATGGGTACATTATTTACAAATTATGTACCATACCCGTGATCCGGTATGTTTTTGTAACGTCTTGGATGAGAGATCGTGTCCAGTCACCTTTCGGGGCCTGATTTGCTATCGAGGGTACAAAATTCGTAGGTAGGCACGGTCAGTGATCCCTGAATGGTAAAGATTTAGAGTGGTCTTGGGACACTCTGTCTGTAGTCACAAGGGTAGAATGGGTGTTCCTGTGTCCGAGACTCCGTATTGGACGGGTTCTCTCCTCGTCTCGGTCGTACTTCGGACTCAGGGGAATGGACCGACGGAGACTTTCTAGACCTAGAAAGTGACTGACATCCGTTCAGTAAGTCAAAAAGACTCAGAGTCTCCACCCAGTTGTTTTGTCCAAAACCGGGATGTTGAGTCTTGTTTCCTCTGTATACGTTTTCGTACAATCTTATACAACGACAGTGTCCCCGTCCCTGTCCCGTGGGACCCCTCTCCTACGGTATCGTCTCTCTCCGGGTCTCGTCGGTCGGCCTCGGAGAAGATCCCCTTCACATCAGAGTGCTTTCCTCCTCGAGTGGACGCCGAAGGACTCCCCAGGGGACGACCTTGGGTCCACTTCCTTGGCTCCGACCATGACTCCACTTCGGCCCCGTAAGGGCCCCCACTGTGTCTGTGACTACCCCGAGTCTGGAGTAGTCGTCCGAGACGGTCTCAACTCCTCTCTGGGAAATCCGACCTCTCCTTTTGTCTCCGAAAAGATGAAGAAGGAAGGGCGAACGTCAGACGGACTCTTAGACTCCCTCCTTTCAGGGATCCCACCTCCCTTCACTCTCACCGACGACCCGGACCCGTCTCCCCATTTCGTTTCTCTGTCTCCCTTCGTGCCGAGACGTTCAGCAGATATAAACGTACGACTCGAGTAACGACGAGAAAAAGAGGGGTCTTTTATTTTAATGTAGTACTACGTCCCCCCCTCCCCCTTCCGACCTCCCACCATTAAACCCTTTCCACTCTCCTTGTGTCCCCCGCCGGCCGTAGTAGGACCGCTCTCTTCTAGACATTGAGGTCCTGTCCGCTTCTTTCGGGGGTGGAACGAAGACCTGAGGTGAGGAGGGGGGAGAGGGAGGAAGTTCCACCTATTTAGACTCACCAGTAAATGATGCCGAGGGGACTGGGTATTTCCCTTCTTTTTCCAAAAAAAGTTTGTGCCTCAGTTCGTCGATTTTCCTAGGTCTCCGGTTTCCGGAAGGTTTGAGATTGAATGAGAAACGACAGGTCCCAGGGTCGGTGACACCAGTGGCTTTCCAGCATTCCCCTCCACACACAAGGAAACCCTTCTTAATTTAGACTCTTACCCCCCACCCCCCCCAACCGACAAACCCCCTTCTCCGTCGCAGTGATCAGGTCAGGAGGGAATTCAGACGGGGGTAGGGCTCAGAAGGTCTTGGGGTCGGGGGAGGACGGAGGGGAGGGGGAGAGGGCGGGGAGGGGCGGGGGGCGGGGAGGGGCCGAGACTGTAGTGCCCGGCCGGCCCACCCCACTCCGCCGCGGCCCGAGCCCGAGTCCGAGGCGCCCGCCTTCTCCGCCGCCGCCGCCGCCGTCTTCGCCGCCGCCGCCGCCCTCGGCTCCTCCTCCGAGGCCTGCGACGAGTCCTTGGCCCCTGCGGTCTCACGGGCGAGGGACTCGCGAGTCGGGGCCTCCGCCACTCTCCCGGCGCTCCCCTGCACAGCGCCCCTCCCCGTCTAGACCCCAGACCCGAACCTCCCCGCAGCTAGGCCCTGCGGACCCCTGTCTACGCCTCGCACCCCCGGGGCCTGCCCAAGCGAGGCACAGTCCGGGGTGCCCGAGGCAGAGACAGCCACACGACCTCGCGACTCACGCACGACCTCCGACGCACCGAGGCCGGCGGGCAAGGTGCCACTTGCCGTCAAACCCTCAGCCTGGCCCCGGACCCCTAACCCTACGTCGGACGAAGGGCGGGTCGGCCGAGCCGACCCGGTCGAGGGCGGGGAGGGAGGGGAAGAGACCGAAGCCTGAGCGGAGCCGACCGCCAGAGGAACGGGTCGGGACGGAGTCAAGGCGGTCGTCGGCGGGGATGAGGCTCCCGAATTTAAGCCGTCGACCGTGGTGCACGGAAGTAGGTCAGAGACGTGGACCCCTTCTCCACCCTAACAGCTTCCGATCAGGTCTCCCTTCCTCAGCCCTTGACCCCCCACATCTCCTCACTTCATCGATTGCATTTTGGATAAGTAAAGTATATTAGGCACAGTTTTAACAGTCCCTGTGTGTGTGTGGATGTTCTCTGTGCGGTTGTGTGTGCCACTGTGTGTCGGTACACTGAGAATGTGTGTAGTTGACGTGTGTCGTTTAGTGTTTGTCGGGACGTGAACCCGTAGGTTCGGGGGTGGAGTAGGGGTGACGGAGGGAACACACTCAGAGGACCTTCTCATAGTCAGATTGTCCTGTCGACTTCAGGTGGGACTAAAAGACCCATAAAAGAGGGTCGGAATCCGAAGTCTAACGGGGAGAAATTTTGTTACTTTTTTTTTTTTTACCATCTTTTAGGACCAGTGTAAGGTCCTGTCCCTCTGTCCTAGAACTCCCACTCACTCCGACGATGAAACTTTGACTCACTCCCATCCCCGACGACTACCGGAGAGAACGACCCAGGTCAACCTCGAATCCCACGACCCTCACCGACCGAAGACCCGAAGACTCACCGGTTCCCTACCTCCTCCCCCACCTTCTTTCCCTCTCCCTCTTTTTCTTCTTTACTCATACTCAGTCGGTTCCTACCTCGGGTTTAGTCCCTCTCTCTTACTCCCCTTACACACACTGTCCGTCTGTTGTACCTCTCTCCATGTGTCCCTGCCTCTATGTCAGTCCCTTGTCCCTCTCCTTCCTTCACTCTCAGTCTCTACCAGTCTTCTCATCCCTGTCACGACCCCTTACCTGATGTCTCCGAGTCTTTAATGCCTCCTACTTTCGTCCTACCACCACTCTGGTGACCCTCAATCCCCTTTGTACGACTTATACATACAAAACAAAGGGACACACAGACCGGAGGTCCGACAGTCTCGCTAATCGAAATTAACGAGAAGGGAAACACCAATTTGTGAGGTAACCCCTTTAACGGTCTCTACGGGATCCGACGACCGACGGGACCAACGGATGAAGGAGTGAAGGGACTGTGGACACGGGTAGTACACACGTACATAACAGTACGTGCATATCCTGGTCTCAATGTGGGACGTACGGTAGGGGAGTGAGAGAATTGTCGCAGTGGGTGACACGTCACCATCTGTAGTGATTGGACACACGTCTGAATAAAAGAAATATCGTCCCTGTGAGTGAGGAAGGATCATATCGATATTATCATGTCATCGAGACACATAATTTTACTCCTGTGGTTCAGTGCCTTGGGTCCTCATGATTCCATAAGAGCCGATGGTGGTCCATCCTATCCTACTTTCGGGTAAATTTCTGGTCCCTGTCTCCATTATCTACTCCTTCTCTCTCTCTACCCTCTCTTTATGTTCATCCTTCTCTATCTTGGTCTACTAATCTCTTACCACGTCGGGGTGCGGGAGAGGGGACGGGACGGACCACAGAGGAGAGCGAGAGTAGAACCCGGGTCAGAAAGAAGAGAGTCTGACTCCCGATCTTCGAAGCGGGGACAGAGACACGAGTCCGCATCGGGTAAAACGAAGAACGTGACTTGTAAACCTCCAGGTCCACGGGATGGAGTGGGGGAGTAAGGGTCCGACCGAGACCTCAGGATCTCAGGAGAAGAAGGATGAAATATCTATATCTACGTAGGAGACGTGGGGTGTTTTCAAACTTATCTTCGATTCCCCTTGTCAACACATACTGACATTTCCCTATTAATCCCTACCTGATGTCCTGACGAACTTAAACCCCGGGTCTAGTTTGAATTGGCCCGTGAACGGGTGGGGTAGGGAGACGAAACGACACTCATGGTGGGAGAGTTCGGGTCCGTCATTCTGACTGTCTGGACTCACGGATGTCCGGGGGAAGACGGACGACGTCCCTAGAGGTCCAGGAACGTCGAAGGGAGTCGAATCCGTCGACGTCGTCTACACTCCCTCCCTCCCCATCGTCGAGGATTAGGATTCCGAAGAATTTAAATGACTCCTAAACCTTGGTTTACGATCCCTCACCCCTATTAGTACTCAATTACAGGTTTACGTATCTTTAAGAACCCCACGACGGTGGAGGAGGTGTCCTCCAATGGGGTCAAACGGTCTGAAGAGGTTCACGGGGGTCCCGGACGGAGAGGGAGGGGTCACGGGTACCTCGTGGGTGGAGAGTACAAGGGTTGGTGACGGTAGGATCTTCCAGTCTTATATTGGGAATGGAGAACGGGGAGAGGGAGTCGTAGGAGTCAACCAAACTGAAAACAGTCCCGGGGTGGACGTCGGTCGAGTCCTCCTCTCCCTCCGTCCTTCCTTCCACACTCCTTCGCCACTCGTCTCGCGTCTTACTAGACCCTCCCTTCCCCTGACTGAAGGACCGTCGGAGTCGAGGCCAAGGGCCAAGGACGGACTCATAGGACAGGGTTCTTACCGGAGGTGGGTCCGGCGGACCACAAGGACCCGTCGGAGACGGGACAAGGTCTCTAGTCCTCCTGAAAGACTCGATACCCCTGTCCTCTTAGAGATATCCGGGATACCTTAAGACTTAGAACCCACTCTTTTCGTTGTCCCTTTCATTTCCTCGGTTCGAAGACGGTTCGGCGTGGGTAGTACCGGTCTGATGTCGACTTATTACCAACTGGTCCCTCTGAACTCTTGGTTCATTCCTTTGAGGGGGGTGTTAAGGGACGACAACGTGGACGACGGTGTGGGTCCGGACCCGTCTACCGGCAGAGGTCCCTCCGTCCGGTGGTCCGACGGAAAGGGTCGAGGGAGTACCCCGGAAAGGGGATAGGAAAGACAGAGAAGAATGAGTGGTAAGGGGTGTAGGGATGGTAGGTCACCACAGTAACAGGACTGTTGACCCCACCCCCCCGGTCTTGACTCCAACGGTACCATTGGCGACTCGAGTCCGACGTCGGAAGAGTAACACCTGAGACACGAGGGACAGGGGAAACGGCGGCGGCGTCCTAAGGAGTAAACGTCGGAGTCAGAGAGGGAGAGGGTTGCGGTCAAACGAAGGAGGTATGACATCCGGGGGAGAATGGGAAGAAGAAAAGAGACCTACATTCGAACACTAATAGACGGACGAAAGTGTATGAGAGTCGACCAGTCTGTGTGTTTGTGATCTGGTGTATGTGAGTCTTGGTGAGTAGGTTACAACCGTGTATGTGTAGGCAATGGTCTTGTACGTGTGTGTGGGTGTCTGTCGTCGTGGCGGCGGAGGGACGCGGACACGGGTGTGAGTCTCGTCGTGGGTGTGTCCCAAGACCGCGTGTGTGGAAGGGTGGGGTCAAGAGAATCCCCGGACGAACGTAGGTAAGGTGAGAGTGTCTTTCCAGGATGGGTGGCGGGGGTCCGAATTATGTGTAATTAGGGAAGGGTGGATGGAGGGGACATTCAGACACAAACTAAGTCTCAGGATTTAGAATTGAGGAGGGTCCTCGATATGTGTGTGTGTGTGGGTGTGTGTGTGTGTGTGTGTGTGTGTGGGGAGGGAGGGTCCTCGATGTGTGTTTGTGTGTGTGTGTGAGGGAGGAGGGAGGGTCCTCGATGTGTGTGTGTGGGGGTGTGTGGGGAGAGGGAGGGTCCTCGATGTGTGTGTGTGTGTGTGGAGGGAGGGTCCTCGATGTGTGTGTGTGTGTGTGGAGGGAGGGTCCTCGATGTGTGTGTGTGTGAGAGATGGAGGGTCCTCGATGTGTGTGTGTGTGAGGGAGGAGGGTGTCATACAGAGTAAATGTTTGAAGAAGCTACACTTTCGTCCCGCGGAACTAGGATTTCAGACAGGGTAAAAGATCGACTCCCGAACCAGGGTCTCCGAGGAGCCACCCCCGTCAGAAGAACTCCCGGAGGGAGGGTGCGACGGGAAAAGGAAAGACGAGAAAAGAATGGGGGGAAGTAATAATAGGGGCAGAGACTTGGGACAGGGGTAGTAAGCGGACAGAGACATGGGCTGGAGGACAGGAACCTAATAGTCACGTCCCCCGCCCCCGACTCGAGCTCGGACGACGACACTGGATCTAAAGTCCCGCCTCTGCCAGGACCACGACTGTCAACCTCTCGTGACAAGGACCGGGTCGGACCGTCCCGGTGGCGACCCGGGAAGACAGACCGACGTGGACCCACACGTTCACTCGTACGTACATTCACGGACGAAGAGCACCCCCAGTACGACCGGGACGGCGGACCGAATAACACACAAACACAGTGCCACGGACGGCGGTTCCCTCCGAACAAACAAGACCAGGTTCGTCCCCCGACCCTTACCCCGGAAGACCCAGGTGTGGGGAATGATATATCACCGGTACGAAGAGGCGGAGTCACAAGGAGGTATATTTGTCTTTATTCCTTTTACCCCACACAGTCGGTCGGGGAAAGACGTCATAAGGATCGGGTAAGAACCTCTCTAAACACCCGTCAAAGCATGTTCCAGCAGAGGGAGGAACGAGGTGGGGAACCAGATCGATGTCTCACAAATGCCGTATTGAATAAAAACATTTACGAAATGAAAAGATTAATATTTTCTTTATATCAGGACCCCCCTTTTCGGGGAAAAATTTTTGGATGGTGATCTCAACATATAAAATAGTTTAGGTCTTTCAAGTAAGATTCCAGACTGAAAAAAAGACAGAATCGGTATCAGGGATACAATCACCTTCCTCCCAGAAACTACAGGAGAGGGAAAAGTGGGTTCTTAGTACGTTCCCCGTACCCTACTTCCGGATTTACTCTAGATCGGAAGGGTCGAAACCCCTCCAGTACACCTTCCATCACGGTCGTCCTACAACTACCTTCGTCTTCACCGTCGGGGGAAGGACGGTCTGAAAGGGTTTCGTCGTAGACTTGGGGAAGGGGGACGGTGGGTCGGTCGGACTCTTGACCCGTCCCCCGGTCTCGGTCGGCGAACCATAAGAACCCGCACCCCCGACATCCGTATCGTGTTTCCGATCCTCTCTCCCAACACACCTCCGGACCGTCGGTAGTTCCCTCTTTTACCCGAGATGTTTCCACCCCGACACCGGGTAACGAAATGGGAGGGGTGGGGGTGGGGTTACTGACTTATGTCCCGACTCGTACCTCCCCGGTCCCCTGGTAATCTGGTCCGTTGATCCGTAGATAGGTTTTTACTCAGTGATCACCCCATCACCCCTCAACTTGACTCCCTGGGGTAAACGAAGACCTTTTCTTACCCTCGATCTTGTACTCGGTGGGGCGGGTGGGGTCGGGGAAGAAAAATCGAAGAATGACGGTGTCGTTCGGAAAGGGACCATCAACAAAGCCTCATAAAACAAAACAAAAAACTGTCCCCCTCCCCAACGTCCACCCACCCCGCTAGACCCACTCTTTCAGTCTTCGTCCAACGATACCATTGGCGGAGGAGTCAGTCCCTCGACAACGGTCCCAATGACAATGTCCCTCCTTTTCCTTCTTTTTCTCTACCACCCTCTTCCTCCACACTAAAAAGTGAGATCTGAGCTCGGACCAGGGATCGAAAGGTCAATGAAGGACAGACGAGAACAGAGGGAACCCAGAAGCAAATGAGGAAGGTCGGGACCGGAGGGGTCAGACTCAAGTCCCGTGTACGGAGCGTCCCGACTCCTTCACCCGTCACGGTCACTCACCTGGTCTAGGACTTCGAGGTCAAGTCGCAGGACAGAGGAACAAGGGGGTTGAGGTCAGTACCGGCTCATGCCCTGGGAGGAGGTCCTGGACTGGTTGTTGTAGTGGGAACTTCTAGACCTCGTCGAGTTCAGTCGGACGTTCCTCCTGTAGGGGTCGCTCTTCTCGCTCCTCTAGTGATGACCGTCACGGACCGAGTCGAAGGACCTCTCGGTGTTGTTCGACCTGTTTCCACGCCCTCCCCGGTGTCCGCGGACCGGCGGTCGGAGAGTCCGAGTCCGGTACGTCGCTCATCTTTCGTCTGGAGGGCACGTTTCTGGAGGAGAGACTCTTCCGTCCCACTCTCGTTACGAGATCCTCTCCTCTGGCCGAGATCCCGTCACCAGAAATGTAAGAAGTACCAAGGGAACAGTCATTTTTATCATTAAGTCGTCTACAATGAGTCTAGGATAATAGTGTATATATTATCTTGTAATCTTCCGGTTTCACTATTTTTAAATTTCGGTGTTCAAGATAGTAAAGGAACAGATGAAAATCTCTGGTGACGGGACCTTTCCCGAAACCCCTCCTTGAGCATAAATTCTACCGGGACTTCCCGTTCCCCCTAAAGTTTCCATCCTAGGTTTCCTTCTGGACGATCCGTCTCCCTGTGTCATACAAATCTTCACCGACCTTTCCACTCAACTCTGCCCCGACACCTCCCGGAACTCACTACGTCGTAAACTATCCACTCCACTTGCTGGACTCCCGGGAAAGCCTCTCTACTTGGACATCGTACCTTATATCCCTCCGACTTCCTCCTGTACGACGTGAGTCGCCTGATGCCGTCATCTCCCCTCCTCGGTCCGTTCTTCCGGAACCGTCAGAGGATCTCGACCGGTTGAGTGTCCGTGGTAGGGAGACCAGCACAGGTATGGAAGAACAAGTGTCAATGGGAAGAGTGACCCGGGTCTTAGAGGGGGTCCAACAGAGTCTAGGGTGGGAAAGTCAGGGTGAACCCGACGCTCCTTTAAGACTACGTATAACACCAAGACAGCGATTCAGTGCAGGAGACAGGTACCCTAAAGGGTCCGTTCTTATGACGTCCCCCACCGGTAAAGGAAGAGGCCCTAGAAGGTTCAGGTCCCTAGCTTGGACTCAGAGGACGTAACCGTCCGCCTAAGAAATGGTGACTCGGTGGTCACTTCGGGGGCAAGACTACGAATGAACCTCCTTTTTTCCTTCTCCCTGTCCCGTCTACTACCCATAAACCTTCCGGTGAAGTAAAAGAGACGAGGGGAGGGGAGGGTACACCTTGGACCACAAAGTGGATGTAGAGTGTAAGATTCAGACATTAGAACTCTGAATTGACTAGTTACTGGACAGGAATGGGCCCTTGTCAGGAGACCGAAAGACAAGGACCGAATCAGTGGGGAGCAGGAGGTCCCTCCGGAGGGAGAAGGTCCCCCTCGCGGGTCAGAGGCAAGAACTTCGGGTCAGGTCATCACATCCCCTTCGGCTGTCGATGTCAGACCGAGACTGGGACAGAGGACGGAAGGAGATCTGTTGGAGAGAATATAGCTCGTGTAGAAACTCTAGAGGGCGGCAGGACTGGAGGAGTGATACCACCAACTGATGTCTTGGGCACAAGACTTCTAGAGACTCCTTCTACTCGACCTGTGGTTCGATTGGGCATAGGGGTCACGGTTCTTCATGTTTCCATTCTCCGGTACGGAAAGTACGCGTCGAGACGGGGAGGGTGCCTGATGGGCACCCTATGAACTTAAAACCCTCCTGTCTCCGAGACAACCGGATGGACGACAGAGGGTACTGAAGACAGGGACCTGTACAGGGAAAAACGGGAGTCTGTAATAGGCCGTCGGGAGACTCCTTCTCTAGTAGTTTAACCGAGGAGGTGGCTTCTTTCGGACTCGTTCCCCCTCCTTCTCCTCCTTCCAACCTGGAAGTAGTCTGATGAGAAAGGGGTAGGAGGTCCCCTCCCCGTTCCCGTCGGGAGGGGGTAGATGGGTGAATGATTGGGCCAGGATTGGGGAATGACACGCGCACACACACGCACACGCGTGCGAGACCGACAGACAGATGTACAGATCGAGTAGATCAAGGAGGAGGAACACTCCCCTACCCCCAGTCCCCGACCCCCACCACCACCCCGAGTCCAAGGGGTGAGATCCCCCTCAACTCCCGATAAAGATACGTTTATCTTTATCTGTGTAAGAGAATGAAGGGAAAGGAGGTGAGAAGGGGGTGGAGGTTCACACCTTTGTCTTTCCTGGACAGAAAAGGATGTGACTCCTCCGTTCCGTTCTCACTCCGTACCCTCTCGACCCACTTAGATTACTTTTCGTCACTCTCCCTTTTACTTCTCCGGTGGGTTGGGGGTGGACCTTCCCCGTTTCTCTTCGTTCCCCGTTTCTTCGGTCTCAAACACAAACATGGGGTTACGACCTGACCGACTCCTCGGGACAGAGGCTGACAAGGAGTCCAATCTCCCGGATCCGTGGTCGTCCAGGGGAAAACGAGGGGAAAGTATCCGGATCCCACCCATACTCGGTCCCTGGACTTCTCTCTGTAGTGACCTAGGAAGGGACCGGGGTTTCAAGTTTAGGGTACCTCTTGGGTCGTGATCTAAGGTGGGGGTAGGGGGTGAGAACCTCTCTGATACGACCCTTGTACGGGGGTGGTGACTCGGACTCCCCTACTTCCGTCTCTCCTCAAGAGAAAAGATGAGCAAATAAGGATGAGTCTGACAACGTGTGTGATTGGAACCCTCAAGGATCTTATCTTTAGGAATCCAAAATTAAGGTCGGGACAAAGGTGGATGTCTCAGGGTTGCACCAATAACGTCCGTTTCAAGGGAGAGAGGCACCAGATCTTCGGGGAGGGGGTTCCATCTTTCTTCCCTTCTTCGATTGATGTCACAAAGGCAACGTGACTAGGGGTTAAGTCAGGTCCTCCCCCGAACCATTGGGGAGAGGGAGTTATAGGACCGTGGAACCCGAACACTTGTGGAGGATCGGTTTAGTGATCTCATGTCACTGGGGTCGGAGGACGGACAGGGTTCACTCGGGAGGGGTGGGACTGGCACGATTGACACACATGTATATATAAGATGTATATACATATAATTTGGGCGTGACGGTACACATGGGAAAAAGACACCACAGATCGTAATTGAATAACAGTTCCGGGCCCCACCCCCACCTTCCTCTTACGGTGTGACTTCCCTCACCGTCTCAGTTTAACGATATGTCAGCTTTTTCTTTTGAAAAGAATTGAAATTAAAGTGTACATTAGAGTTCTCTGATAAATTCACTCCACCCCTCGAAAACCCTACAACCCTTGTTTTGAAGTCACCCTCCCTTCCCGACCGACAACCTCTCCCTTCTTCGGTCTGACCGACCTCTCGTGGGAGATGGTCGGGTCGGGTCGGGTCGGGTCGGACAGGGGAGACCGGTGACGACGCCTGTGGACGGAATTTTGTATGTGGAGCTCATGAGATGTCAAAACGGAATTTCCTGGAAGGGTTCAAAGGAGTCGGGACAGACCGAAAGAGGGAGTTCCTCTCTCTCTATGAACATCTTAACCCTCCACCTTTTACTCGTACTTAACAGGAAGGTTCGGTCCTATACAATACACGCTATCAGACTCCTTCTCTCTCTCTCTCTCCCTTATTTCTCCGAGAAGCTTCGCTCCGAAGGAAACTTCTCTCCTCTCCTACTCTACTCTCTTCCCTCTGTCCCAAGTAAAAGTGGTCTCACATCATTTAAAGAGACATTCCGTTTTATTAGATTTTTCTGATTGGACGGGGGGGTGGGCGTATGACGACACTCTAACGGGGTAAGAGACGAGGACAGACGTCACACGCGCCGGAACAAGATTGGGACCTTATTTCCACTAACTAACATGACATGGATTGACTAAAATCTTAAAGACACTTACTGGTTCTAAAACCTCTGAAACCTACTGACCCTTCCCTCCCTCTCGTTTTAAATGGGGGTTTAGCAATTGACGTCGGACCTTGTCTCCAGTCCTTTTTATGGGGATTTATCATAGTGAGGGAAGGGAGTAGAAGATTCAATAGTGACTTGACACTCCGGATAAAGTGAATATGTCAGAGGTTGACCTCGGGTTGACGACCTTTGTGCCTATATGGTTCGATCTGAAGGATTTTAACATTATTTTGATTCCAGTCCGTGGTATGACTTTCCTCGTTTTTGTCGGGTAGTGTCACTTACCGAGTGTATAGTGTGTGTCTCGTCGTCAGTCCTTTTTGTTTTTTTTCGAAATGACTCTCTTTTATGTGTTGTTTAAGGTCTCACGTACCAAAGTCGGGTGAGGTAGTGGGATGGTCGTCATTTCTTGTGTCTGGTGAGTGTCAGTGGTGTGTAAGGGATGGGGACCTTCCTTCACGTCGTCGATTGTAGACCAGACTCTCGACGATCCTTTTCCCTGTCCTCCTTCCTCATAGACCCTTAAGGTAGGAAAGTGAGAAGGGAAGGAAGGACCGGACAAGATCACCTTAGACTGACAGGGTCCTACGTCTTAAGGATCGACCCCTGTTTCTTTATCGTCGTTTTCGTAAATTCCCGTTCTTAAGTTGACCCTGAAAGGATAAATAACTGGTGACTGTGTTAGGGTCGGCGGAATTAGTTAGGAATCTAATTGAACAGGAAGTTAGGGTTCTATATCCTTCCACCTGTTCCATCTTTCAGTTTGGGTCCTCCAGAAAGGGATATGAGAAGGTAATCCTTCCCTCGACCACACTTCGACCTATCGAATTTCTTAGTTCGTCTATTTCCAGTCTCACTCACACAGAAGACAGTGTGTGCCATGATCCCCTTTACCAGACGTCACCGTCCTGGGAAGGATTTCAGTATTAAGTCAGTTCAAAATTTCTATTCGGTCAGAGACCGATCTTCTCGGTAGGATCCTTGGGAATGTTCTGAATTCCTCTCCATCCTATAGACCCCGTTTTTCGACTTTCCCTCAAGGAGTTGGGACGTTGGTACCACCCTTTCGTGTCTTCCCGTCTTAAGTCCTAGGAAGGTAAGGCCTCGGAGTATTTTGGATTTCTCAATTCGGGGTCAGAGGTTACCGGTACGTGTCTCCCATCCGACTGGGGTCCACTGTGGAGGTGTGGTAATGAGAGTGAGTGAGAGAGGACTTCAGGGAAATAACGTCAGTATCTCTTATATATCCATAAATTTGAAACTGTTATTAAAATTGCACTATGTAGGTTAAAACTCAACGAAAAATTATATAAATATCTATATTTTAATCCGGAGATTGTCACTATCCCTGTCCCTCTAACGACGGTGGTTTGTTGAAAAAAAAATTTCATTCTCTTCTCCATTGTAGGAAGGATACGAAGGTGAAGACGGGGAGGAGGGTGGAGGGGGGTTGGAGGGAATGGTCTGGATGACTCCCCTACTACCCTTTTTCTTCTTTCACTTCCTATGTATTAGTTCACGTTTTGTGACACTATTCAAGTCTCTTACTTACCCCACCTTTCCTTTCACTTCTCACATCCTACCAATCCCTGAGAATAATTTTTCTGAAGGGTCTTTTTGTCCTAGGACCCTACCCCAACGAGCCCTCAACCCCCCGTCCGCCCGCCTCTTTTTTGTTACGTTGACAGTATCTGAAAATTTTTTATTTCTTTTATTTCAGTTTTTGGATTTGGTTTCTCTCACACCGTAAAGACGGTGGGGGTCAGACCGGGGAGCCATGACTTGTCGGTCAACAGGGGGGTGGGCGGTGGGTTCTTTGTTCCCTCTGGCTCCTTTTCCTTTGGGGTGAGGGACGGGGTTTGGTCAATCGTCTTGTCCGAGAGGGAAGGGGGCTTTTCCCGACCCCTTTTCGGTGAAGACGACTCAGGATACGTGGAGAGGTACCTCGGGGTAAGGTCCCGAGTTGAGGGTGAGGATCTATGAGAGACATCCAAACGAGGGGAGACCGAACAGGAGGACCCTACAGAAAAAAAAAATTTTAGATTTCGTTTTTTCAGGTTTCACGCAAAGACGACTTACAATCCCGGACCGTGTCCTTTCCCGACGGGTCCGTCCTAGCCCAACCGTCGGGGTCGGGTGGGGAGGACCCATACTCCGGAGTCCTACCGTACGTGACGTGGGCCAGTCCTGGGAGGAGGAGCAGGCTACACAGACTCCTCGACCCTCTGAGTAGTCTCAGCCGCAGACACCGGGGTTGGGGTCCAAGAGCGGTCGCGACATCCTACCCTTTCCGAATAATCATTAAAGGAACCTTGTTCCAGTTCGGACAATCCGGAATCGATGTTAAATATACGAGATCGGGTCCCCAGTCGTCTTAAAAAGAATTTCCCGGTCTACCATTTATAAAATCTGAGTACCCGGTATAGAGACAGTGTTGATAAGTTGAGACGAAAGGACAACATCGTACTTTCGTCGGTCTGTTATGTATTTACGTACCCCCACCGATATAAGATTACTATGAAATAAATGTTTTTCGTCCGTGAACGGTTTTGACGGTCAAACGATTTGGGATGGGGTTCCAGAGAAGACCGTACTCTCTTTTTTTGTCTTCTGTCGGACTCTAAATAATAAAGAAGAGTTGAGGAAGGGGCGGGAGTACACAAGCGGAAAAACTTCTGTGGGACCGCGTACGTACCACTACCTCTTGTGTCTTGTCTGTGGCAGATAAAGGTGATCACCGAACCGGTTCCGATGTCCTTCCGAGACTACCCCTACCCCTTATTACCTATCCTTTGGGTTGGTTGAAGTGGACTAAGGAGGATTTCGTTACTCCTTCATACGTGACCCTACAAAGGGGGAGAACTCTCCCAGTGACGGGAACCCTCGAGTGAAAGGTGAAAGTGGGAGAACTCTCCCAGTGACGGGAACCCTCGAGTGAAAGGTGAGGGCGAATGGGCCACTACCGCAGAGACAGAGTCCACCACGTACTCCTTGGTCTCGTACACCGATAGTTTGTCCAGTCACACCACGTTCGATAGAAGTAGGGCAAGGGCGAACAAGAAGAATTAGTGGACCTTGGCTTCTCCTACTCCCCTAACCCGCTCCTTATATTTGGGATCTGAACTAGTCTTTTCCGACCACAAGGTCGGGTCATTTTAGAAGAGAATCTTCGAATAATTTGACCTCACTCGATCTACTCTAATTCTTTCCTACGAGGTCCAAGTAGGTAACTCTTCCACCTACTAAAAAGGATTGCTACAGGGGATGGGGTGAGATGGTAATTGCTCTCCGTGAATTTTCGACACGGTACCTGGGGACCTGACCCTGATGAGGATCTCTCCGTTACTGTCCTTACACCCCCTACCACAATCTCGTCGCGGAAATTTTTTGACATGTCGTTCAATAAGGAAGGCTATTGTTACTTTTGAGGATTATCATAAAACTATTCGTCTTTCTTCTTTAGGAACCAGTCAATGAATGTAGGAAATTGGGACATTCAAGTCACCTTCAAAGTCGACACCCACGGGTCTAAAACTGTAGTACCAGATCCGGTGACCAACGGTCGTGTCCGTCCACTCCCACCCCGAGTTCTGTCAAATGGACCAGTCCTCTTCTCCTTTTGTATCCGAATCCCCATGCACCCTTCAGATTTTTAGTGATGTATAAAACATGGTTATTGACAGGAACTATTTTCAATTCCATCGACGACCCTCCTGTACGGGTGGGTAGTACTCGGATCCGGTTTCCCGGGACCTGTGTCTGACCTATATTCTAGTCCGGATAGAGAGTAAAGGGTACAAATCCATCCCCACCGGAGTAGGGGTCTGTATCGAGGTCCCCACCCGCCCACTGACCGGTTCGCATACGACGGAAGTGTTTTTTCGTTACTCCAGGTCTACTGGAGTAAGAGAGGTCTAAGGTTTCGAAGTTGAGCGGGTTCCGACCTTTTTTTGTAGGGTCACCGAAAATGGTTCACCGTTTATTTAAAAAATTTTACTTCTTTTGTCGTCGTCGACGACTCGGGGATCTCTTCCGAGTCTCTTGTTAATGTAAGTGAACCGTGACAAATGATCTTGACCTTCTTCCGTACCCGACCCTTCTCCGACTCGGACTTGTGACCAACCCATCACCTCTGTGAACAGACGAACTCTGGGGACGTGTGGGGTCCTCTGCCGTGGGACGACGGACGGTACTTTCGGATTGTCCGAGTCGACGTCCTGTCGTCTCATGTCGTTCCGTCAAAGGACCCCGTGGTTGGCGGAGTTCGAGTCGGTGGGAGGCCTATGATAAGTGACCCGTCCTCCTTCTTTAAAGTCTTCGACTCTACTTCCGGAAGACCAAATCCGTCGGAGGATAGGTTTCCGTGGGTACGGGGGACGACAGACTGAACCTTTGTAGTCGGAAGGAGCCGTCTCGTCCCATCGATGACAGGGGTGGCCTTCTCGACCAGGATCAGATCAACGATTTCTTAAAAACCCGAAAATCAGTCTGCTCCTTATCTGTCGTTTTCTTTCTTCCACACCAGGGCAGGTGAGGAGTAAAGTGGGGTGGGGTGGGACAGAACGTAGACGGTATGTCAGGTTCTTTTGGTGGAACCGTTTGTCGGAGAGTCGAGAGATACCTGGTCGGAGACGGAGTGGACGTGTACGTCTCACCGACCGCCCTTCGGTTCCAGTCGTACCTTTTGACTGTATGTGTTAAGATTAAGACTCTTATCTGACTGCGATTCAGACTCACATTTTCATTTCGTCTTTGGTGTAAAGGGAGAGAGGAAAATAAGGTGTATAGTCGAGTAACGTTTCAAATATAGACTCGAGGAAATCCTTCACACCTTCTTCGAGGTGGTGGACCTCGTCTCTTCCGTGATTTGTCTTTTTGAGGCAACGGTCTTTATAATAGTTCTATACACTATTGTGTATTTTTGGACTTGAGTAAGTAGGTAGAGGTCTATTCGGGACCTATGAGAAGATTTTGAGACTGGATCGAAACGAACTGTTCAGTCATTTTATTTTTTCGTGTCCTCCCTTTAAGGAACCTTGAACTCTGAATACCTGTTTCAGTCACTGTTCTCTTGTTCTGTCATTCAATGTGTATCATGGACTCAACCTCGAACGTCTCCCTCGGCGGTCTCTCGAAGACCCGGTCTTCTGGACCAGCAAAGTGGACTGGATAGACTTCCAGTCCCGAATAGGACAGTTATTACGGACTCGTCTCTTTTCTCGAGACCGGAATCTACTGACTCAATCCCCTACGTCTCCTACCCTATTTCCTCGTTTCACGAAAACCCTTTGATTCCTAACAGGACACTGTTGGGAACCGGGACTCACCTTTGTTATTTTCCGGATCTAAAACTCGGTTTATGTTTTAGTTCTCTGAACCCGTTCCACCTACTCTTAAAGTTTCTAGGGATAGAGGAAATACTATATAAGACGTAAGTCCGACCACGACACTGGAGTGACGACCCTCCAATCGTGTTTTTCAGTCTTCCTCGGTGCACTCCTGGTGTGCCTAGTAAGTCGAATGTGTCTCCGTTCTTTTTTCGTCCTTAGAGTGACGTCCCACGTCAGAAGTATGGAGGGCAAGATCACGAAGTGAGAATACTGGTGATTTAAGTCCGGACCCCGGGCGGGTAGGTTTCGTTTACGGGAGGGGTAGACTCGTGGACCTAATTAGTAGTTTAGGACTGTGACCGACTCGGTTGTTCTGACCGGACACCTCACTAGACCCATTTTCTGTTCATGACCGGACACCCCTTCCGTAAATCGGGACATAAAGAGATCTTGTCTTACGTTCTGTTATCAAATACTAGTTCTTTTCTAAGTGACCGAAGGAAACTGAAGGAATACCGATGTACGGGTGATGTCTTAAGAGTAATTCTGGGGTCACAAAACCCAGACGAGGGATGTGTACCTTCTCCTGGATACCTTCTCGTTCTCTACTCCGTCCGTTGTCACTGTGTGGGGACATTCAAGATCTGAGAAGAGACGAGTACAAGTTCGGTATGTTCGGAACCTAGATATGACCGAGGTCCAGGGGCTGTAAATCACCTTGGTCTTTTCAGACTTTATCGGAGCATGGTGCTATTCTCTGTGTGTTCTTCTTTACCCTTGGGTTGACGTTACTTGGTAAGATTGAAAATTATGGTGAGAGTTATTTGGAGTAGTTCCCTACCGACCCAAGAGAATGTCGAGGAGTCGGTAAGGACTCTACGAGAATTGGTCTGATAGAAGCCATCAGTCCTGTTACGTCGACGGGGTTGACGGAGAAAGAATAACAGACATCAGACTTTTGGAATAGTATCTTTCGATGACTTATGACTTAGAAAGGACTGAGATCCAGAGTTTCCTCCTTTTTTTTAATACCAATCGATCTATATAGAATCCTCCACTGGTGGAAAGTGAGAGTTGAGTTCTAGGAGTCCGAAGGAAAAAACAGAATAGAGATACCTCCAACATCTTGAGTTTCCTGTCCGTCTATACTATGCTATTACCCAACATATCGTCATTTTTTTTTTTTTCCACCAACCCGTCCCCCGCGTATAAAAGAGGATATATATAGTACACACAAACATAGTCACATGTCTGATATATAGGACTAAAAGAGTTGACAGTCTTTTTCTTTAAGAGGATCGAAGATAGACGATTAGGTCCTACAGTAGTTATAATGATGATTCGATGAATGTGACACGTCCTACCACACGGGAATTGAGATTACGAAAACAAGACCCTTTTCAGATGTGTATTTCTATAGAGTCAGCCCGGTCTCTAAGAAGGGATTTTAGGGAGAGAGAAGAATTATTTGGTACGACATCTCAATGTCTTCTGTCCTTTTCCTTTTATTAAAGTAATTTTGGAGTCGTAGGGGTAGGGTATCATATTTTTCTGACATGACAGAAAAATAAATCGACCGATCTGGAGATTCTGTACCATAATACAACAGTTTCATTCTTAAGACACCGGGACGACTTTGGATGGAATTACTGACCTCTCTCATCCCTCAGTCGGTCGGGTCGTTTGGTATGAGTGGTGCGGAGGGAACAGGGGGAGGTACTTGACTTACTAGACCGTCCTACTAAAGAGGGTCTCCTTCTACACGGGTGTCAGTGATGGCGAGTGGTGTTTGAGTGAGAACCCCGGTATCTTTAACTGCGGAAAATGACATTACTATTTACTCCCTTATTTGGCGTACTCTCGACCGTAATCCGGATTTATAAATGGAGTGTCCTTTAAATAAATGTTTAGATTTAGTCGATTCTCGGTTCTTAAAGAAAGTGAAAGTGTTTTGTTTAGTTCCCTAATACGTACATTTTATCTATCTGTCTTATTCTTAGTGTGGTTCAGGGTCTCTGCTAAATATCAGAGGGTTTCTCCAGGTGCCTCGACTCGCCAAATGTCAGGAGTCGTTGTCGGAGATACCTCGTCGGTGGTCGGAATGGTTACGGAGTGGACAGGGTCGGACTTACCGGTGTCGAATAGGTGAGATTTCGTCGTGACAGGATACGGGATGTTAATAGGAACCATAGACACTAAGTGACCATGGGACAGGTACGAAGGACCCAGTAATCTACTGGATCCTGTCCACCTTCAAATGCGATGTTGACGGACTTCGTGGACTCCACACGAACGATGGTTCTGACTTGTTGTCCTGAGGTGGGAGACTTTAATTCTTCTAGGTCCTCAGGGTTGACGATACAGATCAAGGCATAGTTAGTATTTTGACTTTGTGAAGGAAGACATACGGGTGCCTGGTTCTAATTTATATCGTAAAGGGGAGAGAAGAGTGTCAAGTTCTCTTTTTCCTTTTGATTGACGAGAGAGGGTCAGTTGTAATATTGTCTGTAGACAATACTCGTGATTATTGTTGGTTCTCGTCACTAAGGTTGAACAGACATGTTCTTAGTTTGTCCATCGAAAAATTTTGAGGATTAGTTCAACATGGGATATGGTTAATTCAGTCTTACCTACCCACACCCTCGGTCGAAGTCCACTGAAGTAGCATATCGTTTCAAACCCTTGGTGTCTGTCTTGTTTTTCGCGGTTGGTAGTGACGTTTGGACCCACTCCACGATAACGGTAAGGAGGAGAAGATAGAGTACGTTTTTTTAATGAAGAAGGAGAAGGAATTTTCATGTTCGAGTGGGGGATAAAATCCGTTAATCAGAATCATGGTGATTGATTCCTCCCGAGAGGGTTTGAAGGATCATTCAGAAAATTAGGACTTCAATGGATTTTAGTACAAAAGTATATATATATATTATATATATATAAAATGTATATTTTTTATTTTTTATATCAGTCAGATCAAAGGAATGTGGGTCTGGTTCAGATTGCAGTGACGACACCACTCTTTACGAGGGCTCGGGAGAGAGGAGATCGTGTCCTCCCGGTTACTTTTGAGGTCGGGTGAATCCGAACAGGGAACCACTACCCATCGGATGAGGAAATCCATCAAGAATAAACGTGTTGGATTTTCTCTATGACACCAAGAAGTTTAGTTGTCCGAACCCCATGTCTTTGGATCTTTCTGTCGGAGTGGACACCGCAATAAAGACACCGGGAATATAGAGAATTATATGACCCGGGGTAGTGACACTCTCCTCAACTTCTCCATTTACAGAAGTAGTAACATTGACCGGTCCTCGAGACGGTTCTTGTTCGTGTGTCGTCACTTCCGTTTCCGACTTTTTTCGATCCTGATCCTCAACCCCCAACCCCACCCCGAAGAACGGTCATCACGGGGGAGGATTGTGGGTCCATATCACGGGTAGAATGAGTCAACCTTGTCGTTCGTTAAGTCCACAGATCCCATCTGATCCTTGTGCGACGGTTGAGTCCCCATCGTCTTACGAGTCCTTCTAGTATGGGTAATGAAGTCCTTACTCGGTTTCCGCATTCTTGGACGAGTTCGTTCACCGGACCGGAAGTCCTGTCCGGGACGGTTCCTAGTCGACACCGTAAGACGTTCACGGACGGTAGAGGTTCCCAGCAGACGACACAGGGGGGTGACACACGAGTGGTAGTCGCTGCTGAGGGGTGCCGAGGTGAACCTCGGTGTCGTGTCACCACTCGTGCCCTCCCGTGTACGGAGTGACCGAGTCGTCGAGGGATCTGTCTCCCCCGTACGGTCGGATCCTCGACCCGGGACGAGTGCATGGACACGGCAGCACCGACATGTGTTCTGTCCACTACAAACGAAACCTGAGTGACAAGTGGACGTTATTCCTCGTCTATGACTGACTACGGGGTGGGGGGGTAAATAATATGGTGGAAGTCCTTTGTCCAAAAGAATTTTGAGGGGATATAGAAGAGGGTCTCAGACTCTCTCTCTCTGTCTCTTTCCGTCTCTCTGTCTATCTGTCCTCATGTTGACTACTTTGAACTGGTTTGACCCCCTCTCCCGAAAGATGACCGACAGAAGACATACGATCGGTAAAGTATACGTGTAATAGAACAATCCGAAATGGTAACGCCATGTTCCGTCAATAGATATAGAGAAAAACAACCATTCTTATAACTGCGATTTCCTCCATTCCACTGTTTTGACGAGTTGCCATCTCGGTCTTCAGTTTAGGTCCACAGAAAACTGAGGTTTCAGGTTCGAGAAGGGTGATACAGTTGTTCAGACCACCGTCCGAACCCCAACTCAGTCCCTTCGGACCTCGGTGACCGGGAAGTACTTAGAATGGTCCACTACTCCCGTCTTAAAGAACTCCTGAGGTAACAAAAGTAAGAGTAGTTAGAAGGAGACCAGTATTTAGGATGTCTTCTTCGTTACTTTTACAGTTTTGAATGTTTGTTGGGAACTTCTCGACTTCAAGTTACATCACTGATCTTGTCGTCAGTCGACCTACAGTCTTGTCCATTTTCTGTAAAGGGTTAAGTCGAAGACCGAGTCCGAAAAGGAGTTTTTAGAAGAGGATGGGGAGAAGGTTTGTTTTGAGAAAATAGGTCCATGAAGAGTAAAGTTCATCATTAGGATTTAATGTAATAAAACTTCACCGAATAGAGGAGAGAGTCGAAAATATAGTGAATGGTAAATAGATGTGACTTTATTGTAATGTCTAGGAAAAGATACATACGACGGAGGGGTTATGCCAAATAATGAGTACCCGTCTCTGGTACGAAAAACATTCAGTCCCCCAGGAGTCAGGGTTAGGGAAGGACTTTAAAATAAACCGATCAAGAGGGGTGTTGATAATGTTCGATGGTGGATATAGAGTTCTGAGGGAGATAAGAAGGTAGAAAGGGTAGTTCGTGGTTTGGTGGAAGTGGAAGGGAGTAGAAAGGTTAGGTTTGAAATTAGTAGGCACGTTGGTGACTGTGTTTCTAATCCACGGTTCATAATATGGTCCACGATCTTTATGTCACTCCTTGTTCGGTGTAGATCGGTGACAGGAGCGTGTAGGCACGGGAGGTTAGCGTCCGCAGAGTAGGGAGGTTCCTGGGACAGACGGACTGATCGGGAGAACGAGTGGTGACAGACGGGTAGAAGATTTCGGGAAGGTGACTGGAAAGGATGAGAACGAAAAAGACAGGGGGAGGTGGGGTAATACGGTAGTCAATTTAATACCTTTTCTCGTTAGACGAGAGTTGTAAAAGTAAGAGAGTGGGGGATAAGTAAAGAGTTAGGTAAGATTAGATCGAAACCGAAAGTGAAGTGATGACTTTGATGAGACCGATTTCAGTAGTCATTGGATTGGTGGTTACGGTTGTTCTATGAAAAAAACCCAGAAAGAGAGAAGAACTGTAATAAGTAATGAGGAAGGGACTTTATGAAAGGAAGGAACTATAGGTTGGTGTTCGTGTACCCGGACACAAGTAGGGAATTTACGATTACAACAAGTTTCCAGATCAGAATTCAAGAGGAGACTGAGATACGTGCCTTTAAAATTTTGGATCTCAAGTTCATATACACTTACGGGTCTTTAACACGAATGTACATAAGAAGGTTCCTCTGCCCTAGTATCAAGAGTATGAGAGTTTCTCCGGTCTCTGAGTTTTCCCTCCTTCTTAAGACGTGATATGAAAGAAGACCCCTAGTTTAGGGTAATGGTTGTAAAATTGACGGTGGATATACATCTATGTACACAGACTCTAGACACAGAGGTCGGGTGTGAACAAGACTCACTCGAGATGTAAATATCGGTGTACGGTTTACTCACAACATTACCTTACGGGTTTTGTTTTAGTAAGAGGAATTTAATTCTAGTAAGTTCTAAATGGGAAAGGGGGTTTAGAAACAATTACCGTGGTAGGATTTAAGTTTGGTTTTTAGTCCAGGAAAGAAGAGGATACAGAAAGGACAGTTGTTAGACTGAAGGACCCACATAAAGAAGTGATATAGACGAAAGAGGTGAGAATAAGTAAAAAACGGATGTAATAAACATCATTGGAAGATTGACTAAAGGAACGAGTATGACAGTGGTCTTAATGCAGATTGTACTTTTTACATTACATTTAAGGTATTAATTTAGAGAAGTCACTAAAACATGAAAGATCATGTTTGATGAGTTATACCGACGGGTGGTGAAGGGTTTCTAGGATATGTAATGTGTGTGTGTGTGTGTGTGTGTGTGTGTGTGTGTGTGTGTCGATACGAAAGAACTTATATGGTACAGAGTAGAACAATAGGATTATGTTGACAAGGGAAATGGACTTTATGAAGGGTAAACAGAAATTAAAAGAAAACACTCTTTCTTGTCGTATCAATTACCAAAGGTGGTATGACTTCCTCAGACTTGACTCAAGTCTTTGATACGATGAATGATCTACTCATTGTAACCCATTCAATGAATTATAAAAATTAGAATACATAGACAAAGAAGTCTTAGGAGGAACTTCCGTCTTTGTCATAGATCAGTTGACACATAGATCGTGTGTTGTTTACGAGTCATTTACGATCCACTTATTTGTTTACTTAGTTATACAAACATAAGAGGTGTTAAGTAATTGTTTATAGGACGTATTTGTCTGATAGGTCCTTTACAAAAAATTTACTTGGTTATGTTTTTCTTCTGTTTATCCTCTGACGATATGATGGTTAATGATGAGAAGTCGTTTATATCGACGATTGTTAGTCTAAACAAAGGGGAGATTTAGATTTAGTTGTCGAAAGTTTATAGTGATCCAGTAATAATACAAGGGTTCAGTAGTTTAATCATTTTTTATAAAATTGATTCATAAATTATAAAACCACATACCTTGTAAGACACAAGGAGTTATAGATTTCGAGAAACGGGAAGAAAATAGAAGGAGAAAGAAGGTATTCGTAAATAATTCTTGGATGATATAAGATCTATACTACGAACTCTGCTCCCCAACCGTTTAAAAAAGAATTTGCCGTTCCGTCATTAATAAAATTCGACCGTCCCGGTAGGTCAGAGATAATGTCATTGTTTACCGATACCGATACAAGGTCATTTTGAAATAAATGTTTTTGTCACATCTGACGATTGGGGACACGATCTTTCACCACTATGTTTTTATGTTTTTTAAGAGAATAATAGACTCGTATCCTGTCTTCGAACAGTAAGTTTTTTTAAAAAAAACTAAATATGATGAAATAATTCGTCAAGATACATATGTTGTTTTGTCTCTCGACATATCTATAAAAGTGTGTGAGGGACGGGAGTGTGTACATGTCGGAGAGGGTAATAGATTTAGTGAGTGGTTATACCATCAAAAGAATTTTTGGATGTGACTGTATGTTATTAGTGAGTTTTAGATGTCTCAAATGAGATGTAAGATGTCGAAACCTATTTATATATTACTGTATATAGGTAGTAATTGTAGTATCTCATAAAGGTGACGACATTTTTTAGGTGACGGATAAGGAGAGAGAACCGGGTGGGGTGGGGACCGATAGTGACTAGAATAAAGGTGTCAAAACGGAAAAGGTCTTACAGTATGACAACCTTGTATATCATACCTCAGGAATGTATGACCGAAAAAAAGGGTGAGTCATTATACGTCAATTCTAAGGAGGTACAGAAAAGTACTACACTATCGAGTAAAGAAAGGTCACCACTTATTACAAAGTAACAGATCTATTTGGTGGTAAAGTGTATGACTTCTTGTACGACCAACGAAGGTTTCAAACCCTTAATACTTATTTCGATATCTGCAGGTACATATCCAAAGACATATTTGTATGCAAAAGTTGAAGAAATCCATTTATGGTTCCTCGAATTGACGACCTAGTGTCCCACGGTCAAAACCTCTGTGACAGTTTGACAGAAGGTTTCGTCGACAATAGTAAAACGTGACATACGTAAAAGGACTACCAGTAGAAAGGTAAGTCAATAGACTTATAGAAGAATTTACTCCACAGACAATTCCAGAAATCGGGCAAAAACTAACTGAAAAAAAAGCGACAACTCTAAATTCTCAATAAACATATAAAACCTATTGTCAGGAAGTAGTCTACGCGGAAAACGTTCATAAAAGAGAGTCAGACACCGAATAGAAGGTTAAGAGAACTTTCTATGACAGTGTCTCGTCTTCGAAAATTAAAATTACAGTAGATTGGATAGTTAAAAAAGAAAGTACCTACAGAAATATTACGTTCCAGAAGATCCAAAAGAGGATACAATAGAAAATGCTCAAAGTGTCGAAACCCAAAATGAAAGTCTACATAATAGGTAAAACTCAATTGAAGACACTTCCCACATTCCAGATACAGATCTAAGCCAAAAATGTGCAGCTACAGGTCAATAAAGTCGTGGTACATAACGTCTCTGATAGTAAAGAGGTAAAAAACGGAAACGTAGAAACAGCTTCTACCGAGTTGTTATAAATGCCCCCAGATAAAGACCCGAGAGATAAGACAGGGAAACTAGATAAACAGAGAAAGTGGTTATATTACGACAGAGTTAATGACATCGAAATATCATTCAGAACTTCAACCCATCATAGTCCGGAGGTTGAAACAAGAAGAGGGAGTCATACCACTACTAGAAATCAGAGTGGAGTGTTTGAAATCCTAGTCGAACAACTATATGTATTTTATAGAACGACCTTAAAACTGACCTTGACGCGACTTAGTTGTTGAGTTCAACTCTTCACTGTAGAGGTGTAATAACTCAGAAGGACACGGGCTGTGAAATTTAGTTTACTTCTTATCACACCCGTGACAGAGTTGTGGGAATGACGTACAGAGACGTGTCCGGAGGTCCGGGAGTGACTGAAATTCGCGGAGGAGGGAGGAGTGGAGGAGAAGGACGGTACGCGGAAATTGGATCACAAGAGAGTCATAGTGACTATTGTTGTCCCTTCGTTTCCCTGATAAATAACTGAGACAAAATATTTAGACCCGGATATGGTTTAGGAAATCGTTATTTAAATGTACAGTTGGTTAGTGTGACGGTTTAAATAGTGGTGTTCTGAGTAAATAGACTACATCAGAGGAAAGGAAGTGAGGATATTTAAGAATGTGGTTGAGTCTCGTCCTAAATCATCGTCTCTGAGTTTAGCGATAGTGGGAAGTGAACGGATGGAAAAAAGAAAGAGGGATGGATAGGGGCGAAAAACTAGTATAAGGTTTTTCGTACCGAGAGATTCCAAAGGGAATTTACAAGGAAGTGTTAGGATTATTTAAGTCATAAATGCTACGTTTTCGGAACTCCTATTCATTCGCTAAAGAGACATGAGGGAATCTCCAAAAGGAAGTCTGATCACTTTCGATTATCACAATACTATATTTTATAAGTCGTTTTTCTAAAAGTCTAAGTATGACATTCCACTCGGATTTCAAGACAGTTTCTTTCTTAGTCTTTCCTCCTTAAGGTTATATGAGTTACTTGACTTCTCCACGGTCTCTTTAACTCCTACTACTCTCTGCTCGATCCCACAACCTTCCCGGTAGACGAGTATCCACTAGTCAAGTCAGTGAGTCAGCATAGACCGAGAAACGTTGGGGTACCTGTCGTCGAGCGGTCCGAAGGGGCAGGTAGTGGTTAACATGGAGTTTTAAATGTGCACGAAGACAGTTCATTTGTCGGATACTGTACGACTCTTAAACCGTGGGTTTTTCCCTATTTCTTGTGTCCGACTATTCTCAGTCTTCTAGACTCATAAAGAGGAACACAGCTTTGTGACTTTGTTTAAAGGTCGGGGTAAAATTGGGAGTATTTCATAGTCGAAACCTATTTCCGTAATAGTTAACGTCAATAGTTATGTCTGTTACGGAGGTAAAAGGAGGTTTGTAGTTCCAGGAACACCGACTTAATAGACTTAAGTGTCTGAAAAGTTGCTTAGGTCTCGAGTTCGTCTTTTAGGTTTAATCTTTAAAGTCATTTACGAAAATAACCTCCTTCATCGTGTACTTTCAAGGTTATTGATTTGGGAAAAAAACTAGTTGTCAAAGAATAGAAATTTTTTTTTAGATGACGATGTATAAACGATAACCAGTTGTCTCCTTTCCTTAAATCTTCCGTTACTTTTGTCCCCTTCTCTCTCATTGTCCCAAGGGGTTAAGAGAACGTCCCGAGAAGTTATTTAATTCTAGCAAAGAGTCCCTAAAGATTTCTAAATCAGGTAGGGACACTAATAATTATTTTAATTAATGTCTTATGTGAATATTTTTACCTCTTCCGTTACCGTTTGGTGAGGTCATGAGAACGGACCTTTTAGGGTACCTGCCTCCTCGGACCATCCAACATCAGGTACCCCAGCGTTTCTCAACCTGTGCTGACTCGTTGAAGTGAAAGTGAAAAGCAACAATACGTGACCTCTTCCTTTACCGTTGGGTGAGGTCACAAGAACGGACCTCTTAGGGTCCCTACCGCCTCGAACCACCCGACGACAGATACCCCAGTGTCTCAGCCTGTGCTGACTTCACTGAATCGTCGTCGTCATCAATATTTTTTATGGGAGAGTAAATTTTTCCTTCTAGTACATAAAGTGGTGATAGTCTTTTTGTATTTCAGTAAGTAAAAGGATATTTGGAGAGGAAGGAGGGAAAGTTTGACCACTAGGGAACCGTTGATTTTTTATATGAACTCTGTCTGGTTGACCCATCCCTACCCTATATTGACACTATTTCCCAGTTCCTTTGATTGACGTCAGTGTACATCAGTACCTGACTTAGGTATTTGACAAAGGGAATCCTATACGGAGTTGTCTGTTACAATGTTCTTTACAAGTTTTGTTTTTATAGTGATTCTCATTTCTTTTCACCAAGTCCTCTGATCCTCGGTTTTTGAGATTCAAGTGTTACTCTTAAAGGTTCAGTTTATATAGTAAAGGCTTAGACTTTGGTCATAAGTTTTAATGATCACGTACAATTGAATGTATATTTTTTACCACCTTTCATAAATGATTGATCTCGTGAACGATCATTTGGACCCAAATGCGATTAATGATCCACCTCTGGAGCTAGTTAAGTAGTTTGAAGGAATTTGGACTATTATAGGGGTTGTACAGTTCGGTAGGGAGTCCCTTACAATTAATCCCTTGTCTTATGTAGTGTCTTCAAATTTGAGAAACCTTCTACCGTTTTTTAGTTTCTACCACCAATTACCTAAAGATCCGTTAAGTATGGAAAGGTTTTCCCTGTCGACCATCATGTGTTACGTAGTGTTAGAGTTTGAGAGTTTCTGTGTTTTGTCGGTGTCTGAGTGGAATGTTTGACCAGAGCAGGTGGGTGACGTTTAACCACCCACAACCGTCCTAAGTGTATCTAACATATGTCGGGGTGGAAGAAGAGGAAAAGAAAACAGTGGTGGTCAAAGGAATTTCTCATCTTTTCATGTTTACAATATAAGAGGGTTTCTAAGTCTGTCAGTACCGTTCACTCTTGTCTCTCATTACGTCTGTGTCGATCATTCTTGGGTTTGTCTAAAAGTAAACCTCTCTTTCTTTTTTCACCAAAACAAACATGTAACGTTGTTCTTTCCTTTTTATATTGGGTGACAGAATATGTAAATGATTCACGATGAAACCTTTACTTTATTTTGTACATCATGAAAATACCACAAGGAGTTCTTCATATTTTAATTTCCACATACTTTCATATAGTGAGAGGTCTCAGAGTCGGACTCAGGTTATACTACTATTGGTTGGTAAGTTCTCTGTTATGGGTGTAAAAGGGTGGAAAATGAATGTTCATATAGAAAGGTTAGTAGACCCTCGTCCCTCACTTTCCTCCTACTTAGTGTCCTTGTCACCTGTCTTTTCTGAAATTCCAGTCTTAGATGGAGGGTCTAAAGTCTTTTCATAGTGAATTTTGTGTCAAAATTTTACGTGTTTCTTTTTACCGTTCGTTGTCAATTAGGTTTCCCTTTGTTATAATCACAAGGGAATAAACTTCTTTTGATCCTCTCCTCTAAGGATACTTCTGTCGATAAATATTCCGACTTTTATTAAAGACTTAATAAGAAGACCAACATGATGTTTTTGTCCACTAAGTACCCTGGGGGTTCCTTTGGAATATTTTAAAGGTATTAAACAGGGTGGAATTCCCACCGGGATACCGATGAGAAGGGTCTAACTTCACAGGTTGGACAGTTTATACTGTAGTATTCCTAATCATTTAAATATCTTCTGTCCTTTCCTTCCCAACCTGAACAAAAAAAAAAAAAATCACGGTCTATTATAAGATAATAGACCCACATGGTATCCAATAGGTAAGTGGATGACTTGATGTAGAACCGACGAACGTTCAAAACTGTTAATACTTATTCTCAAAAGTAAAAATTAAGATTCGAAAACAAGTAAAGACCACGAATCTCTTTCTTGATATTAATACTGTTCAAAGAAGCATTTACCACAATCGTAGGAGAGATGTACCAGTTTCAGTAAGGTTGGATTTGACAAGATCCGTTTCTCCTCTTTAAAATAATTATAAATTAAAATTTTAGAGACATCAAAAGGTGATTTTCTTATCACATATCTTCAGTAATTTTTATTTACAATAATCCCTTTTGTATTTATGTGTACATGGGTTGGGAGTTTTTGTGTTCCGTCTATGTTTATTTCTCAAAGTCCTTGTTTTAATCGTTACCTCTTCTCCGTCGAGACTCAAAATCTATTCCTTCTCCTTCTCCTCATCTATGACGAGAAAAGGTCTCATGACAGAGTAGAGGATTCGTTAGACCTAAAAAAGTGTCCCTCTCCCAGTCTGTTTGTATTTCAAATGGTACGTCTTCGTTTTACTCCTTTGGCTCCACTTTCTAATACTTCAATAATGCTGTCGAGGTGACAGTAGATTAGGACTGTTTCTTGAGTTAGAAAGGTACGGAGGTATATAAGTGGATTTTGTTTGTTAAGAGAGAGGGTTATATATTTATGTGTCTCATGGGACTTGAGAGGTCCCTTTTACGTCTCCATATTTATACTAATTATTACCATCGTCCCCTTTTTTTTTTTCCACACTGTGGTCTCGTTCCATCGTCTGTTTTAGTATACTTTGTTTAAATGGTTTAAAACGGAATTTTGAACGTTAAAATTACTCGTCCATACGAGATTCCTTTTCCCTTTAATACCTAGTTTGGTTTCCTAAGAAAACTTCTTATAGAGTTTGGTCGAAGGTGACCGATTTCCTTATGGGGGGTGGGGGTCGAGATTTAGAGAAAAGGATACTGTAATCGGTAAAAGTGGTCGAAGATCTCTCAGTCGATAATACTTATGTTTTTCCTTTATAAGGAGATTTAATTACAGTATGTTTTTACGGATCGTATATTCGTCTACAATTCCGTGGTCGAATTCTATAAGATCGGTACTGGAAGTGTAAGTCAGGAGGCTGGAGTAAGGTCGGAAAGTGATTAAGTTGGGGATTTCGTTTTTGAAAAACTTCTGGGTGACAGAGAATAAAAGGGTCGAGTCTTAGACCTGGGGGAGGATGATATTCAAGGAGGATACAAGGGGGCAAATTAAAGATAGGGTAGATAATGACGAACGTAGACCTAAGTGACCAGTTGAGAGTCAGTCTAAAAGACGGATATTGTAGAGTAGTGTGTAAGGTAATAGACGGTTTCAGTACACGAGACGGGTAATGAACTTGGTCTGAGGGTTAAAGAACACCCAATTATCATCAAAAGGAGACTTGGACTAAGTCTCCTAGAGCAAGACGAAGTGTTGAGACATGGTCTCGTCTGGTTTGTTTGAAGATAGTAAAAAAGGTAGAAACGGGAAGGGTGAGGAGAGACCTTTTGGACGATTACAAGGTAATAATGGTGTCTTGGTGTCTTAAAATCTTGACTTTTATTGTTTGTAGTAAGTCAAATTCTCGAATTTACTAAAGAGTTTCCATCTATTGATGTACGATCCTGACTTCCATCGCGGAAATAGTGGGTTCGGATAAGGGAAAGGTCATCTTCAGGTAAGTAAGAGAGAGTTGGAAGTAGGAGAACTTCAAAATGTATTTATTGGTTGTATAGGAAAGGTGTTCGGCTTTTGTAAAGGTAGGAAATTGGTCAATAAAATTTAAGAAGGTGAAACGTCTGTTGAAAAAGATATGATTAGAGAGATTTTCGGACTATTATTAGTCGGAATTCTAATATAGTGGATTAATTGTATATAAAATGAACAGACGAAACATTTCTAGTCACTATGGGGAATGAGTTATAACCATAAGTGAATATTCTAAATTCTATTAAAAATTCCCCCCTTTTCTAGACATTTCAACTTATGAGACACCAGGGTATCATTTGAAGGTCATACCGTATAATTTATATATATATATTAAAAATTTTGTTTGTTATAGCATTTATTAGATCTATTAGATAGTCAATCCAGTAGTAATTTGTTTGACACCATGTGGTTACAATACTATATATACTGTACCAATTTTTACTCCATCCGGAAAAACCAGACTGCATCTTTATAGAGGTTTTACGTAATATTACACTTTTTCCGTTTAACGTTCTTGTATTGTATGTGCGTTCAAATATATATGTATGTTAATAGGGTGTGACCTCTCTTTTCACATATACATATATCATTTCTATGCATTTGCATGTGTTTTTCCTGACCTTTCCGTGACTTTTTAAAATTGTTGTCAATAGTTGTCGGTCCTTTCACCCTCCGCCCCCTCCATACGTACTCCATCGTAAATATAAGACGGGTGCACGAAGTGATGACGTAGGCATGTACAAAATAATGTTCGTGTTATTTTTAACTTTTTCAGTTGATTAATCATCGATGTTAAATCGGTCCATATTGGTGTCACGGTCCGAAGGGACCACCGAGTCACCATTTCTTAAGCGGTCTGTCACGCCTCTGTGTCCAGACTGGGGACTAGGTCCTTCTCGGTTGTACGGTGTCTCTTGATTCGGACACGTGGTGGTGATGACTCGGATACGCGAACTCAGGTCCTTGGTTTGATGGTCCGGGAGCCTGTGTTGATGACTTCGGGTGCACGTCGTCGCGGGCGCCGGGTGTCGTTCTTTCGATGGTGTGTGTCTTCGGACGTGTGTGTTGGTCTCTCGTCCGGGGTGAGTGACGTTGATCTCCTTTTGGTCACGTCGTTGTTTCTATGTCACGTCAGTTTTTTCTTTTTGGTGGCGCGACGGTGTGTGATACGACTCCGTGGTTCGTGTGAATAGTCATAGGAGTGTCTTTAGTCTCTCTCTCTCACTCTGACTAATATGGGTGTCACTCCGGCTTCTTGGACTGCACGTCTTTCCAGTATACCCCGTGATGATCATTGCGGGTTCAATTATAGACTGGATCCCGACGGACCTATGTTTGTTCTACGATACGAGAAAGATACCATAGTGTGTCGATTTTCGTCTATATTAAATGGGTACTCAGAGTCTAAGTACATTTTTACTCGATACTATACTACTCAAGATGATGTTGATGGTTATAAAAATTCTTAGTGGTAAATTAAAAATACAAAGATATGTATTGACTTCACTTTTAGTGTGTACTCGTATAGAGATTCGACGGTCATTGCACGAAGAACACCCCTTCGAGTCGCCGTGGGTTTACTTGATCTTCTAGTAGGACAAAAATGTCGAGTGTTATATTATTGACTTGAGACGAAATCTTTACTTCGATTCAACTTATCATGAAATAACGACTCTTTGTCTATTTGTTGTTTCATCATTCCTTAAAGGGATTTGATTAGGTAAAGAATAATATTTGTGTTTCCTTGATAAGAAACACGAATCAACTCTTAATAGATCCTGTACACGTTATAGAAGTTTTGGAACCTGTAGACGTTATGAAAGTTCCAGTTCTTTAAGTTTAACACATTTTTATGAGAACGATGTGAATGCTTCGCCCAGCCAGAACAGACTCCAGTTACCACTTCTGGTGGCGCAGGAGTGGCCGTCTGTCCTTGCATGTCCCTCTCAGACCAAGATCCCGGTTGACTTCCTCTTCTCTTTCCTTCGCCAAAGACTTTCTAATTGTAATTTCCGACAGATCAAGTAAGGAAATATAAATACTTCCCGACGTAAATTTTACCGAGTCGTTCTGTTTATCGATCGAAAAAAACAACATTTTAGGGTCCTTTCTTCCATTAAATTATTCGGGTAAGAGAGAACACGCACTTAATGAATGTCGAACAAATAAGATATGTTCAGTTTTCGTGTCCACTAAACGATGAAATTGATTCAGAGGTCCCCTAGACTTGTCACTGTGGTTTCCTTTTGTGACGGTAATCCCGAGTAAGAGTTTTAGTTAAGGTGTGGGAGTGAGTCCACCCCTCTCTTTACCGTGGGTTCAAAGTAAAAGATATCGAATCAAGATTTTCAATCAATAGATTGATTATCAGAATTCTTAGTTTCTTTATCCATTAAAAGTGTAAAGAACTCAGTAGACCCGTTCTTTTCGATATATAAAATATATGTAAGTCCAGGTGGATATATAAACACCTCCCAAATATTTTTCTCTCCTAGTAGAAAAGTACCTTACCTTCTTTTGTCACGGATGAGACTCTGATCCGTCAAGAACCGAGGAGTGACGGACGGTGGTACTGATAAACCGGATATAAGGGTCGAGATTTATCCCGAAGGTCTTTATCACGACAAATACGTGACTCACAACACTTGTCCTTTCAACCTCGAGAGTGTATACTCTTCGGTTGTCGATCGTGGAAACTTGACAATTTTACAAGTTTTATGTCATTCTCGTTTAAAATTTACGAACCCTCCGTTTCCCCCGGAGTCCTAGAGGTTTGGTTGGTACCGAGTCGAATCCTCAATTCTTATTAGTCCACTTACGACGTACACGTTCTAAGACTCTTCAAGACCCTCTGACGAAAAAGAGGTTAGAATAGATGTTCAGAATCCTGACTTTCTTCACTACGTCCACAGGTATTGTTTCCCCTGTGTTACCTGTCTTTATGACGTCCCGGAACCGACTCTAGGTACCTTCTCGATTTTACATGTTGGAAACCCTGTTCCCGAATGAATGGAACACCCTACGAGGGAACACGACCCGGTGTGCGAAACATAAGAACGTCGTGACACATCGTCTGTTGAGACGATGGGCTTGGACAGGTAGTGCCCGTGTGTACCGGTCCCACCTTAGTGGTGACAATCCTTCCTTGAACCGGACCTACAATTAATTTTTTTTGTCCTGTTCTCTTTAACTTCCTCACTTAGACTCTCCATTTTTGCACTACTGTTGGGGTTTAGTAGGGGAAAACGATATGTTGTCGACTTTTGAATCTGGAGGACGAGAGCATGTCGACCGAGTTCAGGTTAAAGAAGGCTCCCACTTTCCTCTTCTCTTTCTTAAAGATTATACTCTCGTAAAGACAACTAAGACCTTCCAACTTGACCAAATCCTATTCATGAGTCCACTTGATCGTGATTGGGTCATTCTTTCTTTCCATTCCCTTTTTGTCTCTTCTTAGAAGGAACTAAGTTCTTCAGTTGTTTTTAAACGATGTTTCTATTTCCTTTGGTCTCCCCTATGACCCCTTCCTTTCTCTTGTACGAATCCCTATTTACAGATCATGATCTACTACCTGCCCGACTATTCATTTTGAAGATCTCTTATTTTTACAATTGAAATAGATAGTTACCAAATAATTCATGGTCCGTACCAATATTGACGAATCGAAGATAACAATAAATTAGAAGTATTGAGACATGCAATAGTCCGGATTTAATTTCCGTTTAGTTGACTTTCTTCAATTTATTTGAACGGGTATTAGTGTGTCGATTAATTCCCAAACCCGGTTCTAAATTTGAGTCATCAGACCAAGTTCTCGGAGACAAGAATATAATATACGGAGGCTCGTGTCGTAATCACGGAAGGACTACTAAAGGTTTGTGGGAAGGATATATTGCTCCGAAGATTGTCAAAGACACGAGTTCCTTTGTTTTCTAATGGGGCCCAGAAAGTCACATAAATTGAGAAGATTCAGTAATTCCCTCGGTTCCATACTGGTTGAGGACTATAGATTAAGGATGGTGTTGAGTGATAGTGAGAAGGAAGTCGTCGTCGAGTCCGGATCGAGTACGGACTGAAAGAGTTAACGGTCAGACAGGGGACCGGAGTGGACCTTCTGTAACGAGAACACCGGCGAGAGTTTCAGGTCGTGACCGACGGCGGCGTGGGTCAGGGTCTGGTGGTGAAAGTCCAGCAGCGACGGTGACCGGTCGGTCCACGGCGCGACCAATTTCACGTCTCATAACTGTGTCGGTCATACCGGAAGTTCGGGTACGACGTCCGCCTTTGCGACGTGTTTCTGAGAACGGGGTGTTCGGAGTATGTGTTTCGCCCGTGAACTTGGGTCGAGGGCGAGGGCTTCCCGTCCTTCCCGAACGGTCGCTCCAGCCCCGTCCCGACTACAGAGACTCCTGTGGGTCAGAAGGTCCCGGGCGAGTAGCAGACTACTCAGGACCAGTGCTAACCGGGCGAACGCGACGTGTGCTGCTGCTCCTACGAGGAGGAGGAGAAGGAGGAGGAGGAGGCTCGCCAGCACCTGAACCGAGAGTAGCAACTGGCTCATTACCGGCCACAGGAGGTACGACAGTCTCAGGAACAGAAGTGGACTCGAGAGACATAGACACGGAGCTGAGAGACACGACCACGCCAACCCCGGTGGTAGCAGGGGCCAGTTCGAGTTCGAGTCCAGACTTCGGAGGTGAAGTTACGGACTCCTACAGAGGGAGGGGAGGAGTCGTGGTCTGTAGAGGAGACCTGACGATCTGTCCGAAGGACGTACAATCATTCCTTACCCATCCACTCCCCCGTTTTATTCCTTTATTCTATCACTGGTGTTCCTAAAGGAGAGGTATCAGATTTTTTTAGTAGTGTAGTACTCTGGGTATTTGGTTTTGACCAGTTTTTACAAAAGTAATGTTTACGAATATTTGTCATGGAAGATCTCCCTTAGGTCTTTTCTAATTTCGGTCTCTATATGTGTTTCTTGACGTCCCGTGTGTTTACTCTTGGCATCCTGTTGGTTTCTAATATTATTTAAGAGTTCTTCGTTTCGTGACCGTCTAAAATAATTTCATCCGGACTCGGATTGATGGAATCCGAGACAAAACGACCTACCCGTAGGTAATCAATATCGTTAATTTGACTTATATTCCTTTTTCTTGTCGGTAGGGGTCGTACTCAACCGAGCTTTTCTCTTCAAATAGTGTAAGATCCAGACGGTATCACCATCAATATGTTATTGACCCAGTGAAACTCGTTATATTAAGGATTGTCAGTCTATGCTTAAGAGGATAGATTGTCGGTTTGAGATATGGTCACTTGCTTAATCTATGGTCTATGCTTAAGAGGATAGATTGTCGGTTTTGTGAGTCCGTTACAAGACCTCGGGTGTCCCGATGTTGAAAGTTTGATTCCAGTTCCACATTTCTTTCCTCCCCCGTTTACTCTTAAAATTTGTGACGAATACGGGAGGAAAGGAGTCTACTGTTTAAAATAGGACGGTCTTCATCTCCGATACTGCTTTCCGACTGGTCGATACACACTGGGACCCTATCGATAAGTTAGGGTCATGGTGTGACTACCAGATTCCCAAGTTTCGCCCTTACAGAAGAACGAATCAGTAGACCCATTCTCGTCATTAAAGACTTCGAGAAACTTCGTTACTATAGAGAAGAGTTACTTGAGAATCTGTTTCAGATAATTCCTTTTGTCTATTTGTGTATACAAAAACCAAGTTCATCACTGCTTTCCGACCTTCTGTGTATTTGTAGACAAAAGTTTTTCGTGAAGTTGATCTCATGTCTCACTTTTGCCGATCCTTGACCTTCCTCCTTTTCACGTCGTTAAACGAGGATCCTTGATGTAAACGACTCCAAGGACACACGTCACTCTTTCTAATTATGTACACCAAAAACTTTACTTTAACGCAAACTCTAACTCTCACCTCTCTTCCCTATTTTAAAGTGTGGGTAGTGAAGACCCCTCTTCTTTTTTTATTATGTAGTTTGGAGGATCGTGTATAACAATTTTAATACTAATTGTTTGTTTCTACTGAAACCCCCGGAATTGTGAAATTCTATTCCCGGTCTCGTATAGTGTTCGAGTCATTCTCCTGGGATTGTCAGTTACTGGTCTATGTCGAGTCTCAACCGTTAAAAAAAAGATATTTTCCGGGCTATTATTTTTAAAATCCGAAGTGCCCGTGTTCATGAGTTGAGGTACAACATCGTGTTTTCGTTGGTATTTATGATACATTTATTTACCCCGAACTGACTTAAGGTTATTTGATATTTTTATCGTCGGACGTCCGGTATTAAACGTTAGGGACTAGATCGATTACCGGTTTGAGGTTAAAATATAGAGTTGGGGGAGATCTTAGGACACAGAAAGTTGATTCGGGTCACTTTTTAGAATTAGTGAGAGGAAATGTCTTTTATTTACTCGTCGCCACCAATTCTTTTATTGTTTTCCCCATCTTTTTATCGTACAACTTCTAGAGGGGAAGGGAATGAGTTGTGAAGTAACGAGATGGTTAATGTAGTTGATCTTAAATCGGATATTAGGATTGGATGTTCCACGATTCCTTATGACCTGAGACATGACGGGTTGACATTGATAAGACTTCCTGAAAGAGATCGAACCTTCAACCGAGGTTCAACTACGTGACCAGTTACTGGATCACCATCGATATAAGATAATCTTTAACTATAAGACGGAAGTTTATACGGGATTATACGATACGATACGATTCAGTGAAGTCAGCACCGGGATCTGGGTTACTAAATTATCAAAAAGAATTCTTTTCTTTTTCTTTACTTCTTTTTCCTTGTTTCTTTTTTTCGAGATTAGGGTCAATAAATATTGGTAGAGAATAGATTAGATAACTTGATACTAGATGGTACCTTTCTCTGGAGAGGAACATTGGCCCCTCCAGAACGGAAGGGTTATTGATGGAACCAAGGTGGTGGTTAAGCTAGAAGAAAAGGAGAAAATAATTGTCGTAGAGGATCCAAAACAGGTGGGAATGTTTGAAAGTCTTAAGGTTTGATGAACTGGAGAATCTCCATGTTGAGGTAATGACTAGAAGACTTTTGTTAGTTCTATTTTCAACTTCCTTGTTTTCATGGTCTTTGTTTTTCCACAAAGGATACATGAAGGTTGTGAGCCTATCGTGTCCTCCTCAAGTGAGGGAGGGAATTTCAGGTCCAGAGGTAAGAGAAACGTCAGCTGTCGTTTCTATCGAAGTGGAAGTAAGACCAGGGAATGGTAATCGATTCAGACAAAACGGTAGACACGACGAGGGAAACGACCTGTAGAACCTACTATAAATGACATCGGTCGGACCTAACTCCTCTCTTTCTTTTACTTTTTTAGTCCTTTGTTAGACCCTTTCTACTATTTTCCGTGGTCCTCTAAATCGCTACATGTCGGAAACAGTAAAAATATTTTTACTAAAAAACCACACACGAGTTGTCCCGAAGAGTCAACGACTTTTAATACAGTCTATAATAGGGGAGTACAGATTTAAGGTATTTCCCTGTATAGAAACCTTCCGGTTGACGGTAGAGAAATGGAATTGTTCATTGACCGTCACTAAAAAGTCTACCCTTCTCTTTGACTTTATTTAGGACCTTGTCGTCCAGATATAGTTCACTGTCCATAACGTTCGTTCGTCAGAATTATGTTTCTTTCAATCGAAGCCGTGATGGGAGAATCCGTTTTTAGAACAACATTTATAAGTAGCATACATAGGTGTTTCAAATATGTTGTAAACAGAAGTGTTGTACTTCTCCTCCCCGTCTTACTCATAGAAAAATGTATGTTTTGTCGGTTCTATCTTCTCTGACTCGAGAACCATATTGTGGAACTCTAAATACCGGTAAGTCTACGGATCAAAGTTTGAATGTCCGTGTCTATCTTTGATTCCTAATAGTTTTTGTCAGTTTAATCTTGGGTCCTCGTGGGATGGGGATTTTTTCTTGGATTTTCAAAAAGAAAGGGAATGCTGATCAGTAGTTTACGTTTCGACCTCTTCTTTTCTCGTTGTAAAGGTAATTTTGGTAGAGTCAGGTAAAGTATTTTACCGTTTGTGATAAAGTGGATCAAGGTGGTTGAAAGTGGTCTAAACAGACAAATCGTTCCGGGATTGATCCTTGACCCCATGGATTGAAATAAGGAAAATGTAAGGAAATTATGTCAGTAATAAAAAAGTCCCGAAGTGAGGGTGGAATTCGTTTAAGGTTTCTCGTTTCTTATAATAAGTCTGGTCTTAAGACAATTCGGGAAAGTCACGGAACCTGTTTTCCGTGACCATTTTCTGTTTCATACTAATACTAAGGTCAGGAACCTGGGTCCGTGTGACCGGAGATTAGAAAGTTGTCGGGAAAGTAAGGGTATTGTTAATAGGGTCTTCGTCGGGGTAGGAAAAGGAATGGGGGATGAGAGAGATGTCTTTAGGTTCAACGAAGTCTCTTTTTTTTTCATAGGAGACGGTTCTCTGTCGACGGGTTTTGAACGAGTGTAATCCTGTCCTGCTCCGTCATCTTTATTAGGTTCTCGTCCTGACTCCGACTTAAACTTCCTCCCTGTGGACCTTCCCACTACTACTTTCTGTTACAGTTGTTTTTCGTCTAGACACTTCGGTGTATTTCTTTTTGTCTTCTCGATAAACGTCTCGTCCGTCAAAATAAGGAGGGTGAAGTTACTACACAAAAACATCAAAAGAGGAGTGTGTTGTGAAACAAAAAAGGAGAGTCAACAGGGACACATATAAGAAACCATTACGTCGTCATAGAAGAAGGGGTGGATCCCGAATTTAATTAATGTAATTAACGTTCACAGATGCCTCGTCTCTTTTTATCAACATGATGAAATTCCAATTTTAGATTCCAGTATCTGCATGGAATACCAGTTTACGATTGTCTCAACAAAAAAGTAGAGTTCTTAGTTTTGACAGTTGGTGTGGTATGAAGGGTGGAGTGATTATAGGTGAGGATCTTTTCATCATTTCGTCGAGGTCTTTGGAAATAGAGTTTTGAGTCAGAGTAGTGGAAGATGTCTTCGGGTCTGACGAACTTGAAGTCAGAGTATTACCGAGATCTTTTGTAAACGACCCGGCCTCCTCGGTTTACGGATTACGAATGGATCGAGACTCTTGGTGAAGAGTCTTTTCCTCTCGGTACCCCAAGTTGGATATGGGTCTTCAACGTCTCTTGCAGACGGAAAACCCTTTAACCAAATTCCAAGAACGTTCCTCCCTAGAAAAGAAACTTCTTTTTTCGACTGTCTTAAATGAGGATTTAAGTCTTGTCTTGTACCAGATACAGTTGAGACAAATTAGTGACTCGACTATCGAAGATTTCCAGTGTAAAATCCCCAGTGTCTCAGATCACTTTGATCAGTATCCGACTTTTAACCTTCACGTCCCGAGATCATGATCGACTCAAATACTTGTTTGAAACACTGTACTGAAACCTACACGACGAATTAGAAGAGACCCGAAGTGAAAGAAAAAAACATTTTACCATTAATGTCTCTACCATGTCAATTGGTCTTAATATACAATTTTGAAGACGTCTCCTACAAGAATTTTGTCACTAGAGTTTTGACTAATACTTGCAGATAGTCACTTTTGAGACACGTACTTGGGTGTAAATTAGTTAAGTGTAATTAATGACTCGAACTAAAAAGATCTTTTTTTTTGTTTTTTGTTTTTAAAGTTACAAGAAAGGGGTATGTGGTGACCTAGTAGAAGGTATGGGGTACACTTCACTTCACTTTCAACACAGGCTGAGAAACACCGGGGTACTTAATATGTCAGGTAGCTTAAGAGGTCCGGTCTTATGACCTCACTCATCGGAAAGGGAAGAGGTCCCCTAGAAGGGTTGGGTCCCTAACTTGGGTCCAGAGGGTGTAACGTCTGCCTAAGAAATGGTCGACTCGGTGTTCCCTTCGGGAGGTATTGGGTACCCCATGTATGTAAGGGTAAGACCCCCTGACGAAGAGATTTTTCGGTTCTTTACTACTGTCACTATTTTGGTGTTAATGAAACCCCTACTCAACAATAATATATTGACAGACAGTTTTACTTTGAATTTTAGTAGCGTTGTGTTACCGTCTTTAATCTCATTCACGGGTTTAATTTCGTCCGATTTCACGATACTGACAAGGGATCCAGAATTCATATGCTCAGTGAGATCTTAAAGATGGTAGTGGTTTTTTACGTTAGAATAAAATATTAGACTCAAACCCTTGGTATAGACTGGGTTTGCATTTAATGAAAATAAGAAATTACGTGAGATAAGGGTTGTTTAGGTGACAAAAATGGAACTAGTAAAAGGTACATTTTAGGTCAGGTCTCGTTTGGTTAGACTCAAACCTTCTCGAGTGACCGGGTCCATCGACCCCCTCAATTAGTCTGATCGAGATGACGGACACGAGATTTTTATTGGTATTGGGGACGGCTTCCCTTCCAATTTCTCCTTTGATACCCCCTACCACTTTTTCTGGGTCCACAGTAAAATTAAAGATGGGTTCTTTAAGATTACTGACTCTAAAAAGGACAGAATTTTTCCGGAATTTCAAAACTGGTTTATGTACTATTTTATAATCGATTTTTAGTTCTTCTCCCCCTCAATTATGTCCTACATTCTCATCAGACACCTTCTTCGTGGTTTGTCGAGAACAAATTTTGGTGACCCCGACGAAAGAATAGGATTGTGACTACGTTCTCGATGTGTTCTCTGATCCAGATGATCTTGTTGTCCTGTAGGTCTACATTTTTTTTTGGAGTTAAACATGTGACTCGCTATGCGTCTTTGATTGAGTTTTACTTCGTGTCTGGATTTACATTTTCGGTTTTACTATGTTGAAGATCTTCTTTTGTTTCATCTACTGGACTGTTACCCCATCCGTTTATAAAGAATTCTGTTCCGTTTTTTCGTGTTTGGTACTTTCTTTTTCAATTAATTGACCGATATAGTCTTAAGTTTTAGATGAGAAGTTCTGTGACAATTTTTTACTTTTCTACTCGATACCTGACCTTCTTTTATAGACGTTTTCTGTATAAACTGTCGTTGTCCTTGTATTAATGTCTTAGAGTGTGGATTTATTGTTAGTGAACTTTTTCTACTAGTTGTAATACTCAGTAATCCTTTTATGTTTAATTTTGGTGTTACTCTTAGGAGATGTGTGGATAATTTTATCGACTTTAAATTTTTTATTATTATTACTTTCAAAAGAAATAGTTCACAATTGTTTCCCATCTCATTGATCTGAGAGTGTGTGGCGAGTCTCTTTACATTTTGCCGTCAATCAACGAAACCTTTCGCCAACCAAACTCAAATAAATAAATAAATAAATAAATAAAAAACTCAAAAAAAAATTTATTTCAATTTGTATGTGAATGGTATGTTGGGTCCTTAGGATGGGCCCATGTATGATTTCTTTTTACTTTGATTCTTACTTTTCTAGGTAGATTTTTAGATTTACATTTACAAAATTCACTGAAATGAATCTAGGTAGTTTTTGATTTTACAAAAACTCGATCCAGTACCTATTTGTTTGATACCAGGTAGTGTGTTATCCGATGTAGATTCGTTATTTTTCTTTCTTGATGACTATGTGTGTTGTACCTACCTAGGGTTTACACAATACGATGCACTTTCTTCGTTCTGAGTCAATGCATCATAATGAAGTAAATGTCCTGTCAGACCTTTTCTATTTGATGTCCCTGTGTCTCAGTAACGACCCTATACCCCCTTTCCTTGATTGTTGTTTGTCAGTACTCTTTTGGAAAACTTTTCTACTTTTACAAGACACGGAAGTAGCGTCACCACAGTGTACTGATACGTACAATCTTAAGTATCTTATCCAGTTACTTTGTTTCCCGTTTAAAATGACATACATTTAATAGTTAGTTAGACCGGTCTTTTCTCTTTCCCCCACTCCCCCTCCTTTAAGTGCGTTTCACAATTTACTGTTCTATGTTGGGTTGTTAATTTTTATGATCTGAGAGCTAGAACACTAATAATTGTCTTCGATGGATTATCACCAGTTATTCAGTGTTATTTACTCTCGTTTTACAGTGCAGAAGAACGGACTTTTAATTTTGTACCTTCTTAAAAACAACGTTTGTTTCGACGGAATAGTCTTGGGGTAATTTACATTCAATTTAGGCCTTGAGTATTTTCAGAAGTTGGGATAACAGATCCACTGTTGATTCTTATAGTCTTCGAATTTCATCAGGTTTCATCAATGTCATCAACATGATAATTAAACATATGTATACGGAAGCTGGAACTATCTTTAAAGTTTCTAAAGAGAAAGTTCAAGTGAAATTAGGTAAACCTCAGATCCCAGATATCTTTTGCTAGACTATTGAGATGAGATGGAGTCAAAGTTAAAGACTTGTTATAATGACAAGGACTAGGGAAATGATTCTGGACTTGAATCCAAGTCACTCAAGAAAACTCAATGTATTAGGGTCGTAAGAGAACCCAGGTAGGTCGACAGAGTAAACCGTACAGAGTAAGACGTTGTATTCAAGGGTTGAAAGAATGTATCTGCGGGTACAAATTTACTCTGTTCCAGAGTCTTGAAGGAGACTTTCACTTTCCACTGCCATCTTTGATGAAGTTAATAATCATTCTGTCTATAGACTCTCGGTGTGTTAGGGATCAAGGAGAACTCTCCTGTCTACAGGGTATGGTGAGTATTGACTTGTCGACAAGTCCCAACTAGAGGTAGGTTTCATGTTTAAACGAAAAGTCAGAACCCAGGGATGTCAGGTAGACCTTAGTTGGTCATGATGAAAGAGGTATTGGTCAAAAACGAAAGTTTGACTTTACTGAGTAAATTTAAGTAAGAGAAATGGAATGATGAGAAGATGAAATGTCATTTGTGAAGAGGTTCAGTTGGAAGGGTTGAGGTCGACGGTCGGGTTGAGAATTGTCATGTCACAAATAATTAGTCTGTCTCTTGGAATCCGAGACTTTAAGTTTCTTACTGGGGTTGCTTCGACTTTGAGTATGATATTTTTTGTACAAATATCGCCCCGATGAGAGATAATTTCATCAACCTCCACAATAATTATTTATGTGATATGACAGAGGAGACCATTCGACCTTACTCCTCGTCTTTGATATTTACAAAGACCCTAATCCCTTTAGTTAGAGATAAGGATAGGACGTCTTATACGTTGTCGTGACCGATTGGTATGTCGTCGAACTCGGAGGGAAGAATTAGATTTAGTATCCGGAGACCGTGGTGGGTCACCGGGTGAACAGGACTCTGACGATCGTTACGTTGTTACGTGTTCCGTTCTGTCCTCGATGTTTATGTCCGTTCCGTCAGTGCTATGGAAAACATCGGTTATTAGCTAATTCTTTTTGTCCATCTGTTGATGCTACATTCTCTGTGTTCACAATCATGGTAATTTTTTTTTTTTTCCTTTAAGGTACCACCAGGTCACCAATCCTGAAACGAGAAAGTGATGGTATCGGGGCCAAGTTAAAGACCAACCCCTTGATTTTAGGGTGTTCGGTGTACCACGTCGGTTTTTTACCCTTTTTTTTTTTTTTCTCTTCTTTCTTTTTATTTTCATTTTTTTCTTTCTTTTTCTTTTCTATTTATCCTATAACAGTTTCAAGTTGTCTTATTCCTAATATAACAAAGTCCCCCTTTGTCAAGTAGTCAATTCTTCACACACACACACAATCCGTAGTCCTTCTAAACCAATCTTATTGTTCTACCTGTCTTTTCCCTCTTTGTTCAAATTTTCTGAAGGGACCATCACGTCACCTTCTCACTCACTCACTCACTCACAGTCCGTAGTCCTTCTAAACCAATTCTTATTATTCACCTTCCCACACACACACACACACACACACACACATTCACCTTCTCTCACACACACAAATTCACCTTTTCTCACACACACACCTTCACACATTCACCTTCTGTCACATTCACCTTCTCTCTCACACACACATTCACCTTTTCTCACACACACACCTTCTCACACACACCTTCACCTTCTCTCACATTCACCTTCTCTCACACACACACACACACACACACACGCGCGCGCGCACACACACAACCCGTAGTCCTTCAAAACCAATTCTTATTATTTTACCTGTCTTTTCCCTCTTTGTTCAAATTTTCGATAGTCTCCTGAAGGGACCATCGTGTCGCCCAATCTTAGTCGGATGGTTACGTCCGCTGTACCCGAACTGGGGGTCAGCTCCTTCCAAGGTGTGCGACTACGTTCGACTTAGACACGCGATGGTGGAGCCGGACGCGTGGATCTTGGACACGAGGCGGCGTTCTTCGGAAGCGTACCGTCATCTCTCATTGGGGCTGTCTTTACGAGCGTACTTCGTTGGTTCTGGGTCACATTAATTTTTAACATTGTTTACTTATTAAGAATTTTCTGTGTGTACTTTATAAAAGAAATTTTCGATAGTGTTTCAACGGTTTCAATCTTCGTTACTCTGGGACATAGTCCAGCTACCGTCTTCTTTACTTGTCTTCCCCTAGTTACACTCTTCGTGACATATCGCCGTCCTGACTGTCACAGATCGAGTCACTCGGTCGACGAAAAGACACCTTAGTGGAGTCCTTGACTCCCTTTTACGACCAAAGGAGGGATAAGTTCATAGTATTTTCTAAGTCGATAGAGAAGTCAATTCGGGTAATTTTGATAAAGGTATTTTTTGAATAATCCAATGGTTAATTACTATTAGACTCTAGATACACATTTGTTAATTTCTTACAAAAGTAAGTATAATAGTAAACCTGTCTGGAAAATATAAAATTTATGTGAAAATATTCGTCGTAACTTAAGATGGAAAGTCGAGTTAAACGAAGTAGTGAACCGTAACTTCTCGGGACCAAAAATTTCTGTCGTATACCATATTACTTTTCTTTTCCCGAAACCACAATGAGTCTGAACCCGAACTCAAAATGAAGATGGTGGATGGACACTCAAACAAAGAGAAAAACATTTTACCCTGTTATGGTAATAGGACTTCTTTACCAAATCTCCTAATTTGTACCATAAACGTTAACCGATAGATATGCACAGTCCGTAAATATAATAAAAAGATCGAAGAGTAGAGACCAAGGTCTGACGTAAAAGATATAGAAGTGGTGAGCTTTTACTAGGAGGTTTGTGACATGTGTTTAATTCTGTATCAAGGTTCAGATACTTTAGACGAATACACGATATAGTGACCAGAAAATTTCATGAGTCTCTCCCTGAAGGGACCACCAAGTCACCAATTCTGAGACCCGAGGGTTACGTCCCCCGTGTTCAAGTTAGGGACCAGTCCCTTGATCTAGGATGTGTGGTGTTGATTCTTAAACGTACGGTACTGATTCTGACCGTGTTAGTTTAATTCTTTTTTCTTAAGTCTCTCGAGACAATTATGGAAGCTCGTGTAAGTACAAGATACTTGATCCCATTTCGTTATATGGGTTCTCGGGTGGTGTAATTCAGAGAAATTAAAGAGGACGGAAAACTTCACAGTCTTCTATCGGTTCCACTTTTGAAGTTTAGTTAGTAGTGTTTACTACTCCTCCTTGTATTCAGGATGTAGTTGATATGATTTTTATTCCTTAAGACAAGGAGGTGACCTTACTTACGGAAGAGAGGGACAACCATTGTGGTTTACGGGACACAAATATCAAATGACTGAAATTAAGATGATTGTCATAAAGTCTCATACAATCCTTACACGATTCACGATAGAGGTCGTCGTCGTCTCGATTCCTTGAAAAATATTATTGTAAATTCGGGTAAGTGGAGTTGAATTTATTAAAATTCCTTTTAGTGAATCCTTTAAAGTGACACAAAGATACTTTACAAAATATAAATTTGTAAACAATGATTGTAATAATTTGTATCACAATGATACTTTACTGAACATAAATGTAGACTTAGGTCAGGGGTAATGGACAAAAACGGAAAGTGTAAAGTTTAAAAAAACAATTTTAACAAGTTTTCATATGGTCTCTCTATTTTCCCATGTTGAATTTTGTTATTCCTCTCCGATTTTTGTAGTTCTGCACGGGAGGTTAGACTTACTGTGATCTCCGCTCTCATATTACACCCAAGACTCATTCCAATGTTTGTATGGACTTTTACACCGTTACGAATTTTGTGGTCTCCTTATATCGGAGAACCGATGGTGATCTCCATTTAGGATATTATCGAAAGGTCTACCGATTGAATTTTTTTTTTTCTGTGCACTCCGTTGTACCTACGAAGTGTAATCTTGAACGGGTCTGGAGGAATTTATCATAGGAGTCTCCTATTCTCGTTTATAAATTGGAGAATCTATGCTACTTTTAAAGACGTTATTGGGTTAGGTAATCTGTATGATACAAAGTAATTACAGTGGAAACAGTTTAATTAGTGAATAGTACGGGATAAACGTTTAAGTCCTGTCGAAATCAAGTAACCGAATAGAACCCGTATATGGAAGGAACCTATTTCCATTATGAACTCTTTGACTCGAAAACCGGGTCTTTGATACAAGACATATCCGTCTTTAAATTTTTTGACGATATATTTCTTCACTGTTTAAGTATTTTACGTAGTGTGAGATAAGAAATGGAAAGTTCTGAAAGAAGAGTGAGATTCTTATTGACTTAGTCATTTGTTCTTGTCCATTGGGGGAAAAGACTGGTTAAAATTCTCACTACTTCAAATGAGTACTTTTACTTTCTACTTTTCAAAAGTCATAATGACATTTCGATTAGATTTTAGTGACGGAAACCCGAGATTTTGATTCTATACGTGTCAGTAATGAAGGTACTGACGGCGACTAAGTTAAGGAAGTCAACGGACCCAAGGTTTACCCACTCCCGTTTATTGTCTAATAGAACCGAGTGGTTATTAGACGAAATTTTTTTTTAATTAAGTTAGAATTTTTGATTGTGGTTACACTACGTTATTTTTCGACAAACCTATTGAGAAAATATCTTTGAGACTTGTAAATGATCTATACAAATCTCATTGAAAAGGTGTCATCTTTAATAGGTCCTTATTTGGATAGACTTTTGTTTCCAGTTGGTCAGTGAAGTAATAAATTTTCGGAAATTGAGTAGACTATCTTGTGTCCTGGATCTCGTACTTTGAGACTTCTGGAGTCAGAGGGTTTTGTCCCGTGTGAAGATGTCTTACAGAAGATGATCTCATGCAGACGAAAACTTTACGGTCATGACAAAAATTTTCCATTATTTTTCTGTAAAGAAAATTCAAAAGAGACTTCTGTACAAAGAGAGAATCCAACTAGGATTAGTTTTGATTTCCAGTGTCTCTGACTAAGAATATGTAAATTATTCAACGACATATTTTACGGGACAGTCCAACCACCACCCTTGATTCTAGTATTCGTATTGATCGAAGGATGACGTTGGTGCCTTCTTTTATGAATGATCGTTCTACGTTGTTAAGAATACGTTATGGGACTTTATATTTTATAGGAGTCTTTATGTTCTTAAAATCTTAAGACCAGGTGTCTGATGTTTATGACTAAGTGACATATGTGTCCACAGTGGACCTTGTATTTTACACTTCTGGAAGGACCATCACAACTACCACCCTCTTCCTAGAATGGGTCGTGTATGTCATTATTCCTTGTTTCAATACCGAGAAAGTTGTATAAAGGAAAAGAGGAGGGTGTGGACGAGGACGGGATGAGTTGTGTCTTGAGTTCTAGAGTTTTTTTTTTTCTTTTTGTGTTGTTTTGTGTTTATTATTTCACGTACAATGATAGGAAGTGGGGTTCTTAAAAGTGGAAAGTTCTCTCTCGTAAATCTGGGATCTACCATCATTAGTTTCAACCAATTGAAATTCAACTAGTAACCGAACTTACTTATGTCAACGAAAGTAGCATTACAATAGTTGTAAAAGAATTAAAAGTACACGGGAATGGTGTGAGTTTTTATATACAGTACAGTTACATACCGTTATGGTTATGTTATGACATTAATCGGAGTTTAAATTTATTTATTTTTAAGACTATTTTAAGGGTTTTTTTTTTTTTTTCACTTTACTTTCGGTTGTTCTCTTCCAATTTTTGAAAAGTAGAGACGACAGTATAATAATTCTACCGGTTCAACCCCTCTACTTTATTTGACGTAAGGACTGAAGGATCGGGTCTAAGTGAAGTTTTTCTTTCCTCTGAAAAAGTACCAGGTCCCAACAAAAAAACCGGTACCCCTAGGATCAAGGGACTGGTCCCTAGTTTGGGTATGAGGGACGTTACCTTCGCGTCAACATTGGTGACCTGGTGGTCCCTTCAGGGAGTACCAGATCAGGAAACTATTTGATAACTACTCCTAGTGACGTCTCGGGTTATCGAACCTTTTTTACATAAGAAAGACACCGTTTTTGTTTTTCCGTATTCGCCATCGACTTCGACTCCACCACTCGTTGTAACTTAGTCCATCCCTTCCTTAATATATTTGAGACTAATCCACACGATTTTCCCTCTGGTTCTCCATCCTCGTCTCTTATTTCCTTTCAATGACTACGAATCAAATTCTTACTTAAATCTTTCTGTGATGTAGTTGTAGATTATAAGGACGACAAGAGACCAGAATTTGAGGGTGGTCTTACTGGACTTAGTGCTAGTTTTCCGTTGGGATCCACCCGTGGATGTTTCTTGTGTAGATTCGACCGGTTAATTTTTACTTAGACTTTTTTAATGGTCCTTTAGTACAAGTTTTGATTTTCCGTTTCTCCTCCTGTGGGGTGCATGTTGAATAAATTTCGATATAGTTACTACATATTTCTTTTTAAAAAGTCACAGATAGGACACGATCCGTATTATATTCTGGAAATATACTCAAAGGAGTGTGTTATGACTGTTACTGAGATCCTGTATTCGACATAATAGGGTGAATGTCTCTACACCTTTAATTCTTTTCTGAGTCTTTTCAAATTCCTGAACGGGTTGCAGTGTACCGATTATTTAGAATCATGTTATAAATTTGGGTCTGGATAGTTCAAGATTTCTGACATAAAAAGAAAATAGACTAACTATGTGTGTGTATGACGGTTAATGGAATAAAGTCGAGGATTATTCGGTAAAGATGTGTCTTGTGGTTCACCTTATTTTGAGTGGTCACAGTGTGAGTTGGAGAAGGATGATGTTTAGTATTTGTATAATTCTTAGTCGGTCCAGATGGAAGGTCTCGGTGAGTCGAGAAGGTAGTGTAGGGTACTTTGAGTTGGTATCATGATAAGAGACGATGGTCCTTAGGTTTTAGAAATGTTTTTAATGTAAACGGTCATCATACAGGATTGAGGGAGACACCGTGACCGGGTACGACGACTTACGTATCCTACTAAGGAGGCGATTTATTCTTGAGGAGTCTGGTCTATATTTTCTCGTGGTCACAAAACACCCCAGAAAAAAGGTGAGTTTTAAATAGTACTTCAGGACTTTTCGTCTTAAGATTCCACCTACTTGAGTCTGTGGTTGTTTTCCGTCATAGTGAGTGCTAAGTGATCGAAAATCAATTTTCACCGATTTACAAGGGGATTTATCGTTCTTTACTGTTAGGTTTCGAGATTCTCCGTTTCTCTTGACTAAACTGTTTCCCGATTTCTCTTGAGACCGTTTGATTAAGGGTCGAAAATTGTCACATTCTTTATGCTAGGCGTGTTTCCGTTTTGTCCCTCCGTTTACTTCTATGTAAGTGAAGATCCGAATTGACCTCAGTACACTTCTATACGTCGTTGGTAAATCCTATCTTTCAGTTCTTCGGATCTCAGTTAATTTGAACGTTTTCATTAAAATGGTCTCCACCTTGTTTCGGTTCTTGTTATGGGGTTGAGAGACCTTTGTCACCGTCCTTAAAATGCTGAAATCACCAGTCGTGAACTCGTGGTCCCATCCCATACAGAACTTGAGCTTAAATTTACGGAAGTTGAGGATGAGTGGAAAGGAGGAAATAGTGACTTCATCCCAGTCCGACTCGAGGACTCTTTTATCCAGACGTCTAAGTGACTTCCTGACTCTTTTCAATTTCAAATTTACCGTTTCCACAGAGAAGATGATTTGTATTATTTTTTTAACATTGTATTATTTTTTTTCATAATTATGTACGATCATAAAAAGTCTGGAGGAGCTTGATAAATCTTGGTGTCTTTAAATAGACAATGATTTCTTCATTGAAAGTTTGTAACAATGTCTTTACTTTACTTGGTCCGTTCATTAGAGGGTCAAGACGATTTTACATTTTGAGTAACCTTTCATTTTCGACTTAGAAAAGTTTCGATTGGGTATTCGTTTGGAGAGTTGTTCGTCGGTGTCCCGTCCCCCCTTTAGGGCGTCTCTCGCACTAGCGCGACCACGGCCAAACAAATGTCTGAGGTCGTCGTTAGCGTACTCAGTCTTTAAGTTTGGTGGTCTACGAAAGGTTGATTGTCCCTGGTTTGCCGTGGCAAGATCCCACAGGAGTTTCTAAATCCCCACTTCCCTCCGTCTGATGCTCTTAATGTAATGTTTCGCCTGTCCTTTTCTGCCGTTGTTGACTGAGGGCCCAAGAACTTGGAGCCGGAAGGCATGTTCCACGACCCGGGCTCTTGAGCTCTACCCCCTCCCCCCGTGTGACGCGCCACCGGGGCTCCAATGCCCCCTTGAGCTCCCCGCGGCGCAGGGAGTTGGATTTCCACCCCCCCCCCTCGCGTGTGTTTACCCAGTGGGCTACTTCGTTCTCCAGGACGTCTAACACCCCGTCCGAGGATCCCCGTTGGGACCCCGACTGGACTCCCTTCCCGTCGGTCAGGAGGGTCGCCACTGAGCCCAGTACCCCTCTTCTGGACTCGGGACCCTCGAACCCTTTCCTCAGTTTGGGTAGGACCTCCCCAGACCCGGTCCCCTCTTCCCCAGTCCGGTTCGGCCTTGCTCTGTGCCTGGCCCATCCAGTTCCCCCCCCCCCTACAGGCCGACCCCGTCAATGTTCGTGCCCTCGGCCGCTCCGAGTCGTCGGGCGAAGGGCAGAACCCAGTAGGAAGACGGTCGCCGACGAGGTTGACAAGGCCCGGGTCGGCGGGGCAGGTGACGGCGGTGGTTGCGGCGGCGGTAGAATGTGACCGGTCGCCGGCGGTGGTGGTGGCGGAGGCGAGAGACGCGAACGCGGACGCGGCGGTGCGAAAGGCCGGGGAAACGCTGCGACACGACCTCTTCCGACTCCCTTCTCACCAGCGCGCTCGAGAGCCGAGGGTTGGGAGGAGCTTCCTGCGTATCCCCCGCCCCGAATTTCAGTTGCCTTTTGCCTCGCTCCCCGCGCACGCGTAATGACGCTTCCCTTTCAACGAAAAGCATCAAAATGACCCCAAGTGAAAGGAGCACTATGAGTTTTCTATCTGCCGGAGGGTCTTAACACAACCTTTAGTTGAAGTAAAGATTGTCCGACCGTCCGTTGGAAGACTTGGAGGTAAAAGGGGGCAAAAACTTATGAACCTTGTTCGTCGACAGAGATCTAAAGAAGTCTTTGGGGTAAAGGAAACTCCTGGAACAATTCACCAAAGATATGGAGACTCTCGATAAATGGGGACCCTCGGAGATAAAAAAATTCTTCGGACTCCACGTCGATTCGATAAGTTCTCCGAGAGACTTCGTCCCATCACGCAACTTCTGAGGGTTCTTACCCTGACCTCCATAAGTGAGACGGATGAAGACTGTGGACTTCCTTCGCACGTCTTCTAGGCACTTTTCCAATGTGGGTCGACGGTCCGGCCCCCACTCCCCACCCCGCCCCCACTGGTCTTCCGGGTCCCACGTTCCGAGGAACAGTAGAGAAGATGGCAATGTAAGGATAATATTCAGTAATAATATTATGCACCTGAAAACGTTGTCTACGGTTCGACCAAACAGATGAAGGTAATAACGGGATGATCAATTTATTTCCGTCAGTCTGACTGGAAAATTTTACATTCGGGTCTCGTGAGCGAGTTTTCGAAGGGTAGTGTGTTATTTTTATTTTTACGAGTTTTCCTGGAGGTTCCTTTCGGGATGTACTATGACGTGGATAAAGAGACTAAAGTAGAAGAGGGTATGATGAATCGAAATTGGGACGAGATCGGGAAACCGGAAGAACAACAGTGAGAACTGGTTTCATACTTCTCGGGGTCCCGAAAACGTGAACAAGGGAGAAGAACCTTACAAGTGGATGGGCTAGAAATGATCTGAACAAGACGGGTGAATCAGTCTAGAGATGGGTTTATGAGGAAGGAGTCTCTCTGTTGAGTTGGTAAGGTCGATATTATCATAGGATGTGATAGTAGTAGGCGACAGAAAAGTGAGACGTAAAATATGGAAAAAAATGTATATTATAAATTGGAGATTAATATATAAACATTAGATATGATGATCTTATATTCGAGATATTCCCATTACCGATACAGAAAAAGTAGAAGTATTGGAGTAATGGATTCTCCTGAATCTTGTGTTTCAATTGATAGATTACGGAATTATAAGATAAGTAAGAAAGTAAGTGAGGTAGTTGTTGACAACTTAAGGACGATGTACATTCCGGAGAAGAATGACTCCATTCCATGACTCCGACGTCCTCACTTATTTTGTTTGGTTCTAAGGTTGTAAGCACCTTGAATAATCACGTCCCCAACCCTCACATCCCCCTTTTCTCCCGGTACGTCTGTTATAATTTATAATTTACATTTCTTTTTATTTCGTCCCATTTTCACCCAGTGGATTCATCCACACGAGAAAATGTATACACCAATCCCTTCCGTGGAGAGGACTCCACTGTAAATTATCTCTACTCCCGAAGGAAATATCGAGTCAACCATCTCTTAGACGGACGTTACGTCCTCTAGGGTCTAGCTAAGGACTCAGTCCTTCTAAGCGACCTCTTCCCTATCCGATGGGTGACGTCACAAGAACCCGAAGGGAACACCGAGTCGACCATTTCTTAGACGGACGTTACGCTCTCTTGACCAAAATTCGAGACCCAACCCTTCTAGGGGACCTCTTCCCTTTCCGATGGGTGAGGTACTAAGACCGGACCTCTTAAGGTACTTGATATGTCAGGTACCCCAACGTTTCTCAACCTGTGTTGACTTGTTAGCTGTACTGACTCGTTGAAAATGAAGTGAAGTGAAGTGAAGTTTGATGATAGGTGTATTACTACTGAGGGTACATAAATAAAGGTTTGGTCCGAAGAGGAAGTTCAAAATCTGACTGTGTGGACTGTCGGTTACCGTGAAAAATTTTGTGTCGAAATAACTTTACTTTAAGTGTATGGTATGTTAAGTGAGTAAATTTCACAAGTTAACTTACCGAAACCCATGTAAGTGTCTATATACGTTTGTATTGTTGTCAGTTAAAAGTTATTAAAAGTAGCGGATTTTTTGGGGTGTTTTTGGGTCAAAGGAAATCCATAGTGGAGGGTGGGGTAGAGGGTAGGGGGAGGTTGAGATGCTTTGGTGATTAGACAAAATAGGGATATCTAAAGAGATAAGATGTGAAAGTATACTTACCTTAGTATATCATACACCGGAAAACACTGACCGAATAAAGTGAATCGTTACGAAGGTTTTAAGTGGGTAACATATCTTACATTGTCATGAAGAAAATTTTGTTTATAAGGTAACATATGAAAGTTGGTAAGTAGACAACTACCTACAATCACAACAAAGATGGAAAGTCGATAATGTTTTTTACGACGATATTTTTACATATATGTTCAAAAACAAACCTGTATACAAAGTAAAGAAACCCCGTATATGAATCCTTAATTTAACGACCCAGTATACCAATTGAGACAAATTAGTAAACTCCCTGACTGTCACGAAAAACTTCGACAACATGGTAAAATGAAAGTGTGGTCGTTGCATATTTCCAAGGTAAAAAAGGGTAGAAATGGTTACAAATTATTGAAAAACTAAGATCTGTAGGATTACCCAAACTTCACTAAAAACTAAACGTGAAGTGAGGAACCTTCCTTTCAATACTGGTTGGATCTATCGTATAACTTTTCGTCTCTGTAATGAAACAGTTGTTTCCAGACAGTTCCGATATCAAAAAGGTCATCAGTACATACCTACACTCTCAACCTGACACTTCTTTCGACTCGTGTCTTCTCAACTACGAAAACTTGACACCACAACCTCTTCTGAGAACTCTCAGGGAACCTGACGTTCCTCTAGGTTGGTTAGGTAAGATTTCCTCTAGTCAGGACCCACAAGAAACCTTCCTCACTACGATTTCGACTTTGAGGTCATGAGACCGGTGAAGTACGCTTCTCAACTGAGTGACCTTTTCTGAGACTACGTCCCTCCCTAACCCCCGTCCTCCTCTTCCCCTGCTGTCTCCTACTCTACCGACCTACCGTAGTGACTGAGCTACCCGCACTCAGACTCACTTGAGGTCCTCAACCACTACCTGTCCCTCCGGACCGTACGACGTCAAGTACCCCAGCGTTTCTCAACCTGTACTGACTCGCTGACTTGACTGGACTTGACTACTGATTGCTACAGTTTGTAGAAAAGTACACAAATAACGAGAAAAAAAAAAAAAAAAAACTTTTTACAGATAAGTTCAGGAGACGAGTGAAAAATTTTATCCAACAAAAAGAAAACTTTTGGGTGAGGTCATAAGAACCCGAAGGGACCACCGTGTCGACCATTTCTTAGACGGACGTTACACCCTCTGGACCCAAGCTAGAGACCCAACCCTTCTAGGGAACCTCTTCCCTTTCCGATGGGTGAGGTCATAAGATCGGACCTCTTAAGGTACCTGATGTCAGGTCCCCCAGCGTTTCTCAGCCTGTACTGGTTCCCTGAAAGTGAAAAGAATTTTTTTTTTTGAATAAATACCGACACGACAGAAGCGACGACACGCCCGAAAAGAGATCAACGCCGCTCATCCCGGATCAGTGATCAACACTACACGTCCGAAGAGTGACGTCACTACGTTGCCGAAGAGAACAACGTGACGTGTCGAGGTCCCGAGAACCCTAAGTCATCAACGCCGTGGTACCCGAGTCATCAACGTCGAGGGTCCGAGGCCTCGTGTCCGAGTTATCGACGAGACGTCGTACACCCTAGAAGGACCTAGTCCTTACCTTGGGCACAGAGGTCGTGACCGTCCGTCTAAGAATTGGTGACACGGTGGTCCCTTCGGGAGGAAACGAGTAAAAATTTAACCCTATGAACAGAAAAATAATACCTCAATATTCTCATGTATCAAAAAGATCTATGTTTAGGAAGTAGTCAATGCACTAAATTTATAAAAGAGGGTAAGACACTCGACAGAAACCGGAAAAAACTACCACAGGAAACTTCATGTTTGAAAAGTTAAAACAACTCCAGGTTAAATAGAAAAAGTAACGAGTACGTAAACCCCAGGATATATTAAGAACCCAAAGGGACCATCGAGTCTGTCATTTCTTAGACGGATGATACGTACTCTGGACCAACCTAGGGACCCAACCCTTCTAGGGGACCTCTTCCCTTACCGATGGTGAGGTCATGAAAACGGACCTCTTAGGGTACCTGTGTTAATAATGAAAATCGACAAACTCAATTAAAAAAATATACCACACTGCATTCCTAACTTACATAATAAAACGTACACCGATAGATCAACAGGGTCCCGTTGACAACTTCTGACAAGAAAGAGTAACCTACCAAAACCGGGGAAACATGTTGTTTAGTCAATTGGTGTCTGTGTATCTAAATGAAGACCTCAGAATCAGGATGAGGTGAACATAGAGACAGAAAAGATACACGGTAGTGGTGTAAAAACACGAAAACGAACGACGGACATCCGAAGGAGAGTAACATCTCTCGTGTCCAAGATCCACGAGTCCGAGTCGTCAACACCGTGTGTCCGGATCAACGGGGTACCGTACATCCTAGAAGGACCTGGTCCCTAACTTGGACACAGGGGACGGGACCGTCCACCTAAGAATTGGTGACTTGTGGTATCTTCAGGAGTAGTATAACAAAACATCGTCAAAAAGTTCTAATCAAAGAAGAAAACTCAGGTGACACTACGGTATTACTTAAAATCCTGATCAATCAGTTAAAGGTGTTTCGTTCGACCCTAAGACTATCTCTAACGTAACTTATACCTCGAATCCCTCATCTTGTCAAGGTTTGGCTGTTACCAAGTCGAGTACTAAAAAAAAATGAAATACCACTACACATTCTCTATTTGTAAGACATTTTTGACATGAAACTGAAAACTAGAAAAGGACCCGATCCCTATACACCATCCTATAAGAAAGTCCTACAACCCGTCGTTGTCACTCGGTGTCGAGGGTCAGTCGGTGTGTTAGTACTCCCATTTGTTAGTTATGTGAATTTTAGTAAGAAAAAGTGAAAGTCATGTACTCTATAAATTGTGAAATAATATTTTGTTGTCCGAAACATAATTTACCAAAACGGGTTGACGTCCGATTACATTCACAAGACTCGTACAAATTTCATCTGATCCGATTGGATACTCAAACCATCCAATCACATAATTTACATAACCGAATTCTATAAAAGTCGAATGTTACCCAAATAGTCCTGTATTGGGGTACCATTTAGCTCCTTCTAGACATCACTGTAAAATTGTTACACGAGACACTTGTATAAATCTAGAAAGAATTGTTATAAAACATCAAAATTGTGATGAAGAAAACAATTTAAATAAGAATTCATAAGAAGAGGGAATTAGGGTTCATAAGAAAAACTACGAAAACACTCACCTTAACAAAAGAATCAGAGTGAAAAGACCTGACAAGTGACGTTTAGTATCCTTATATTAACTAAAGACATATAACTTGAATTCAGGACGTTGGAACGACTTGAGTAATCAAGATTATCAAAAAATCACCTAAGAAAGTCTAAAGGATATAGACGTTTATGTCAAAATAAAAAGGAAAGGTTAGAGTTACAGAAAAGAAAAAGAACGAATTGACGGGACTGATTTTGGAGACTGATTTCGGTTTCGGAAACTGACACACCCAGTGTTATTTGACACCTTTTAAGAAGTTCTCTACCCTTATGATCTGGTGGACTGCACGAAGAACTCTTTGGACATACGTCCAGTCCTTCGTTGCCAATCTTGACCTGTACCTTGTTGTCTGACCAAGGTTTATCCTTTGCCTGATACAGATCCGACATATAACAGTGGGACGAATAAATTGAAGATACGTCTCATGTAGTATTCTTTGCGACCCGACCTTCTTCGTGTTCGACCTTAGTTCTAACGACCCTCTTTATAGTTATTGAAGTCTATACGTTTACTGTGGTGGGAATACCGTCTTTCACTTCTCCTTGATTTCTCGGAGAACTATTTTCACTTTCTCCTCTCACTTTTTCAACCGAATTTCGAGTTGTAAGTCTTTTGTTTCTAGTACCGTAGACCAGAGTAGTGAAGTACCGTTTATCTACCCGATTGTCACCTTTGTCACTGACTGAAATAAAAACCCCCGAGGTCTTAGTGACGTCTACCACTAACGTCGGTACTTTAATTTTCTGTGAATGAGGAACCTTCCTTTCAATACTGGTTGGATCTGTCGTATAATTTTTCGTCTCTGTAATGAAACAGTTGTTTCCAGGTATCAGGTCCGATACCAAAAAGGTCACCAGTACATACCTATACTCTCAACCTCATATTTCTTTCGATTCGTGGCTTCTTAACTACGAAAAGTTGACACCACAACTTCTGAGAACTCTCAGGGAACCTGACGTTCCTCTAGGTTGGTCACGTAGACTTTCCTCTAGTCAGGACCCACAAGTAACCTTCCTGACTACAACTTCGACTTTGAGGTTATTAAACCGGTGGACTACGCTTCTCGACTGAGTAACCCTTTCTGGGACTACGACCCTTTCTAACTCCCGTCCTCCTCTTCCCCTACTGTCTCTTACTCTACCGACCTACCGTAGTGGCTGAGTTACCTGTACCCAAACCCACTTGAGGCCCTCAACCACTACCTGTCCCTCCGGACCACACGGCACCAAGTGCCCCAGCGTCTCAGTCTGTGTTGACTCGCTGACTTGACTTGACTTTTGGAGACCGTTTTATAACTGATCTTCACCGATGTCGACTATAGGAACATAACAAGGACTAGGAATTCATACGACAATCGACATCTAAAAAAACACATCAACATGAAATGGTCTAACTCCTACAAGAGAAGATCAGATCGGTTACCGTGGAATTGTAAGGGTTTGACTTGAGTTGTGAACGAGAAACGAGATGAAGACAGTATGAGTTTAGAGAGTCAACTGTGATAATAAGAGGACAGAATCTGACCTCAGGGATCTTTGTCTCAGGTTCTTTCCCTAAGACACGTTCACCAAATAACTCCCTCACGAGAGTTCATTTTGACCATTACCTCACTCACTTCGTTCTATCCTGTTCTCCTTTTCAATCCGTTTCTATGTCCAAGTCGACTATTCAAATCGGAGGTGACCCTTGACAACCGTGTATTTACCGAGTAGATAAAGTGGAACTCCTTTCGTTGTTCCTTAAAACATGGAATCATAGTAAACGACTGTTGTCTTAATGATTAATGTATAGTAGTGACTATTACGTTAGGGATAGTCTTAGGACTGACTGAAGACTTGTCCTTGATTATAGTATGGTAACTGAGACCACAATAGGGACCCTTCCTTGTTGTTTAAAGGTCCTTTAAAGGTCTTCACCGAAAACAACCGTTTATCACTAAGGGTTCTTCTACATCGTCACTCGATAATCGTCGGTTGTGAGTGAAGGACCATTTCTCCGAGAGCTGTCTCATGTTTGTTACAGATGATATAACCCCGGTAAACACAACATGTAATTCAAGAGATATAGATTCGTCAAAGAGGCATTCAGTTCAATCAGTGTTAAAGACCTTTGTGTTCCCCCTGACGTCAACCAGGTCTTTAACGTCTACTGTAAGTAGTAGAAGGAAGTCACTGTGGATAAAGTCTCAGTAGAAGAACAACTGATGTTAAAAACAATCAGATCTACCGAATGGAGACCCCACTAGGTCTGGAAGTGGGGACTCGCAAGACCCGGGGACCTCTAGTACGGGAGGGTCCGGCATTCACAAATCGATAAATGTCAATTTTAACTCGTGTCCTCTTGGTTTTCAATTGGGTCCCTAATGTACACGTAGTTTATGAAAAGACGAACATAAGTATGACATTTACACTAGGATTGAGGAGCATTGTCTCGATTAATAGGGTCTGTCATACCGTTGAAGAAAAAGACGGACTATTAGACGACCGTAATCCTCGGGTTTCACTGGTCTACTGTCGGTATGGAAATTCAAATAATTCTAAGAATGTGACACGGACCATCTTCGTAGAGGTGAGACCCTTTGTCCTCGAGGTCTGGGTGTCTTACATTTCAACGTCCCTGTTTCATGTTTACGGAGTTCACCGAGTGCCTTCGCTATAACTTATCCCAGTGTGGCTAGAGGTGGGGAACCAAGGTCTTGGGTACTTAAGATGGAAAACACCTATTTCGTGGGATAATAACAGTACATCCAAATATGACATAACACTTCCTGTCGTGAGGTAGGAATTACCGTGGTGTTTACGTGGAAATTTTCCGGTAGGGCGATGAGATGGTCCGGTCTTCGAAGACCCATTTTTCCATAAACTATCTTCGTCACCCGGGGCGACAGTTCACGGGTAATGACATGAACGAAACGGTAATTGACTCTTAGAACAAGGTTCCGTAAGAATACCTCCTGGGTTACGGTCGTTTACCGAGTCCGTGAATGTCCGTTTCGTTTTATATATAGTCAGGACTAGTCTTACAATTTGATAACGAAAAAGGTCTTACCTTTTCCAAACTACATTAGTTGAACGGTGATTCACCACTCGACAAGAGTAACTTGTCACCATGAATTGTTCCCCTAGTCGTGACGAGAAACTACGACTGTTCTATCTGTAAATCTTTGTCGTCTCGAGTCAGTCAGACCCATTCTTTCCTCAAGTACAATTGTCCGACTTTTTGTCGGAGGTAAAGACGGTGGTGCCTCTAAGATAAATATTTGTGTGATATGTGGTTAGTCCCATCGACTTTAGCAGGGTCGATTTAATAGGATAGGTATGTCAAATAAATAAATCACTTATGTTCAGGGTGAAGACCACTTATGTTCAGGGTGAGAATGTCTAGGTGAATTTGTGAGAAATGGTCTGGGGTAAAAGTCTAGAACGAGGAAAACCCGGGAACTGGTTGGTCGGGTGACTGAGTCAAGTAAAGATAGAAGCGGAGGTCGGTGAAGAAAGAGGTTTCACCTACCAGTTTATTTGACGGACTTCAGGATGATTAACTCTCTTAAAGGGGAGTAGTGACAGAGAGTCCTAAGTCCTGGTGAGTCCTTTTCCGATAACTCTTCGTCGTCAGGAATGAACCGAATCAAACGGGATTGTACTAGTTTGATTCGGTAGGTGTTTGGTCTGAACCTGAAAAAGGAGGAGACAGTTTACCAACTTCCTTAAGAATACAACGGTATCCATACTCGATGTTCTTTCCAAAATCACGTTGTCTATATCCATTATACTTCCGGACCCCGGGAAAATTAATGAATACGGTTCAAACGAACCCGAAGAAGGTTTCACTTGTTAAAGGTGACATTTTATATCAATAACATAGGTGGGTTAGAATACTGAACCGTACAGACTGTTATTGTACGATAAATATACCCGTTGACCAGTGTATCAGTGAACTATAAAACACCTGTGACTTAAAGAAAGTCCTGGATTGTCATACGGTCCTCTACGAAACGTTACCACTTTGAAAGAGATGACGTCTTTGTTGGTGGAATGAGGTCTTGGGATCTCTAGACACGACCTTAAGAGGATGACACCTAACGGTCTGTTAAGTGTGTAGAAAAGAATGGTGTCCATGGAGATCATGGTACCTTGAAAGGTTCACAATACTGGGTTCGTCGTCCTGACGAACATACCATCAGACCTGGACGACACTTCCGGTAATAACATAAGTATTCGAGTCTGATACGACGGAGGTTTTGACATTATACGGAGGGTTCCAGAACACGAAGAATCCCATTTTCCGTGTTCTATGTTATTGAATATAAATGGAATCTTTCCTAGTGACCTGTGCATCTTTGAATTGGTTGTACCGTCCCGGGACGTAGAAAACTTCTTAAATAGAAGATGGGAGACCTCACATACACAGAGTTGTTCCTTAGGTCTTATTAACTGTGACAACCAAGTAGTCTAGACTAATCGTGTAGGAGTTATGGACTCATCGTAATTCGAATTATTTCCTTTGTTTACCCTATATAATGTCGTATAGGTCTAAGAAAACCTGACATACACTGTCCCTCTCCTTCTTGATTGCATTGAGACATAATTTTGGTTTTGTATATAACAACTGGTAGTTGACGTCGAGGTTGATGAAGACTATGAAGAAGGACTAATTATAACTTTCTTGTATGAGTGATCTAACCCTTTGAAAAACAATTTTTTTTCCGGTTTATCATGTGTAATTCTCGGTGTATGGACATAGTCTCCGACACAGTGAGAGGTCATCTACACAGGTCGGAGAATACTCTACCGGGTGTTCCCTCACACAAAGAGAGCACCTGAGTTGTACACAAACAACCACTTCGTAGAACAATAGAGATGTTCGGTCTCTACTTCGAGTAGGTTACATTCTAAACAACACAAGTTGGTCTTACGGTTCAGGATCAACATTCCCGGTCTTGTCTGGGATGTCAACATTCCCAGTCCTGATGATTGACGCGTTCAAATGTCGTCAGGTAAAATCGGGTGGCATAGAGTGAGTCACAAACGTTCCGGTCTACCACTCTGATTTACTCCTATACTACCCCTGGTTGTGGGACATGGGAAAAATTGAGAATTTCTCATATTGATTAACGACGGTAAAGGGGGTCTTACGTTATCATGAATAAATGATAAAAGCCGTCTCCACCACCACATCAAAATCCCCAAGATGAACCCGAAAGACGGCTGACGGTTTATACAGGTAAGCCTAATGGATACCGTTGACCTTTTTATTGATATCTAAAAACTTGGGTGACACTCTGTCTGAACCCGTTCGTGAGGTAAATAATAGACTAGGGTATAAAAGGATGACATTAACCCAACCCCAGCCCCCTACGTCCCTATCCTCCACACACCGTCACGAACATAAGGTTGATTTTTTTACACCTGTCAGAAGAAAGGACTCACACACCAATTGATTCATTTACTACACCAGTCGACTTCTCAAATCAGACTTCTGACAGAGTTCGGATCTTTGACCCGTTCCTTAACACTGGAAAGTAACTTCAATGACTGGAGTCAGTAGACAAGCTGGTAAGAACCGATGAGAATTAATATACATTTAACTAAATAGGAGGAACTGACAGATAGATACCGGAGATCCTGAGTGAAAGGTAATCAGAGGAGGAGAAACTGGTACGACGGGAATACCTTTAAGTAAGTGAGACGAAGACTCTGACTTCGCAACGGTAAACCAGAGACGAAAGTCTCCGTTTACGATCCTAGGATAGTAGGGGTGGTGATGGTCCCTTTGGTCAAGAATTTGTTGTAGGAGAAGGTAGTCGGAGGTGGGTCTGTTGGGAAGAATTGAAGAGTTTGTACGACCACTGGGGAAGTAGTCCCGGAAAGGAAATATTTTTTAAAAGGGTTCCGGAAGGACTTTTTGTCCGTCGTCCACCTAAAAGGTCACTTTATATGTAAGTAAGAACGTACGTATGAAGACGATTCTGAAAACTTGTGAAGAGTATACCAGACAGTAGAAATGGACTAAATCACACCCGGTAGTAAACAGGATTCGAGGGTTTTTCGGTAGAGTTATCGTATAATATTCACAGAGTACCCTAGGGACCCGACACCCAAGTTAGGGACCCAGTCCTTCTAGGGGACCTTCTCCCGTCCCGTTGGGTGAGGTCGTAAGAACACGGACCACTTAGGATACCTGTCTCCTCGGACCGTCCGATATTAGGTACCCCAGCGTTTCTCAATCTGTGCTGACTCCTCTAAATCATGTGTGTGTACCCCGGGAATGGTCCCACAAGGTTTTTAGTATCCTTTGACTGGGGTAATAGTGTCATAATTGAACTAAGAATTAAGTAATTTGGTAGATTTGTTGGTGCTTAAACAAAAGATTACATGTCTTAAAACCTTGTTCCCCCGTAAAGGAAACTTCAGCCTGTCGTCGTATTTGTGAAGTACGTGTTGACTTTCGATCCGAAACATTACCAATAAAATTCATCGTTTTCCGTCCGATCTTTTTATGGTCTTTGAAGGAATGTCACTGTGTAAGAACGATTTCTTTTTCAAGTAATTTTCGTTGTAAGTGTACCTTGTTCATATCTTTACATAGATAAACCGACTACGTCGACACCTCTCTGACTCCTCCCGAGGTCTCGTCTCGATGAGTCCACCAATCTTTAAACACGACCAGGCACTCATCAAATGGTGAGACACTGTTCTTCTCAATCTTTAAGTCAAAAATCTTTGAAAAATCGTAAAATAAAGAAGTATAAATAAGTAAATCCGACACGACACACCGTACACCCTAGAATTTAGGAACTGGTTCCTAGTTTGACCACGGGATACATAACCGTCACAGCTCGGAATTGGTGACCTGATAGTCCCTTCAGGGATGTAAGACTGTAACGATATTATAGACTTACGTACTCACCGAAATAGTCCGTCTTCCCTAAACCAGTTAAACCACAACAGTCTGAATATACCACCCATCGGGTGTCATACTTGACACGTATACCTTTTGTATGACCACCCGTCTCCTGTCCTATGGACATTTTGTTTTACGGACCAGGAAATGGTCCCTGGAAATGATCAAACTCTTTCTGACGAGATAGAAAGGTACTCGGGATCTTATCAAGTTTATCATAAAAACCTTGTCTGTCATTGGACTCCGGTTAGATAAGTACAAGTTAGTTTTAGTTTTACTTACAGAGTCCTTATTTTGATTCCACCATGGACAAATCCAAGGACCTCATTCAGGACCGGTCCGGCCGTCTTCACTCTTACACATTTTCCTTTGACCGTGTACCCAGTTCCCCGTCCCGGGAAAACGGGAAGGGTGGGGGGAAGGGTAGGAGTAAGTCAAAAACCGACCTCGATATTCCTCTCTTAAAACCGGTAAGTACAGGACACTGGTAGTCGTGTCCAGACGAACATGAGAGGGTAGAGAACGTCTCCGCTCCTCAGAGTCTGAGTCCGGACCCGAGAAGGTATGAGATTCCATGTTATCGACCTGGAAGGATTTGTCGGACTCCAGAATTTTTATAAAGGAAGGAGTGGTTATGGTGTCTTGCACACCCCCTAGAATTCCCCCCTTTACAGAATTGGGTTCCCTTTCACAGTACAGTCCACTAGTCTCACGGTGTTTACCACATTCATTTTTAAACGAGACCATCGATAAAAGACTCACGACTTGGTCCTGTCGGTCGACCAGACTTGGTCTCATAGGTGGTTGTACACCATGTGTTCTAGATGTCTAGGTGACCGAGGGTATCACTTTTCGGTCCAGTCGAGGTCGTTTTTTTTTAAATCTTTTGTACAATTATTGTGTAATGATTGTAATTGTATTATTACATTTTACAATTTTATGTTATGGTTAACTTTCCGAAGTTTTGGTCTCTTTTACTCCTTTCTACCAGTAAGTCAGATGAGACGGTTGACACCACGTCTGACTCGACCCTTCTCTGCACTACCGTCTTGGGTCGTTACGATTCGGTTGTATGGAGTGTGTCGTCGAATCTCTCCGACTCCTTCTAGTCCTTTTCTCAACCTACTTTATGTCCGATGACAGGAGTGAGTCTTATAAATAAGCAGTCCTTTTGCCCGCGTCCGACGTAGGGTGGAGGGAAGGGGGTTCGATGGAGGGACTTAGTTACCCGTCGTAAGTTTCTTTAGTCTTCACTCTTACACATTTTCTTTTGACATACGTTGATCCCTTCTTGTCAGTAAGTAAAGGATCTGTACTGTGATATTAGTATGTGCGGACGATCGCTCTGTCGTCCCGACCACTCTCACCACCTACCTGGCCTTGTCCCCTTTGTCCTGTCCGGGAAAAAGGAGTGTCAAACCCGAGTCTCTTCCCAATCTTACTTCTCCATAAATTTCACCTCTCTACTCTCCACTCCATCCCCCATTTCCTTTCAGTTCCCGACTCAAGTGGGTCTAGTGTATCGTAATATCTTTCTTGGTCCCGTCGACGAACTCAAGAGTCCGACCTGTCCCTCGACTCCTGAGACATGGACCTCTCTCCTCTTAAGGTCCCGAAGAGAAAGTTGGACACTAATCTACGTGAATGAAACCTCTTAAGTGTTGTCAGACTTCCGTTCTCCCACACCACTGTCTGGATGTCGGGGTCGGGTCCGAGTCAAAGAGACGTGAGTAAGGGTTTCCGGGACGAATTCTCTTCATATCTTTATGTCTCAGAATCCTGAGACAAGGACGAGGGGTCCAGGTTCTCTCCCTCGTCTCCGTTCCGTACTTCTGGGTCCCATGTTTTCACTTGTAGTCACACCGGGACACATTGTAATGAAACCCTCTCTCTTTTTCCACGGACGGGGTTCTCAACGGAAGGAAATGAACCTTCCATCGACCCGGAAACGATCGTCGTCTTTGGTGTTACCTTTCCCAAGTGTCATTACTAGACGTCTTGTCCGGAATAAGGATGTTTCTCTTTTTCGGAGTCGACCATACCGTGTTAGAACCCACCCTACTGTCTACCGTCACCCGTCGGTGAGGCCATCTGCTGTGAGGACGGAGTCAAGAGTCATCAAGACGACTGAGGTCTGCAAGGGGGTACCGACCCTTAGTCCCTTCTTTCGCACGACACAAAGTGTACTAGTCTGTGACAAGTGGTAACCGTGGACCACCCGGGCTATCTAATTCCCGTAGGTCCAGTTTCAACTCCGGTCCTCCGACCTCTTCTCTACTTCCCTGAGTCTATTGAGGAGGGTAAAGTTTTCCAATCTCGAAAACTTCCAGACAGGGGACGTCGGTGATAATAATGGAACCCACCTTAGTGATTTCCAATGTCTTATTATCTTTGAACCCGAGTCTAATTTCAGACGTTCTACCATATGAGTGGTAGAGGGGTCGTTCGAGAAAACCTCCTACCGGGTTTAGAACATCGACCTTTTATTTCTTTCTCCTTGTGCTCTATTCTGGTACGAAACACCGGAGGGGACACGAGGGAGGAGGTGAAACCAAACCGTCACACCGGAGGAAAGTCCTAGGCGGACGTTACTTGTGAGTTCGTCTGTCTTCGTCGCCCGTCTGTCGTTTGTCTCCGGAATGGACGACGTATTCTAGGTCGTGGTGGAGTTTTGCTCGGAAGACTCACCGGAGTCACAGACACCCCCAGAGACGGAGTTTGACGAGTGTATAAAACGGGTACTGTGATACAACAAGGACTATAAAAAGTTTAACGAGACCTCCATCTCTCAGAGCCACTCGGACGTTGGTAAGACCTATGATTCATTTGTCTCTTACCCACCACTTCTTAATTCACTTCTTACGTATTCATTCCCATTATTTTATGTTTCTTGTGTTTCCCCGGTCTTTGTCTCCTCTTCCTTTTTGATTTATTCAAGTCGTACTCTTCGTCGTGACTGAAGTTAGTTAGTAGTGGACCGATACGATGGTAAATACCATTTGAAAAAGACACTGCTCGGTCTGTCAGTTATAAACTCCGAAATTCCCGGTGTATACCAAAGTCAGTGTATAAGGAAGAAAACACAAATTGTTGAAAATTTTCAGAGAGGTCATTGTGATATTTGGGAAACTACGGTCTCTGGTAGTAAATTTGATGAGAATTTTAACAAGTGTCGTATTTCAGTCATTTGGTGGTCACTGTAGAACAACCTCTTTACTTACTTTAACCTTTACGTTCTTCCTCAACTAGTCTGTTGTTGTCTCAGAATCTGATCAAATGTCTTTTGATAATTATCTCGACTTCCTAAAGAGGAAGATGGAATTTATAAGAGTCATTTCATCGAAATAAGAGAACCTCTGTGTTGAGGAGGGATTGAGAGGGGAAGGTTTATTTATTTCCTTTTTTTTTTGTTTTTGTCTACTTGAACATGTGAACTCAATGAGACAGAAATGTCAGAGATTTATCTGTTTCATCGGGTGCCCTTAACTATGTTACTCCTTATTCCTCCTTTTCGTATTTGTCTTCGAGTGTTTGGAAAAGACACTAAAGGAAGTCACTACCCATGTCGTGTAGGAACCTGTCATCCAAGACGTACTATGAGACGTACTACCCCTCCTACCAGGGAAGGGGTAGGGGAAGCAGGTACGGGTCGGGAAGGTACCGGAACCAGTCAAGGAGAAGACTGTACGGTCTCAAGATCTTTCTTGTCTTCTCTTTACTCGTTCATATGGTGGAAGAACCCTGTGATTGGTTGAAAAGTCCACCCTTTCTTGATAAATTTGTACGGACATCGTTTTATTCGTTCTTGTCTGAACTCTACTGTCGGTTCTCTCAGACAGAAAACTCTGAGACGACCACTTTAGAGACACTCACCCTGGGTACACCAAGGGATAGAAGGGAGAGTGGACTTCCAGTCACCGTAAGAACCGATCAGGTGAATTGCAGAGGAAATCCGTACTCCACTTAAGAACAACCCTTCAGCGTAGTGACGGATCCTCTCTACTTTTCTTGGATCCAGTAAATCCTAAAATTGACAAACGAACGAATTCTGACTGGACCAATGGTCGAACCTGTACCTCGTAAATGATCACTTAATGATGTGAGGTTTAGAAACTTATGAGATGCAAATAGAAGTATCAATAAAAGTATTTAGATGTACCTGACACAGAGTCAAACAAGAGATGTTACTGTGGGTGTAATTGTGACTAGAAATTTTACTAGTGAAAAGTTATTAGAAAAGACAATGAAAGGTTGGATAGAGTGGGGAAAGTAATTTGTCCCAGAGGAAAAAGTAAGATAGAGGAGGGGGTAGGGTACCGTCACCATAGTATTAATGACAGTTGAAAATGTTTTTTAAAACCACAACAGTTCCCTGTTATTGGGTTCTCCAAACAAGTCTATAAAGGGTGACAAAGAGAAGGAATGGATGAGAGGGTCGTCGGAGACTTTCGAAAACCTTGACGAGATGGTCCACCCCGAGAAGGAGTCGGTTGAGAAAGTAACGAAAGAGTTTGAGACGTCACCGAACCCTTCGGTCGAGCGACAGTTTGTCAAGGACCTTTTTGAAGAGGACCCTCCGCTTCTCCCGTAGGACGTCCCCTCTTACACCGGTTTCGCGTAGAGAATGAACCGTGGGGTCACATGTACCAAAGACTGTCTTCGGTGTCCGTCACCGAGACCCTCCACGTCACGAAGGGAGGATGGGTGGAGGTAACCCGTAAGACTGATGAACAGAAGTACTCTTGTCGTTTTTCCGTAGACCGGTGACTCCCTTCCGATACCCGACCATCAGGGTTAGGTTGGTAAATTTAGACAAGAAAAGAATTCCTTGAAGGAACTCTAGGGAGATGAGTTGGAGTTCAGGGACAAAGTGTTCCTGACTCCGGACGTTCTCGTGAGTCGTTACACTCCGGTTCCGTGGGAGGGGCTGAGGGGAGACCGGGTGTTCCCGGACGGGGTGGAGACGAACCTCGACGTGCGGGTATGGGAGGGGTAGGGAATTCACCCACCTTAAATATGAAACCGTCACAGAGGACCGCTAGAGAAGACCCCGGGACTTCGTAGTCCCCGGCACCACCATCCTCCCCCACGACCCCTCCCAAACCGGAATAGCTTTAGTAGTTCTCGTGGAAGTCTCTGTTCTCTGTCTCACATACACAACCACTACCTACTCTTACGTTCCGATCTCCCCAAAGACTCGTTTCGTAATTTTTTTGTTAGAAAGTTCGACGGTTGGAAGGATTTTACGAGAGGAAAAAGACTCAGAGGGAGAGGACTGGGTGAGGAGTTATTCGAAGAGGGAGGGGGAGGGGTAATTGATTGCATAACATTAGTGTCCCCTTCAGAGAATTTCACATTTTTGTAGAGAGTTTCGACATTCTCCTGTCAAGTAGATGTGTTACGGAGAAACGGTATGAAATTACCAAGGATCTTTAGGGTATGTCTATAAGTTCTCTTTGTCTCTTGTGTCTACAGGAATTGGGGGGATCTTGAGTGAGACCTCGGGATGTTCCTTATTAGAAACCGTTCTCTCGTCTTCGGAATTCTACAAAGTGGGTCGAAGGGTACCCAGGACCATGTTTGACTCCCTGAGGTATAATATGAGGTGCCCTCCCGGGACTTGAGAGAAAAGAGAAAGTTAAATCCAGAGGGAGGGGTCTCAACGATCTCGAGGGACACCAGAGTAGAGACGTCTGAGTCAGTGAATCGTGAAGAGTGGTAAAGACAAGTAGAAAGGTGGACGGGTGAGACACTGACTCGTTCTCTGTTATTTATAAGTGGAGCTGGGACTTTTCGGACACAAGAGTGGTGGTGATATAAACGGTCCGGATCCCCCTTTCTGTGGTCGGGGTGAGACCTGTTCTTTGGTTTGCTCTGTCCTCACCTACCGTCCCGACTCATCCTTTTCATGTCGGTGGAAGAAAGGTCTCACTTGACAGAAGGGGACTCCGACAGAGTAGGACAAAAAGTTCGATTACCCTTCCCAAACTCGAGACTGTACTACTTTCTTGACCTTTCCCCGGACCACCTACTTTCCCGACCCTCTTTTTTTCCTCACAGAAAAGACAATTCCTCCCGTCCTGTCAAGTGTCTTCTTGCGTGATGTCCGAAGGATTATCAATTACCTTCGTTAAGCACCAACAAGCCAAGCGACGGGGGACTCCTGGTTTACGACGACGACCACCCCTCTTTCAGTCTGAAGTCTTGAATGATTAGATTTCATTCCCCTCAAACCTCTGCCTCGCACTTTGCAGGAGACCCAATCGAAGGGGAGGCCGTCCCGCTAGTTGTCACACCCGGCAAGTCCCTGGGTCTCTCTTGAGGAGTTGATGGCGACGTCTCCTTCCTCTCCCACTGGGTCTCTAAAAGAGCTCCCAGCGTCAGTCTGAGAGGCGGGGGCAGGTCGGAAACCTCTCGGAAAGAATGAGGCGGGGTTTGTAGCGTCCAAATGAATTGGGGGACTTACCTAGGAATGTAGGCGGGAGAAACCCCGAAAGGGTACTGCCCGAGAATGAAAGGTCTTCGAGAAGGTTAAGGGCCAGCCGAAGCCGGGCCTGTGGTGGCAGGGGGAGTCGGCGCCGGTAGAACGGTGGAGACTGAACGGCATCCTCCACCCTGAGGCTCCGAGGCGCGCGGGGCGGGGACACGGGCGGGGGAGACGAGCGCGTTGGTTACCATAACAACCAGGCACGGCCCGGCGGTAAAAATTTCCCTGTCCTCCGAGGCTAAGGGTGGGGGCGGTGGGAAGAAGAAAGATGACCGTGCGACTGGATTGTCTCCACTCAAATGAGAATGGAAGACGGTCCAAAAAAACAAAAACAAAAATGACCGGACCGAAGGAAAGAAAGTTGAAGGGTGTAATGGACCGAAGGAATAATAAAAAAAGGTCTCGACACCCATACGGTTTAACCCTGTTTGACGGGTGCTCGGTGGTCTTCGACACGCAAACATTAGTTACTCCTTCAATGCCGTATGGGTTGTACCATCAAAAGAGAGTGAAATCATAAAATGAGTATACAGTAGAAGAGACTTTACGGAAGAAACCGGAGTGATTTATTTTGACGTTGGGAAGGGTGTGTGTATGTATATGTTTAGGACGGGTGAAAGGGAGGCAAAGAGAGTTTGGAATGGAGATACACTGTATGATATACAAAATGAATAAATAGTAAAAATAGAGGGCAATTCGGGAAACGTCAAATTCGTGCTACTACTGTTCCTAAAAGTAGGCAGCAGAAGTGACGACGTAGGGATCGAGGTACCGACCCCTAATTTTAAACCCGTAAGTAACAGATGAGAAACGAGAGAGTCTAGGATTTCTCCGTACAAAGAGACGTCTTAGGTGACCGATAGAGTGTAAAGGACATGGGGTAATTTTGATAGTGTCCCGGTGCTTGAATCTTGAGCTATAATCAGATTAGTTTAGCCCATCTTTTCGCTGAGAACCTGAAACCTAATTCGTTTTTCCATGACATCTCAAGGAAGGGACTTGTCTTTTTGTAGATGAACACGAAATAACTGATGCGGTTTCGGAAACTGAGACACCAAGTGTTGTTTGACACCTTTTAAGAAGTTCTCTACCCTTATGGTCTGGTGGACTGGACGGAGGACTCTTTAGACATACGTCCAGTTCTTCGTTGTCAATCTTGTCCTGTACCTTGTTGTCTCACCAAGGGTTATCCCTTTCCTTAGGTGGTTCCGACATATAACAGTAGGACGAATAAATTGAATATACGTTTTATGTAGTACTCTTTGCGACCCGACCTACTTTGTCCTCGACCTTTGTTCTAATGGCCCTCTTTATAGTTATTGGAGTCCGTACGTCTACTGTGGTGGGAATACCGTCTTTCACTTCTTCTTGATTTCTCGGAGAAAGTGAAAGAAAAAAAAAAAGAAAGTGAAAGAACTACTTTCACTTTGTCCTCTCACTTTTTCAACCGAATTTTGAGTTATAAGTCTTTTGATTCTATTACGTAGACCAGGGTAGACGACGACGACGACGATTCAGCGAAGTCAGGACAGACTGAGACACGCTGGGGTATCTGCCGTCAGGTAGTCCGAGGGGACAGGGACCCTAAGAGGTCCGTTCTTGTGACCTCACCCAACGGTAAAGGCAGAGGTTACGTACTTTCACTTCTCACTTTCACTTCAGCGAGTCAGCACACGCTGAGAATCACTGGGGTACCTAACGTCGGATGGTCCGAGGAGGTAGGTATCCTAAAAGGTCCGTTCTCATGACCAGGGTAGTGAAGTACCGTTTATCTACCCTTTGTTCCCTTTGTCACTCTCTTAAATAAAAGAACCCGAGGTCCTAGTGACGTCTGTCACTGACGTCGGCAGACGTCAACCGAACGAGTAAGCTTCTCCTGTGAACAAGGAACCTTCTCTTCGTTACTGGTTGGATCTGTCGTATAATTTTTCGTCTCTATAATGAAACGGTGTTTCCAGGTAGATCAGTTTCGATACCAAAAAGGTCATCAGTACATGTCTATACTTTCAACCTCATATTTCTTTCGACTGGTAACTTCTTAACTACGAAAACTTGACACCACAACCTCTTCTGAGAACTCTCAGGGAACCTGACGTTCCTCTAGGTCGGTCAGTTAGGATTTCCTTTAGTCAGGACTCATAAGTGACCTTCCTGACTACGACTTCGACTTTGAGGTTATGAAACCGGTGGACTATGCTTCTTGACTGAGGAACCCTTTCTGGGACTACGACCCTTTCTAACTTCCGTCTCCCTCTTCCCCTACTGTCTCCTACTCTACCAACCTACGTAGTGGCTGAGCTACCTGTACTCAGACTCGTTCGAAGACCTCAACCACTACCTGTCCCTTCGGACGTACGACGTCAGGTACCCCAGTGATTCTTAACCTGTACTGACTCGCTGACTTGACTTGAAGGGGCTGGATATCGGAAACGAGATGTGTTTTCAGTTAGTACACATCAACCCCCTCCGAGTCTATTTCTGTTGAGGTCTGTAGGGAAGGGAAGAGACCTTAACAAGATAAATCTAGACGGTCTTACGTAGTTGACGGATCTGTTTGGATGAAATGGTGAATCTCCCGTAGATGACCACAAGTTCTAGAATACACCCCGTGGCACCTCCTGTCTCTCTATTTACTCCTGGTCGGGAACGATAATTCCATCAACTGACCCGTAATCCGACCTCCATATCTGTATCTGTGTCATTCATACCGGTTCCAGTAACAGAATATTCTTAAGCCCCATTTCATAGTATTTCAAATTTTCCCTCTTTGGTGTAGATTTACTTTTTTCAGTGAAGGACTGAAAGTAGGAATCGAAGGATTTGTGCGAGCTCATGATACAGTTCGTGGTCTAATCCATGAATGAGAAAGGAACTGTATATTCCGTGTATGAAAATTTCAGTATGGACACGTTTTGGACGACACTAGCAGGTTCGTGTGCATGACATTGAACCCTTTTTGTGAGACTTGGTCTTCAGCCTTCTGGATTTACGATCGGAGTTGAGACAATAACGAAACAAGTTTTGGAAAGAGGTGAGATCCTGAGGATAATGTTTATACTATTTTTTTTTTTTTACTTTCAACTTTGAGATTCCAACAAAAGTGTAGATTTGAAGACATTAGATTAAGAAGGGACTAATTAGAAAGAGGGGTTATCGACATTATAGATAAGGTCCAATTGAGTTCTGACGAATGTACACAGAGAGATTATGTTGACATCAATATTGTTCGTGTACAATGTCCATAAAGATAACCGAAGTGTAATTATATCATTATATTCATACGATTATTCCTTTCATAGTCTATCATTTACTTACCTCAACTTTTAGTCGTACTAACAAGATGAAGAATTTGAACGAAATGATAAAAAATACTTAAACAAAAAACCAACGTACCCCAGAAACAACCACACTCGTGAAAGAGATCAATACCTCTCGTCCCCCGACGCGAAGTCAACGCCACGTACCGAAGAGAACAACACCTCGTGTGTGAGATCCACACGTCCAAGTTATCAACACCACGTACCCGAAGTAACAAGGCACCGTACACGTCAGAAGGGTCTGGTCCCTAACTAGGGCACAGAGGACGTAACCGTCCGCCTAAGGATAGGTGACATGGTGGTCCCCTTCAGGTAATTTGAACAAAGTGATGACTTTGCGGATTGTGGAGTAGAGTCATAAATGAGTAGAGGACGGAAAGTACATATCACTTGTGACGACGTTCTCATAAAATGTCGCAAATGAAACAAACATAGTGAGAGAACTAATTCCTGTAAAAACCAAGAGGTGACAAATAAGTCAAGTCATGTCAACGAGTCAGCACAGGCTGAGAAACGCTGGGGTACTTAGTGTCGTGCGGTCCGGAGGGACAGGTAGTGGTTGAGGGCCTCAAGTGAGTTTGAGTACAGGTAGCTCAACCACTACGGTAGGTCGGTAGAGTAGGAGACAGCAGGAGAGGAGGAGGACGGGGGTTAGGTACGGTCGTAGTCTCAGAAAAGGTTACTCAGTTGAGAAGCGTACTCCATCGGTTTCATGACCTCAAAGTCGAAGTCGTAGTCAGGAAGGTTTCTTTAGGGTCCCGACTAAAGGAAATCCTACCTGACCAACCTAGAGGAACGTCAGGTTCCCTGAGAGTTCTCAGAAGAGGTTGTGGTGTCAAGTTTTCGTAGTTAAGAAGTCGAGAGTCGAAAGAAGTGTCAGATTGAGAGTGTAGGTATGTACTGGTGACCTTTTTGGTGTCGGAACTGATCTGCCTGGAAACAACCGTTTCGTTAGTCTTGTGACGGCGTTCCCATAAAATGTCCAAAAAGAAACATAATAAGAGAATTCCTGTAAAAACCAAGAGGTGACAAATAATTGGTCGAAGTTTAAGAACAGACCATAAGTTAATAAAGTGTAAATAGGTAACAAAGGGTCAACCACTACCTGTCCCTCCGGACCGCACGTCGTCAGGTACCCCACCGTTTCTCAATCTGTACTGATTCGACTTGATTCTAATACATTCGAAGTACTCCTAACAGGTGAAAAAAGTATAGGGAATCAAGTAATACAACTATACGTTTTGATTAAAATATTAAACAAAATTTGAATTTTTTTTGGGCTTTACTAGTTGAACGGATCCAATGTCATTCTTACAAATATTGAACTCTTTGACAATACTTTGATCATACGTTTAAAAAACTCTTCCGTCTGAATAAAACCCCTATAATACAAATTCTTTCGTAGAAAAAATTTTTTTAAAAAATTACACTCTAGAATCAAGGGGTTGATCCCTAACTTGGACACGGGGTATCTCACCTTCATGTCAGAATTGGTGACCTGGTGGTTCCTTCATCGTTCTTTCGTAGAAAATTTCGATTTTTCTATGTGTCCGGACATGAGAAACTACATCCTTAGTGTGTTAAGATCCTCAAATAGGAGGTCCGAGTGAAAGGGGTGGACATGTTACATACAAGTTCTACAAGTAACGTGGTGACAAATATTCAGTTTATAGTTAGTTATTCATATAGGTAGTTATTTTTCCGTTGAATTTTAGAAATACATCATACGAAGGTAAATCTATGTTATCCTCCTATCCCTTCTTGTGTAACTGTAGACGAACATATATGTAAAATTTTTTTTGGAGACCGTCCTAAATTCCTTCGATTGTTACCGTCAATGGACAAAACCCCTTCCACTATCCTTGACCCACCGACTCCCTTTCGTCTCCTCCTTCTGTAATGACTTATCGAAAGATTTAAATAACTAAACACTTGATTTACATGACAAATAACTTTTGTACTTAAACTTTACTGTCATATATAAAATTAGTTTCCATGTGATATAGTGAGATGGTTTAATTAGAATGATGTACTGTTCGTTTTATACAACATGATATATGTCACATAATGATTAATCGTTATCTTCCAACGTCAGTTGTTACCTTATCCCTTGATGAACGAAAGAGGGTAAGAGTGTCGTCAAAGGAAATTTTTGTTTTTTTAGTTACCCATAAATGATGGAAACATTAATTTTTATTAATAACTTCCTTTCTATAGACGAACCTACCCCGTCGATGTACTTCATTCCTCCTTACACTCACACAGGTCCTTTGTTTACTGTTCGGTGTTTTGAGAGTATTTTTAGATGAAATAAAACACACTCTTTGTTTTATGTTCTTGTTACAAACCTTTCTTATTTAGTTGTTTTTCACTATACGTAAAGACCCTTTTGTTTGTGAAAGAAGAGTCTGAAATTCAAAGACCCGTGTCTCTCCGAGATAGACGAATCCTCAAACTTACAGGTTCCTTTTACCCCTACCGATTCTCGAACGATACTGACTCATTTTCTGCGATAATATAAATAATGTAGAGTAAGGAAAGATTGTTTTCCGTGTGTACCCCACCTTTCCCTTTCCTATTTATAACTTCCTTAAATGATAAATTTACAAGTAGTGTTTACAAGAAACTTTCTAGATGCGACCCTTCCGTTCCGATTCACACTGGTGTTGATATTCAGTGGAACTCTTCTACTCTTCAAGAGTCTCCGTTTTTTTTCAGTCCAAATCTGAACTAATCGGTATGTTCTTCTCTTTTCCTGTAATCTAAAATCCCGTCCCTCTTGATTTGTGGTTGTACTTCTCATCAATTCCTTCTACGCCCTTTGTACCACAAACTGGGATATGTGTCTTTCCCCGGAGTCGCTTTGACGTCTCCCGACTAGGAGTTTGGCTAGTGTAGAAACGGTTAGAGACAGTGGATACCTTCTTCTTTTTTTTAATCCCCAAAAACTCCCACTCTTCGGATCTCCCAGACGAGGGACGGGAGGATCACTCCTGTCCTCTCACGAAACAATACCAATGACTAAGTATTCCTCACCACCCCTCTTCAAGATGGAGAGAGGTTACAGTAGCGGAATTCCACACTCCGCCCTTATGTCCCTTGGTTTCCTGGTTATACGGAAGAAAGGGGAAGGGAGTTATAAGATCTAAGTAAAGAGTTCCTGTCATGAATGACATCACTGGAACGTCTAGACTGGGAATTTGAGTCCCCTTATCGTCCGGGGTGACTCGCCTGTAAAGAGGTGACCGAAAGGTGCCATCTACCCGGCTATTCTACGTCGTGTCTACAGCTTTCCCAACACGTACAGTATTAACTCGACTATCCGTAGACACCCCAAAAAGAGTGTCCGTCTGTCCTAAAACGCCCAGATTCCCTCCCTTCCTTACAAAACAAATTTTCCTGACTTTTGACGTGTGGTGTTGAGTTTACTGGAGTTGTGGTACCAATCATCAAAGAAACTACATTCTTCGTTAACATGACTGACTTATGTCTCATTCAAGAGACATGTCCAGTATACTTCCTTATTATTAACGGTAAGGATAACATAATCCCAAAAAGGAAAAGATAGGCTTTCACCGGGATACCTTGATCTGGGTATCACTTCACTTCATTTTCAACGAGTCAGCACAGGTTGAAAACGCTGGGGTACCTGATATGTCAAGTACCTTAAGAGGTCCGGTCTTATGACCTCACCCATCGGAAAGGGAAGAGGTCCCCTAGAAGGGTTGGGTTGCTAACTTGGGTCCAGAGGGCGTAACGTCCACCTAAGAAAATGGTCGACTCGATGTCCCCTTCCGATTGATCTGGGTATGAAGAGGTGATTCAGTCTTAAGAGTCCCAACCGGTACTTTCCCAATTTTGACCGAAAGTGACGGGTTTATTTTTTCGAAAGTCTTTCGTGTTCATTACCCTGTACATATATATATCTCCATTGATCACAACTATTCCTCTTTGGATCTTGAATTCCTGTCAAGCCCCGACTGAAAGTCGATGTCTCCTCGATAAACTACAGTGTCCAGTGTGAAAGTCTCACCTCGGTACAGACTCATTCCATAAACAAATCAAAGGTCCTTATTTTCCCCCAGGAGTACGGTATGTGTCTCTTCCGTTACCATGGGGTGAGGTCATGAGAACGGACCTTTTACTGTACCTACCTCTTCGGACCATCCGACGTCAGGTACCCCAGCGATTCTCAGCCTGTGTCGACTCGCTGAAGTGAAAGTGAAAAGTGAAAGTGCGTAACCTCTTCCTTTACCGTTGGGTGGGGTTACAAGAACGGACCTCTTAGGGTCCCTGTCCCCTCGGACCACCCGACGGCAATCGTCGTCGTACGGTATATCTCCAGGAGTAGGAGACATACATTTGTCTCCTACCGTAGAACAACGGAGAAAACAACTTACGACATTATGTCGTGAAACAAAGACTCTGTTCTTGGAACCAGAAACTGGGGGAGGTACATTTTCCTCTAGGTCAAGAGGATACGAGTGACTTCCTCAAGGGTATATGGACAACTCGGTGGAGGCCGAACCCAGGTTCAAGGTTGTCCGCGGCTCGTTTCCACCGTCGTCAGAATTTCAAGAACTCGAACTTCTTCTCCAACTCCCGACATGCGTTGTGGTCCTAGTACACGTGACCGACGTCCAAACTCACCCACTTTATCCGACGGTAGACCACCTGTCTTCCTCCTGGTATACAGTCCGACTACGATTTCGATGTTATCTAGTAAATATTCATCAACGTGTGCGTAATTTTTGTGTTGTTTTGGTGGTTTATTTGTGACCTGACCGATATTTTGTCTCTTTCGAAGACGGAGGATCAATATCTCTTGAATACCCTACTCCTTCTTCCCACCTCTTTATGTATGATGACAGTGTCTTTGTCCGCGTTTGAAGAGAGTGAGGGGTGTAACTCTGGATTTCTTAAGTTTGAGGTATCTCCGAAGGGTCCACCGTGATCGTCATTTCTCGGGTGGACGGTCCCGTCCTCTCCATTCTCTGGACCCAAGCTAGGGACCCACCCCTTCTAGGGGACCTCTGCCTTTACCGTTGGGTGAGGTCATAAGAACGGACCTCTTAGGGTACCTGTCTCCTCGGACCGCCCGATGTCGGGTCTCCCAACGTTTCTCAATCTGTGCTGACTTCACTGAATGATAAGTAAGTAAGTCTCCCATTTTCCCTGCTACGGAGACATGACGAGTCTCCCGAATGGAGTGTCTACGCGAAGACGACAAGATCTCAAAGAAACCCGTCAAAGAAGGAAAGATAGAGGTACCTGTTTGGGTGTTACATGAGTGCCGTTTACCACTATTCGACGACTCGGACCTCTCTCCCCTGTTTTCTTCCAGTGCCGTGTCTACGTTCTGATCCCCCCACGGATCGTGAGACTGTTCGTCGATCTGACGAGAATGGAGACGTTAGAGAACAAATAACAGGTGTTGTTCTTCACCGTGTGACTCATTTTACCTCGCCTTGAAAAGGTGTCGGAGGAGTTTGAACGGTTGACACCACTCGACCATCGTGTCGACGTTGGCGACCTACTCCAGCAATTCGAAGTCCGGGTGTCGACCATGTGGTAAGAAGTCGGGACGTAGGAAGGACTTTCTCCTTTCGTCTTTCTTCTGTCCTGCTAATCCTCGGGTGAAGTTGGATTGAAGACCTTTGTACTAGTGTTGCCGGATGTCACTTTTTTCGGTCCCTTTTCACCGTTCGGTTTCCAGAAAAGGATAATCCTTTGTAGTCGAAACCCTGTTACGACTATAAGGGACTCCGATGGTAGACTTTATAGATGGTGTTCGACCTTGTCTCTCTTCGTTCCCCGGAATGGTTAACGCTAATCCTATCGGTATGTACCTCCCGTCCGTCCCGTCTCGGACTATCCACCATGCCGGAGCCCGTATCCAGACGTCCTTGTCAACGAACATCCCCGGTTTGACCCAATGGGGATGAACCAGCACTTCCTCGACCTTATGTTCTCCTTCCTTTGTATCCCTAGACTCGAGACGATGAATTTTTGATCAACTGGAACCCGTTCCATAAATTCAATTCAAGAGAGATGAACCAAGAAGTAGTTATTTAATATAATTTAATATCCTAGATGAAGTAAATTATTATGGGTATTTCGTAAGTACTATCACTGACCGTTTGTCAGTCGTAATTTACAATCACCAACGACGTCGACAACCATGACAATAACGATGGTGTCGTGTACCGAATCACAAATTTTGTGTGTGGACAAGTACTTCCCCACTTCCCCACGACTGAAGTGACTACACTCGGTCTTTCGTCCGATATTTGGTCACCTTTTACCGACCTTCTTAGGTGAAATTCTCTAATGATTCGGCATGACTTTCGTCTATTCTCCACTATGTATATGTGGAGACGGGAACAATAGACCAATTCTACTCAGTCGGTAGGGGGACCCTGGGGTCCGTGTAAGTCACTTTCGGTTCCATTGAAATTCTGAGTGAGCGTACCGACAAAGTTTTCTCGGCCGGTCCTACACTAGTTGACCTTCGACTCTCAATAATGTGGTCTAGATTGTTCCTTGTCTTTTGGGTTCTGTTCACTTTAAAACGAGAAAGAGAAGGGTTGTTAGGATGAGACATAGACATTGTCTTCTCACAGTTATAAGAAATGTGTACATTAGTTCATGTCGGTGGAATCTTTGTAAATAGGGATGCCCCGATATAAAGAGACGAATGGACTCAACCCGACCAAGGGAACCAACCCCCGTGTTTCTTGGGTAGGAGTCGAGGTGGTCGACGGGGCCTCCCATATAGGATCCCCTTTTTCTCTTTACTCAGTAAAAAATTCAGTAAGTTCGTTAAACAGGACTAGTCAAGTCAAGTCAGCGTGTCATCGTAGGCTGAGAAACGTTGGGGTACATGATGTCGTGCGGTCCGGAGGGACAGGTAGTGGTTGAGGGACAGATGAGTTTGAGTACGGGTTACTCAGCCGCTACGGTAGGTTGGTAGAATAGGAGACAGCAGGGGAAGAGGAGGGTGGAAGTTAGGAAGGGTCGTAGTCCCAGAAAAGGTTACTCAGTCGAGAAGCGTAGTCCACCGGTTTCATAACCTCAAAGTCGAAGTCGTAGTCAGGAAGGTTACTTATAAATCCTGACAAAAGGAAATCTTACCTGACCAACCTAGAGGAACGTCAGGTTCCCTGAGAGTTCTCAGAAGAGGTTGTGGTGTCAAGTTTTCGTAGTTAAACAAGACTATTTAGATTTGTTTTGAGATAAATAAGGGTCGGAGACGACCACTCCCCACCACCAACACCTTCTACTAAGAGTTTTATCATCTTTAAAGTCATCGACATTGTTTTCGACATATGGTTTTCGAGGTTAAGTGTGTTTTTTCGAACGACGGAAAAGTATTCGACGGTAACGTGTTGGGATCAATACAAGAAGATAGAAAGTTCACCCTCTATTTCTCGTCCAATCCTCCTAGATCTACAGGAGGGAAAACCCCAGGAATCCTGTCCCCAGTCCCCCACTGTTCCGATAACCGGAGGTGTCCCCCTTTACCTCTCTTGGTATGTTCCCACTCTTAAGGTGGATGGTCGAGTCCTCCTTCGAGGTCTAGAAGAAGGTGCAGGGTCGGTGGAGGAAGAAGAACAGGGAACGGTTCTCGTAGTAGGGGGTTTGGAAGACATCGGAGGTGTTTGGGTAGACATTCCTTTTAGGTCCGTGTTTTATTCTAAACGTTGTACTGTTAAAATCGGTTTCCGTTCTTTTACAACCCTAGGGTAACAGGTCCTGGGACGTCTTAACGGGTGTCGGGTCAGGGTGAGGTTCCTCGGCTAGACGGGTCTTGTCAGGCCTCTACTCGTAGATTGGAAGTAGGTCGACGTCGAGCCGTAGGAGAGGGGTCGGGAGTCATGGTTGTCACAGTTACAGCTACAGTCGTCGTTCGCGCGGAGGGAAGGGATGTCGCGCTTCCCTGTCTTTCCTCGACCAATGACAGCCAATTGAGACTCTAGGCCGGAGGAGACGTCCGTTCTACATAGGGATGTCTTCGTCCACGGTTACGAAACAGATGAATGACAAAATCAAATAATAAACAAAAACACCATAGATACAGTACGATTGAACGTCCAATCGTATCCAAAGTGTCTTACTTCCTTGTCTTCTCTCTACTTTTTTTGACTGGAAGGACGATGGTTTTTGAAAGAGAATTTGTTAGAAAAATGATTGTTCGGAAACCATGGTTAAGAACCGTAAAGAACGACTCTAGAAACGATTCAATCGTGGTGATGACACATTTGTCCCGCACTCCTGTTTCCAATCTCCTCTCCTATACCTCCTTTCTCGTCGTGATCCGTGTTTTATGGGTTCCAGATAAATCCATCCAAGAATCAACGGTTCTTTGAGCCTTCTTTGTGTAGTCATCTGAAAAGGTTCGTTTGTCCCATTTCTATTCTCACCGTCACCCATACGAGTGTACTGTCTTGACTCCCTCGACTCCAAACATAGAGTTCTAACATACAGTACTTACTATTTTGTCTCTTTCCTCTCATACTGATGTATATACCATTTTGGATTCTTTTATGTGGTTTTCAATTGTCACCAACAATCTTCGTACTTGATTCTCTCGAGAAAGGGAGGATAAAAGACTTAAAAGTACTAGAGTCGTACGAAAATAAATCACAAATTTTCCGACATGTTATTGAGACTAACCGTAGAGTCACGAGGTACTCCGTAGTGTGTCTTTTTTCTTGTCTCTCTTTCCTGTAATACCGATTCCCATGAGAGATCTTGTCAAAGAGTGTTTTGTTCGTGTGTTGTTTTTACAATACCTTCTTCACCTGTAAATGGGAACGACCGTTACCTCGGGAGTTTCTTGGGAAACCTGTGTCAGTTATTCCCGGTCAACCATAGGTTGCCGTACTATCCACGTCCACCGACTTCGTTGAACCGTAATCCCAGTTACAGACCCTAGACCTTCCGTCTTCTTCCAATTTTCGTTTGTCGAGAGTCCTTGTAACATCCCCTCCAGTACCTCGAAAGAAACTAGAGTCACCCTCACTGTAAACATTCAAATTTATCAGGGTTCTATAGTCTCAATTAGGACATTAGTCTGTGAAATGTATTTCTGAGTGACAGAGGAAGAGACCCAGTTTACAGAGGAAGTCCGAGAGTCGAAGAAGCAGATTCGGCACCCATCGTCGACACTCTATCCGGTCACTGAGACACTTCTTTTGTCTGACACACCATTTGCACGTAAAGGTTCACTTGGGGGTAGTCGCAGGACTCCAGTCGGAGGGCCATAAGTTCAGGACCGTATTAGGCGAAGGGAATTCACACCCGACCTGAATGACTGAGTGAAGATTACTGGTCGTACACCCTCTTTACTACCCTACAGTAAAGACTTTAATCCTATGTTTCTATACCGAATTAGACTCCACGGGGGTGGACGAGATTCCCTTTGGTCGACGGTATGACACTTGGCGGGATACCTTTTCGGATCTGTCGTCTTTTGATTGCAGAGGGTCGTTTATCGATCATTCCTGGGTTCCGAACGGGTGTCGGTGTGTCACTTACACCCTCACCTAGGAGGAGGTGAACTCGGAACCCTTCAGACGTCAGAACCGGTTGTGGAACTAACGTCGGATTACTTTCGATCACTCGGTCTCCGTGACGTTTGACTCTATTAGTTACAAATAACAAAATTTGATGACAAAACCCATTGGTCGATATGTCGTTATTTATTGATTTTGTCAACGAATAGGAATTCTAGATAGTCACAATTGTTCTTGGAACTTGAGTGAGGAAAGAGAAGAGAAAGTGCAGAGTGTAGTCAGGGGAAGTTGTTTAATACCACCAAGTCGGAAACTTTACATACGGTTTAGACTGGTAACGAGTCGCCAGGTGTCCGTCGTGGAACCAGGTTTGGTGTAGAAGGTGGAAAGAATAAGGGATCACATAGAGTTCACGATCACATTACGGACCACATATGTCACCCAAGAGTTTTTTATAGGGAATTTATATTTTATTTATACTCATTTTGGGGGTCTGAACTTCATTTATTATTTTTGAGATTGCCGTAAGTTGGTTGATGTAAATGATATCATAGACGAGGTCCCAGAAGATTTTAGGTGAAAGAGGTACTATAATCGATAAAAGGATGGTCACAGATCTTTTTGATATAAAAGACCGACAGGGAGGTAAACCGAAACTTCCTTCAGAAGACTCGTACCATCCTCGTACACCGGAGAAGACTTTTTACACGTTACTTCCTTTAGGGGAGTGGTGATATGTACTTATTGAACGGTATTTCCTTCATGAAGGATTCCGGCGGGGGTGGGGTACACTCAAGACCTATGAATGAGACAGGTGTCAAGAAGTCCTAGGCGTGAGCGAGCCTGTGTAGAGGGTCCATCTCTCGTAAGACTATTACCGGTGAGTACAGGAAAGCCTAGAGTCGACGTGGTTCTGTCATTCTCCGTGATTCAATCCAGAAGAGAGAGTTCAAGAGAGAACGGAGATAAACGGTAGAAGGAGGGGTGTTCCTGGGGAGAAGGATAGGAATCAAAGACCCCAGAGTGGTTAGAAGTAGTAGAACGCTTCAAAGAGATCCAACGGTCACTATTCCATGTTCTTCCTTTCAAACAGTTTCAAAAACCATGCGACTATCGTGTAAAGGTGCTAGACCACCAAGGGGACATCATTCCGGTGGAGAGGGTCGAAAAGGGTCGTCAAGAACAGTAGGTCACGAAACCGACGAAGGTCTCGTTAGATTTCTTAGGGGTCCTAATCTCCATTGTTCAACCTCCAATAATACTGACTTTTGGTCCCAGACGTCAGTTTTACAGGTAGAGATTTATTTAGAGGGTTCGTTGAGAAATATGAAGTAAGGCGGATCGAAACGAAAGTCATTAAGATGACTTTTAAGTTAGTTGTTTATCCTAGGGAATCCTAGGTACCTAGCTTCATAGTGTAGTGTAATAGGAGGAGGAGTCTTTAAATGTTGTTTTAGTAGAAAATCGTCAACGACTAAGGTATGTCAGTTAAGAACGAATCGATAGTATAAAGGATAGACGGTCCAGACTACTTGTTACACCGAGGAGTCTTCTTCATTACCTTCTTCCTTCAAGTCTTGATAAAGGTAGGTAAATTTTTATTACAAGTGTCTGAGATCTGGAGTTGGAAATCATTCACAAGGAAGTAGGTTCGTCGGTTAGCCGTCTAGTTCCAGTTCCTTTGTTACTCTAAAAAGGTTAAGATACGATAGCACGAAGACAACATTTTCAATGACTTAAGTCTGATTGAGTCTTACTGTTGTTGTCATCTTTACGACACCGTCTTCGTTTTTACCTGTTTATTCGTTGTCCGTCTACCGAGTTACTGAATTTTTTAGGATTTTAAGTAATGTACCCGACTTCTTCGTTCGGGTCTTATTACAGAAGGGTTCCGGTGCCCTTGGGGAAGCGGAGGAGATGGTGTTATGCCCCGAATATTGATGAAGAAGAGTGGAGCCACAAAGGTGTGAGGTCACGGTCTGACTTCGCTCAAAAGAGTAGGAACTGCTTTACGTCGCGGTGAAGTCCTATAGGGAAGAAGACTTCTATTCGTTACTATCTGACCGGATGCTCAAAACGTAAGGAGTGGTACACATCGTGGATCTGTAAACCCCACCCCATCCGTCCTTTATCTCTAGTAAATATCCTTTTTTCCTCGTGACGGGGAGAGTTATGAGGATTATACGAAGGAGTAAAGTATGGAGCAGTATAAAAGACAAATAGTCCCGGTCAAACTTGAACTTGAGTCACCCTAGTTACCATTCGTGGGCTCCTGCTGTGAGGGACAGGTCCGTTATATGTAACAACGGGAAGTGGGCGCACTGCATCTATCCATTTAGGTCTCAAGCCTACTAGGGTATCAGGGATTCTTATTCTCAATTTCTCGTGTTAAAAGTCGTTTACTCATCCATTTAGGTCGGATATACCTTCATTCTGTTCAGATCCTGGATCAGAAAATAGAAGAGTGATAGGGAAAGAGTTCACGGTAAACTTGTTACCATATCTACACTTCACTTTAGTTTTTTCTCGTCTTGATTTACGGTCTGAATAAACTAAGAGAACACACTTCACCCTTTTCTACCCCGTCTACCATACTAAAGAGAAATATTCGATTATGAGATGTTAGATTCTCTGTGTCGATAGTCTTGGTCTGGACTTTCAATTCTTAGAATTCAAGACTATGTCTTAGTGATTTGGTGACGACGTTGACGAATCAGTGAAGTCAACACAGGCTGAGAGACTGCGATCCCTGACATCGGACAGCCCGAGGAGACAGGTACCCTAAGAGATCTTCTCATGACCTAACCCAACCGTACGGGAGGAGGTCCCCTAGAAGGCCTGGGTCCCTGACTTGGGCCCAGAGGACGTGACGTCCGTCTAAACAAATGGTGACTCGGTGGTCCCTTCGTGGTGATTTGGTGGTACTTGTCCAGTTAGGAAGGAATATTCGACACTCACTCTCGTCTTCTGTCCATGTACACTTCTGAGGACTGTTTCTTTACTGCGTTTCGTACACTATAAAATTTGATTTACTTTTAATTTTCAAATGTTTACTTTTGAACACTGATATCGATTGTGTTATGAACTTCCTATTAAATATTACAATTCATGAGTGTATAATCTTCTTATGAGTTTTTAATTACTCGAGATATACAAATTATAATCCTATTTCTGATTTTTAATTATTCATAGGTAGAGTTTTTAAAATAACAAGAAAATTTTCAATTTTGTTTCTTATATGAACCTTCCTTTTTTTATTTCGGTTATCATCTTTAATTCTTTATCTTTTGTTTTTATGTTATCTCTTCAAGTTTAATAAACTTTTATCGGATTATTTGATTTTTATTTCACCTTTTCTAAACACCTGGATGATACCGTTGGGTGAGGTTATAAGAACGGACCTCTTAAGGTACCTGTCTCCTCGGACCCCCGATATCAGGGGACTCTGTCAGTCTGTGTTGACTCTCTGATTGTGAAAGTGAAAGAAAATGGTCTACATTTCTGAATGTTTTGCTATTGTGAGTTCTGTCACGTCTTAAGCTGGTGTCTATCTGTTTTCTGGTGTTCTTTTGTGTAGAAACATAAAGACATTTACACTAAGTATATAGTGTTTCTACCGAGACGTCTTGATACCCCTTTTCAACCATAAAAAGTTATGTACTACAACCATGTTTTGACTCATTGGAATACTTTTTCATTTCGACTCGGGTGATGTGGAATGTGATATATGTTTTTAGTTGAAGTCCATCTAATATCTGGATCTACGTTTTCCGTTTTGATATTTCAACAGTATCCTTCTCCATTTTCTTACAAGAATACTAGAACCTCAGTTATTTCTAAAGAATTTATCCTGTGTTTTGAACTATAGGTATTTACTATTCTACGTATTTGAGTTGATGTAATTCTTGTAGACAAGTAATTTCCTAGAGTTTTCTTAGTTTTTTATACGTTGTCTTACCCTCCACTATAATCATAAACGTTATGTGACGGTAGTGTTTCCTAGCTATAAGTTTATTTCTTTCTTGAGGATATTATTTTCTTGTTCCTATTGAATAAATTTACTTCCTATTTTCGGAACTTGTCCATCTGTGTTGGTTCAGGAGTCACGCCTACATAGTGTCTACTCTTTTAACTTCCTGTGTCAAGTTCCTTGAACTGGTTCCAAACGATGTCGTCCCTTTCTGAAACGGAAGTGACCAGTTGAGTCTAATCGCATGACCTACCTAGTCGACCACCGTAGGTTTTTCTCTTCTTTGGGTCGAGGTGGGTGGTCTTGAGGTTGTGTTCGGAGGGATTGGTCCTTTGGAACTGTTGGGTGACTATCTTGGGGTGGGTGTCACTCCTTCGAGGTATTATTTCTCTTGAGGTGTTTAATGGTCTTATATTTTTCCGGTGGGGTTTGCGTCGTTATATTGGTTCTACTTCTCTGTCTCCTTATAAGTCGTCCATTTCCTTGTTCTATTTACGGGTGGTTTGGTTTGTTTTCTCCTTCTTCATCCCTTAGATGGACTCTTCCTTAAGGCTTATAACTATCACTTTTACTAGGTTTTAGAACTTTAGTTTTACCTTAGTGTCTATTTATCGGATCTCTGTTCCTAACTCTTCTACGTTCTTTCCAAATTGTTCCTGGATCTTCTTTATTTTTTCTCAGTTTTATATTACTTATTGCGTTATTTACTCTAGTCTTTGTGAGACCTCCGTTGTTTATCATCTTATTGCCTCCGTCTTCTATCCTAATCACTTTATCTTCTATCTTACCATCTTTATTTACTTAGTCTCTCCTTTGTTCTTTTTGCTTAATTTTCTTTACTCCTGTTAGAGTCTCTGGAGGTCCTGTTATACTTTGCGAGGTTGTAAGCTTAATATCCTCAGGGTCTTCTTCTTCTGTCTTTCTTTCTAGTACTCTTTTAGGAACTCCTCTATTATCAACTTTTGAAGGGATTTTACCCCTTCCTTTATTAGTGGGTTCAGGTTCTTTGTGTCTCTCAAGGTTTATCCTATTTGGGTTCCGCTTTGTGGGGTTCTGTGTATAATTAGTTTAATTGTTTCTAGTTTGTGTTTCTTGTTTATAATTTTCGTCGTTCCCTTTTTGTTGTTTATTGTGTGTTCCCCTAAGGGTATTCCTATTGTCGACTAGAAAGTTATCTTTGAGAAGTCCGGTCCTCCCTTACCGTTCTGTATGAATTTCACTACTTTCTGTTATTGGATGTCGGGTCTAATGACATGGGTCGTTCCTAGAGTAAGTTTATGCTTCCTCTTTAGTTTTCGAAATGTCTGTTCGTTTTCGACTCTCTTAAGTCGTGGTGGTTTGGTCGAGAGGTTGTTTAAGATTTCCTATAAGAGATCTGTCCTTTGTGCTTTTCCCACATATTTGGGCTTGGGTTTTGTTATTTCATTTACCATTGCCCTAGTATGAATAGTTATTAATGGAATTTGCATTTACCCAACTTGCGGGGTTGGTTTTCTGTTTCTGACCGGCTTACCTATGTTTTTGTTCTGGGGAGATATACGACGAATGTTCTCTGGGTGGAGTTTTGTTCCCTGTGTATGTCTGACTTTCACTTCCCGACCTTTTTCTATATGGTGCGTTTATCTCTGGTTTTCTTTCGTCCTCACCGTTATGAGTATAGGCTATTTTATCTGAAATTTTGTTTCCGACACTTTTCTCTGTTTCTTCCGGTGATGTATTACTAGTTTCCTTGTTAGGTTCTTCTTCTATATTGTTAATATTTATATATACGGGGGTTATATCCTCGGGGCGTTATACATTCTGTTTACGATTGTTCATACTTTCCCCTTTAGTTGTTATTGTGTTATTATCACCCTCTGAAATTATGGGGTGAGTGTGGATACCTGTCTAGTTGATTTGTCTTTTAATTGTTTCTTTGCGTTTGAAATTTACTATGTAATCTAGTCAATCTGGATTAACTATAGATATCCTGTAAAGTGGGGTTTTGTTACTTAAAGTGAAAAAAAAGTTCACGAGTACCTTGGAAGAGGTCCTATCTAGTGTAGGACCCGGTATTTAGATTTGAACTATTTAAGTTTTTTTAGCTTTAGTAAGGTTCGTAGAAAAGACTGGTATTACGTAATTCTAATCTAGAGTTAATGTCCTCTTTTTGATAATTTTTAAGGTTGTATACCTCCAACTTGTTGTGTGAAGACTTATTGGTTGTTTAGTGTCTTCTTTAGTTTTTTCTTTAGTTTTATACGTATCTTTGATTACTTTTACTTTTGTGTTGTTGGGTTTTGGACACCCTGTGATATTTTCGTCACGATTCTCCTTTCAAGTATCGTTATGTCCGTATGGAGTTCTTTGTTCTTTTTTCAGTTTATTTATTGGATTGAGATGTTGATTTCGTTGATCTTTTCCTTCTCAACCTCTTGGGGTCTCAATCATCTTCCTTTCTTTAGAATTTTTAATCCCGTCTTTATTTACGTTTTCTTTGTTTTCTCTGGTATCGTTTTTAGTTGTTTCGGTTTTCGACCAAGAAACTTTCCTATTTATTTTAACTGTTTGGTAATCGGTCTGAGTAGTTCTTCGTTTCTCTCTTTTTAGTTTAGTTATTTTAATCTTTACTTTTACCTCTCTAGTGTTGTCTGTTGTGTCTTTATGTTTCCTAGTATTCTCTGATGATAGTCGTCAACATACGGTTATTTTACCTGTTGCACCTTCTTTACCTGTTTAAGAATCTTTTCATGTTAAAAGGTTTTGACTTGGTCCTTCTTTATCTTTTAGAATTGTCTGGGTAGTGTTCGTGCCTTTAACTTTGACATTAGTCTTTAGAAGGTCGTTTGTTTTCGGGTCCAGGTCTGCCGAAGTGTCGACTTAAGATGGTTTTTAAAGCTCTTCTCGATTGTGGATAGGAGGAGTTTGAGAAGGTCTTTTAACGTCTCCTTCCATTTGAAGGTTTGAGTAAGATACTCCGGTGGTAGTGGGATTATGGTTTTGGACTGTTTCTACAGTGTTTTTTTCTTTTGATGTCCGGTTATAGTGACTACTTGTATCTACGTTTTTAGGAGTTGTTTTAAGATCGTTAGTCTTAGGTTGTTGTGTAATTTTTCTAGTATGTGGTACTGGTTCACCCGAAATAGGGTCCCTACGTTCCTAAGAAGTTATAGGCGTTTAGTTAGTTACATTAAGTGGTGTAATTGTTTAACTTTTTATTTTTGGTATACTAATAGAGTTATCTACGTCTCTTCCGGAAACTGTTTTAAGTTGTAGGTAAATACTATTTTTGAGAGGTCTTTCGTCCTTATCTTCCTTGTATGGAGTTGTATTATTTTCGATATATACTGTTTGGGTGTCGTTTGTAATAGGAGTTACCACTTTTTAACTTTCGTAAAGGGGATTTCAGTCCTTGTTCTGTTCCCACAGGTGAAAGTGGCGATGATAAGTTGTATCAAGACCTTCAAAACCGGTGTCGTTAGTCTCGTCTTTTTCTTTATTTTCCTTAGGTTTAACCTTTTCTTCTTCATTTTGAGAGTGACAAACGTCTACTGTACTAGGAGATGTACCTTTTGGGATTTCTGAGGTGGTCTTTTAATGATCTCGATTAGTTACTTATATCATTTCAACGTCCTATATTTTAGTTGTGTGTCTTTAGGGAACGTAAGGATATGTGCTTATTACTCTTTCATCTTTTTCTTTAATTCCTTTGTTAAGGTAAGTGGTAACGTTGCTTTTCTTATTTTATGAATCCTTATATAGATGGATTTCTTTGATTTCTGGATATATATCTTTTGATATTTTGTGACTACTTTCTTTAGTTTCTCCTGTGATTATCTACCTCTTTATATGGTACAAGTACCTAGCCTTCTTAGTTATATCACTTTTACTCATATGATGGGTTTCGTTAAATGTTTAAGTTACGTTAGGGATAGTTCGATGGTCGGTGTAAAAAGTGTCTTGATCTTGTTTATTAAAGTTCTAAACATACCTTTATGTTTTTTGGAGCTTATCGGTTTCGTTAGAACTCTTTCTTCTTACCTTGACCTCCTTAGTTGAACGGACTGAAGTCCGAGATGATGTTTCGGTGTCAGTAGTTCTGTCATACCATGACCGTGTTTCTGTCTGTATATCTAGTTACCTTGTTTTATCTTTCGGGTCTCTATTTAGGTGTGTGTATACCTGTGGAATAGAAACTGTTTCCTCCGTTCTTATATGTTACCTCATTTCTGTTAGAGAAATTGTTCACCACGACCCTTTTGACCAGTTGGTGAACATTTTCTTACTTTGATCTAGTGAAAGATTGTGGCATGTGTTTTTATTTGAGTTTTACCTAATTTCTAGATTTACATTCTAGTCTTTGATATTTTGAGGATCTCCTCTTGTATCCGTTTTGTGAGAGGCTGTATTTAGTGTCGTCCTAGGAGATACTAGGTGGAGGGTCTTAAGACCTTTATTTTCGTTTTTATTTGTTTACCCTAGATTAATTTTAATTTTCGAAGACGTGTTGTTTCCTTTTATATTCGTTCCACTTTTCTGTCGGAAGACTTACCCTCTTTTATTATCGTTTACTTCGTTGACTGTTTGTTGATTAGAGTTTTTATATGTTCGTTGAAGACGTCGAGTTAAGGTCTTTTTATTTGCTGGGTTAGTTTTTTACCCGGTTTCTTGATTTATCTGTAAAGAGGTTTCTTCTGTATGCCTACCGATTGTTTGTGTACTTTTCTACGAGTTGTAGTGAGTAATAATCTCTTTACGTTTAGTTTTGGTGTTACTCCATGGTGAAGTGTGGTCAGTCTTACCGACGCTAGGTTTTTAGACGTTCGTTATTTACGACCTCTCCCACACCTCTTTTCCCTTGGGAGGATGTGACAACCACCCTTACGTTTGATCATGTCGGTGATACCTCTTGTCACACCTCTAAGGAATTTTTTAACGTTTATCTTGATGGAATACTGGGTCGTTAGGGTGACGACCCGTATGTGTGGCTCCTTTGGTCTTAACTTTCTCTGTGTACATGGGGTTACAAGTAGCGTCGTGACAAATATTATCGGTCCTGTACCTTTGTTGGATCTACAGGTAGTCGTCTACTTACCTATTCTTTCGACACCATGTATATGTGTTACCTCATAATGAGTCGGCAATTTTTCTTAAGTAAACTTAGTCAAGACTACTCTACCTACTTTGACCTCGGCTAATATGTCTCACTTCATTCGGTCTTTCTTTTTGTGGTTATGTCATATGATTGTGTATATATACCTTAAATCTTTCTACCGTTACTGCTGGGACATACGTTCTGTCCTTTTTACTGTGTCTACACATATTGCCTAAAAACCCGAGTCTCCCTCTCCCTCTCCCACCCTACTAAACCCTCTTACCGTAACATTGTACATATGATAGTACATTCTTAACTTAGCGGTCAGATACAGACTGCGTCCTATGTCGTACGAACCCCGACCACGCACCCCTACTGGGTGTCTCTACAATACCCCTCCCTCCACCCTCCCCCCAAGTACAAACCCTTACGTACATTCTTAATTTCTAAAATTTATTTTAATTTTTTTTTTTTTTCGGAACTTGTTTTAAGTATCCTTTCCTTTATGACTACCTACCGATTTATTTTTTTCAACAGGTTAGAGGAACCCTTAGTCTATTATCGTTGCATTTTAATGTTTTATGTAGTGTATAGACGGTCAGTTTTTACTCAGACTGTTTCCGTTCACGGCCGGTCCCACTGTTCGTTCCTTTGAAAATATGTTACGACCCGCCCTACACGTTTAACGACTTTGGTGAGAAAGTGTAATCACTCGTTTGCACTTCTATTCGTACAAGATACTGGGTCGTTAAGACGAACTCCCTTTACGGGATCTCGTTACATACACGTATCCTTGGTCTCATGTATATTCTTACAAATTCTCTTGTGACAAGGATTGTCGGTGTTGGATCTTTAGCGGGTTGATCGTCAGATCGTATCTTGACTATTTGACACGATATAAGTATATTGTCATAATATGTTGTTACTTTTGTTCATTTAATCTCGATATTGTACCTACTTAGAATGTTTGTCATATAACTCGTTTTGTTCGTTTTATACTTTATTATATAAGTCGTACTAAATTAATTATACTTCAAGTTTTCGTCCGTTTTAATTTAGTAATAAAATAACTATTTTATTACCACCATTTTAACGTTTCTTTTCGTTCCTTCTTTAATAGTATTTTCAGTCTTATTGCAAAAGAAACACACCACTTCTCTCTCCCAACACTAGTTATCCCTGGTGTACCGTTTCCCTTTGCAAGATAAAGAATTGAACCCACCGTCAATGTGTCTACAAGTAATATATTACCAAACGATAAAGTATATAAATATTAGACATATTAAAAGATATAAACACAGTATAAAGTGTGTTAAAATTTTCTCGACTTTTTTCTTACGACTACGGAGGTCGTGTATATACGGTTTGTTACGAAAAGGTGTTTCTGTCAAGTTTCTCCTGAAGTCATACAGAGAACTCTGTCCTATCACTAAAATTCTTCGGTGAAAGAGGGTAAGACATAAAAGTCTATTAATTGAATGGGTCACCACTGTCGTATAAACTACACCAACGAACACCATATCTATTTATGGGGTGAGAGTAGGGTCCGGGGTGAGAACTGTGCTTACAAGAGTACTTACAATGTATCTCGGAGGTCAAACGCCAATGTCTAGTGTTACCGACATTCTCCGTATCCTGTACTCACGAGACGACCTGTCCCACTCACTTCGTCTGACCGTCCCTACCCCTCCCTCCCCGACCAGAGATTTAGTCCCACCTATATTACTTCTGAATGGTACAAACCGGTCATCACGATGTACCCTGTACAGACGACTGGTCTATTGCATAAAGTGGAACCTTTAGAAGTGTCTACGGTCTCAGGACCCTATCTCTCTTCCCGTTTATACTCACCCGGACTAAGGGGACAAGGTCCAATACTGAAAGGAGGAAAAGTAGAGGTTTAATTACATTTAGGATTAAAGAAAAAAAAAATCGTAAATTAATTAAAAAATTGTGGTTTTTGTAAAACATGACCGCATATCGACTAATTGTCACAACACCGTCAAAGTTCACTTATCGTTTCCCTGAGTCGGCATCTATGTATACATAGGTAAGAGGGGGATTAAAGAATTATGATTTATTCGTAAAAACATAATGGCAAGCCACTGTTCATAAAACCGAATATGACATGTGAAGGTGGAAGGAGTTGAGGTACTGGGAGTAAAGGTACACAATAAGCCTTGAACACATACAGATAAAAGTGGTGACGTGGTATTCGAGGAAATTCATATCCTTGATACGGTAAGTAAGGACACTAGGATAATAAGATTCAGGGTTCTCGATAGAAACAAGTCTATTTACGAGACTTTTGTTTAATTGTTCGGGAAACATTGCGAACACACACACACATGTCCTACCTCCCACTAGTGTCTCCCTTTTTTCACTACTCTTTCTCGGAACCTTAATATCGTGTTTTTGACCGGTTCGGTGTTCAGTTTGAATGAACCCCTTTTTTCGAGGGTGATTTCTAAAGGTAAGAGGGGGTGATATTTGGACAGACGAATCCCTATAGACTGTACAATGGCGAAGACGACATGTAGTTTCTCGCACTACCTAAGACGTAGAGCTTCGTCCTCCAACGGACACGGTCGTATTTTTTAGAGTAGCGTCAATCCGTGGACATGGAAAAACCACTAGAGTAAGAAATCTAAGAACTAGTCTTCGACTTTACTTATATTTTCCATCCCAATTCTCCTTATGTACATTCTACTACTGTCCACTGTTACGGGGAATCGTTAATAAGGAGTCGAAACTATTTGGTAAAAAAAAAAAAAAGACCGACAGGTCCAGTTAGTGGTGATATACATCTGGTGAGATCGATTCTAGGAGAACTATCCCAGAATTATCGGAAAAAAGAAAGAAGTTAACTTTATAGGATACTTCAGATTGATTTTAGACTTAAGGAATTAGTTGGTCTCTCTCTTGCCTCGTGAAGACCCCGAATTTAAAAACAATTTATAACAGAGCTCTCTCGAAACGAATTGTAAAAATCTTAGGGAATGTAAAATTTATGGTCACCTACATCATCCTATTCCGTCTCCTAGATGAGGAATAGGTCGAGCGGATAACCCCCGCCCCACGCCCCACCCCCAGTCCGGGTTCGACGTACCGAACGTCCTAGAATCAAGAGACTGGTCCCTGACTTGAGACCGGGACCGTCATTTTCGTGATTCAGGATTGGTGACCTGGCGGTCCCTGAAGGGTCGAGTAGATAAAGTTTAAACTACAAAAAAACCGGGGACACATTAGTCCTCACTCGAAACGAACCAAGAATTCGGGTCTCGGTGTCACCAGGAGGTGGGTTAGTTTAGTGAAAATTCCGGAAAATAGGGGTTCCCCATACCCCATCTTGATTCCTCTTTCTCCCGAAGGGACCACCGAGTCTGCCATTTCTTAGACGGACGTCATGTCTTCTGGACCGAAGTTAGGGACCCAGTCCTTCTAGGGGACCTCTTCCCTTTCCAATGGATGAGGATGGAGAAGAACGGACCTCTTAGGGTACCTGTCTCTACGGACCGTCCGACGTTAGGCACCCCAGTGTTGCCCCTGATTGTGAAACAACACAGACACCCCTGTGTTGATTCCCTGATTGTGAAAGTGGAAAAAAATCCTCTTTCTTCGATTATGTGTTCCTTTTGTCGATGGGTTCCCTCTTATTCTCTTTTTAGTACGTAAATAAAACGTTATGTCTCCAGTGACGGTGATGTGAAGGGTTTAATTAAAGGGAAAAATCAGAATTGAGTGGCTTACGTAGGCTAGATCCTGTCGTTTGGCTAAAGCTCGTTGGGTTTGTCGACAGTCCGGACTCCTAGCAAAGGGAAGTCCTCGATTCTTCTTGTTTTGGTTTCCCGTCCTCGTACACCATTCGGTGACCGTCCACTGTGTCAGTCCACGGTACTTCGACGGTCAGAACGACCGACGGTACAACCGAAACGGTCAAGTCGACGAAGGATTGATTAAGTCGGTATTGGACTCCGATAACAGTCCCTGAAAAGGGGTGGTCAGGGGAGGTTTGAGGTTGGAGATGGGGACGGTTCGGAGAAAAGAGATCCGGTTCACTAAACTCGGTTGTGGTATATGACCGTCTCTTCCTGGTGGGTAGAACCCTCTGTCGTGTGAGGTAGTTCGATTGCTCGTCCCGGAGAGACCGGTTCGACACCGTGTTTCGTTCGTCGGACACTCATAGAACCTGGAGGACAGAGTTGTTCGATCTCCTCTCTATGTCGAGAGAGAGGTCCTGGGTCGACGAGACGACGAAAATTGTACGTTTATGTCTGGAGGATCATCTCATCCCACCCCGTGTCTCAAGGATTGATTTAGGTCCGTCGAGATACGACCCGTCTTAAAACGTGGTTCAACAACGAGGTAATTACAGTTAGTTAGTAAGAATTATGGTCCTTCTTTCAATGTTTTACGAAGAGTCAAAGGTTCATAAAGTGACTGATTAATCTTAAGATTTATCCGTGAGGTGGGGGACCCTTTGAAGTTTCCCCTATGTGTCTTCCTACGTGATTTATGAGATAGTCATAGTCGTCCTGTGACCTGTTATGGGTGACCGGTCGGAACGGTCCGGTGGGAACTGTTGGTCTCCAGAGTCCGTTAAAATTGTCTTAATTAATAATAGTGTTGGTTTTCGGGGTAAAAGGTCCCCGACCTCTTGGTGTAATAAGTTCGAAAACGAGAAAGAGAAGGAGATACGAGGGATAGTAACCTGACATAGAAATAAGGAAATAATAGTAGAGGGAGTATTTTGCCTTTCCTCTTTTATTTTCACCAATATTCTCTTTCGTTTTTATAAAATCTGAGATAATTGACATTTGTCTACCCCTTCCCTTCGTTCCCCTACCTATTCGTCCCTGGTTTATTTTTAACCAGTCTTTGCCGAGTTGACTAATTAAATATTCCCTCTTAAAAGTAAATACCTATGGTTTCTGTATATCCAAAAGAGAGAAGAGTAGTACTGGTGTGAATGTCTTGGCACTAGTATAATCGTCGTTTTTACTGTCTCCTCGCGGGTGTTATCCCGTCTTGATCGTTTTATAGAGAGTCTGAAACAACTATCCCAGACCTTATAGTACCTTCATACGACAATTCTCATCCCTGGACCCCGCGTTCGGAGACTGGATGTTTAGGTGCCTCCTTCATGTGATTTCTTTCGTATCACTCCGAGTTTAGATGAGACTCTTACAAGACAGTCGTTCATGATTACCATTCCTGTAATCGTTCCCTACCACCACTACCTTCTCCGTCCGTCCCAGAGTCGACCTAGGACCCTAGGGACCACCCCACACCCCGACAATTGTCGGAGTAGCAAAACTGTACGTTTTCCTTCGTTTAGCCTAGACCTATACCTACCCTCCCGTATTTAGGGATCAGGGTCCTACTCTGTAACGTTCTAACCTTGGTGTAAAAATTTATTTACTTTGATGGTCCCACTTTCAGTATAGTCGACTGTTATTTGATCCTATTGTACGACACGACTTTCTCTTTTACCTCTCACAGATTATTGGTTTAATATTTTATATATATAGATCGACCTCATTACTTTACCTCCTCCTTGTACTTATAAAGTGTGGCACCAGCGGAGGCTACGTTAACCGTCGTCGTGGACGGTTGTCCGTACTCACTACACCGGTACCGGACCCCTACCTTACTTTTTGAACTTCTCTTCTCTGCTACACCCACTCCTCTCGATCCTCGTCTCGACCCATGTGTTTCTCTACGGATGGTAGTCCTAAGACCCTCAGTCGTAGGAACCCCTACCATATGTTCAGTATCCATGATAAAAGATTTAACGACCGAGAGACATCTCCTTACCCTCTTTAATTTAACAATCATCCTCAGGGGTCCTATGGTCAAATGAGACTGTGTCTTTTGTCATAGTAATGTGTCTGTCGTTAGACTTTGACATGAGAAGTGTGGGAAGTGAGTCTCCTGTAAACCTACGAAGATGTCGATTTTTAATATCCCGCGTAACGGTCTCTTGAGTCGTAAGTGTATTCAAAACAACGACAACAACCTCAGCGATTCAGTACAGGTTGAGAAGCGTTGAAAAGGAAAATAGAAGGTTTCTGTGTCTATCAAAGACTTACTTTCGTTCCTGACGAGAGATAAGGTGTTTAATTGTCTAATTCTCTGGTTATAAGGTTACCGGGTGGACTCATTTGAGTAGTCGAATTTCAGACAAACTTCCCTTTTTTTTCTGTAATTTCTTTTAACGGTCCTCCTTTTATACCCTGTCAATGTATAACTTTTTCCTGACCCTAGTCTTTGATCTTCAGGATAACCCTTTTTCTTCAAAAGTAAGAAGACTAAACCGTTGGTCCCGTGATTTTAATCTTACAACAAAGAAAATTTTTTTTTAACATACCGTTCTTTACTCCGGGGTTCTATTGTTATTACTTTCCTTACGCAGAGTTTTAGGTGAGATGATAAAAGTGGGTTTATCTCTCTAGTTCTATTCGTAGAGGAAACGTATCCTATATCGGGGTTTGTATGAAAGTTTAATGAAAACCACTAAACCCACTAAGTTGAAGTACGAGGTAATTCAAATCTTCAACAGTTGGAATACTGTCTACATTCATGTGTTTGGGACTTGTACTCTTGACTTCAGATGGACCAAACTCGGAAACAAATGATAAAGTCGCGAGAGTTTTACTGGTAATTTATCTAAGATTCTTCGGTAGTCTCTAGGAGATTCCCGTACTCTTTGTCTGGATACCCTTTACTCCTTTACGATCCTCCAAATGAATGACATGTCTCATCCTGACGTAAAAGACGACCTAACATGCTGTATGACTTGTGACCTTTGAACCTTGGTGATCTCTATACATATGGTTCTTTTTTCTTTAAATCCTTTCTCTATATTACTTTTGTCCTTTTTCCCGTAATGAGGATATGAAGGAAGAATAGATTAGAAATGTGTATATGAATAGTGAAAATATTAGTTCTTATTTTTTAATTACTTATTACGTAGGTAAAGAAGGAAGGAAATTCTGAATCCCTGAGGGGAGAAAGTCGAAACTCACTTCACAAAAATTTTTCGAGTGGATCATGTTCAGAGGAATAAGTCGTCTTCCATACAACTCGTGAGTGAGATCACTCACCCTGACCAAGAAGGACCCATGTTTAAGGATGTGTATTAACGTCACCTGTGGTGTCTCATTGTACTACACTAAACGAGACCCGATCAAAGAGGACAGGGAACATTATAATTGTATTTGGGTAGAAAAATAACATCATTACGACCTCCCACTGACAGTTTGGGAATACGGTTTCGAACGATGGTACTTACAAAGTCGTACGATTATGTCGACCGAAAGGTTCTCCTATCGAGGAAAAGGGTCCGTGGGGTCTCCAATAGTATAGAAGTCTCAATTCTCAAAGGTCTCTGTATATAAGACCAAATCTCAACACACGTAAAACGGTTTGTTTCTTTCTCAATATCTTTTCTTTACGGTTTATTTCCGTTTGTCCAGACAGTGGTTCAACCCGATGAGAGTTGGTCCTTTGAAAGAGGTCAAAAGTTCTGTGGACGGGTTGACCGACATACTAAAGGAAAGGAGTCCTAGAGATTGTAAGAATTGTCCCCGCGAGGGTAAACAGAGTACTGGAACGGGTTGTACGGGGACCCCTAAGATAGACACTGTCCTCTACTCTAGGTTTTACAACAATTTTCTTGTTCGCAGGTCAAACATCCATGACATAGTACCATTGTCTACTCTGTTAAACCTCCCTTCTTAATTCAGATTAAATGGAGGCGTTGACGTAGTGTCGATGTAGAAACCTCGACAACTTTAGGTTGACTGCATTCTTAGCCAGGAACTGTATTACCTCGTATAACGGTACTTGTCGTATCCGACCGGCAAGAGCAAGGTCAAATTTATGTTAGTACGGTGGTAGTACCGGACCCGGTGTCCCTTTCCCTCCTTTCTTAATCGACGTCCATTCTTTCTTTTGACCTTTGTCGTCTATGTACTTCTATTACTGACACATACATACGATGTTTGTTTCAATTCTGTAAATTTACGTTAGGAACAGACTTAAGGGTGTTAAGAACCTTAAAAATAAGTTCACTTGTGGACATTTAGGAAAGGGTTATGAGTGAGATAGTATGACCGTGTAATCTGTTCGGGAGGAAACACAAGAGGATTGTCGGACATGTTTGGAGGTAGTATCGTGAATAGAACGTGACATTAACAAATCCATATAGTGGGGGTGATATATGACTCGAGGGACTTTCGTATTTAATGTTATTGAAGGTAGTAAGGGGTCAGTGATAGTATATTACTTGTATTTTCCATACGTGACTTGTTTACCTATGATCAAATTTTTCTGAAGGAGTAAGACAAAAAATTTTTGTAAAGTGAAAAGAGATGGTCGTAATAGGTAGGAAGTCTTTTTGAAAGTTAGAAACAGGAGGTTCACACGTGAGGTGTGTATTTGGTCTAGTACAGTGAAGGGATGGGTTATGGAAGGTTACCGAAAGGTAAGTAAGTCCTATTTTAGAATTTGAGATCACCGGATGTTCCGTTTCAGGTAAGACGTAATGACCGGTGACTGCGAGGAGTTGTGCAATTCGTCGAGAGTGTAGTGCCAGAGACGTAGACGACAAGGATGACGGTCACGTAGACAGTAGGGGGAAGTGAAAAGACTTCGTCGTCAGGGGGGGAGAGGGGAGAGAGAGGGTGGATGAAAACGAATTGAGGGGAAATTTCGTCAAAAGTGGTGTGTTACAAGGTGTATAAGTAACAAAATACCCAGATGAAGGGAAGTGATGTTTATTTTCAAGGTACCGGAGTCCGTGTCGCGAGGGGTCCCTGACGGGGTCCGGGTAAAGGTCGGGGTCGGTGGGGTCGTTCTACCGATGGTCGGGTGTGAGGGGTCCCTGATGCGGACGGGTGCACGTGAGGTCGAGGTCGGTCGGACGGTTTCGGCGGTCCACGCAAGATGTGTCCTCTACGAGAGTGTGTTCCGGTGAGAAATTCTGGTCCTTTCCATCGACAAAACGAATTTAGGTATCTTTGTTTACGGTTTTCAGTAAGTTTTACTTCTCTGTACTACAAGGTTTGTTTTGTTTGGGGTCTTTTTTTGGGATTACTTTCTCCATTCATTAAATGGACTATTTCTCAAGTTTCTTCGTTAGTATTATTGCGGGTGGTTTGAACTCTCTTCTTACCTTCTTGAGTCACTATTGAGGTGTTTCTCAATCTTTTATATTCTTTTGGTTAGTTTTCACTTCTGATGTTATTGACTTTTTAATGCGATGTCCCTTAGTTGTTTAATCTACTTTGTCTTCTTGTCTATACGTTAGACATTCTGTCTTATCACCTTTAGTTGGTAAGCCTTGTCGTTTTTTCTTAAAAAATTCACTCCTCTGAATTCCCTGAGGACCCTGTTGTAGCTTGTATGATTGAAAGCGTAATATCCTAAGGGTTTCCTCTCTTTCCTTGCCTTTTAAATAAACTTATTATTACTGACTTTTGAAGGGATTGGACACCTTTATTTATAGTTCTCGGTCCTTCATGTCTCTAAGGGTTTATTCTACTTGGGTTTCTCTAGAAGTGGTACTACATAAAATTAATTTTACCGTTCTCAATTTCTGTCTTAGAGTTTCCGACGTTCTCTTTTTGTTAGTGTATGTTCTTTTTAGGACATTCTGATAGTCGACTAAAATGTCCGGTCTTTCCTTACCGTGTTATGTAAATTTCACGACTCTCCTTTTCTGCATGATGAATAGGTCGTTTCGATAGTAGGTCTTAACCTCTCAAAGAGTCTGCTCGTTTTGGAATTGTCTTAAGTGGTGTTGATTTCGTCGGAATGTTCTTTACAATTCCGGAGGAAATTCGTCTTTTCCGGTGTTGATCTTTATTCTTTTTACTTACTTTTTTGTTTTATTTTTTATTTTACATTATTATTTTATATTATTTTAAATTTTTTTATTTACTTGCTTTCCTTTTTAGAGTGATCACTTTCGTTTGTGTATCATTTTCGTCACCTAGTTGGTGAATTTTTCGATTATACTTCCAATTTCTGTCCCTCTTGTCGACTGGGAATTTGTTACACCCAAAATTGACGTGACCGAGTGAATATACGTCAAGAAAACGTGATTTATACATACTATTATGATGTATTAGGTACCAACCAACTTAGAAGTTTATACCTTGGTGTGTAGGTCTCTAAGTTGACATTTGAATATGTGTGCAAAATCTAACGTGTCTACCAGTCACGGGGATTGACGGTGTGACAATTTCCCAGTCCACATCATGTTAGTTGATATCATTTGTCAATTCCCTCCCTGAAGGGACACACCAGGTCACCAATTCTTAGACGGAAGGTGACGTCCCCTACACCCAAGTTAGGGACCAGCCTGTCGATTCTACGGTGTACGTCCCACACTCTAGATTCGAGGGTTCGCTGTTGATGACTTGGACTTATAGTGTTCATCTTTCTTCGGACGTGTGACGTTACTTTCTAGGACACACGACGTTGATTCAGGGTTGTTTTGTTATTTATTTATTTTTAATTTTTTTTTATCAATTCCCTATGTGTTTTGTTTTTGTACTGTAGTTTTTGTTCACTCCACACACAATTTTTACCTCGCGAAAACCTTAGAGAAACTTGAATTCACTGATAGTCGAATTTTGTCTGTATATATATATATCAAGTTATATATGCTTGGAATACCATTGTTGTTTGTTACCTATCTGTTTTTTATTTCTCTTTGTTTAGGTGTGTATGATTGTGATTTCCTTAGGTAGTTTGACGTTCCCTTCTTTGGTTCTCTTGTTCTGTCTTTGTCCCTTCTTGATGTTTTTGGTCTTTTTTTACTTGTATTACAGTTATTCGTGTACGGTGCGACACGACACGATACAGTGAAGTCAGCACAGACTGGGAAACGCTAGGATACCGGATATCGAGAGGTCAGAGGAGGAGACAGGTACTGTAAGAGGTCCGTTCTCATGATCTCACCTGACGATACGGGAGGAGGTTATTCGTGTATGAATAGTTATTAATAAAATTTACATTTACCTGATTTACACAGTTGGTTTTCTGAATCCCACCGACTTACCTAATTTTTTTTTACTCTAGATATACGACGGATGTTCTCTAAGTGAAGTCTAAATTTCTGTGTGTGTCTGACTTTCACTTCCTTACCTTTACATTTTCTTTTCTTTTAACCCTGTAAAGAGTATAATCTGTTTTATCTAAAGTTTTGTTTCTAGCATAGTTTTCTGTTTCCCGTAATGTATTACTATTTCCCCAGTTAGGTTGTTCTCCTATATTATAAACGTTTGTAAATTCGTGTGTTGTGTCCTTTTGGATTTATATATTTCGTTTGTAATTATCTTTATTTCCCTCTTTGACTGTATTTCCCTCTTTCACTGTTGTGTCATTGTCATTTCCTGTGATATAAGATGGTTGTAGTTACTTGTCCAGTATATGTCTGTCTTTTAGTTATCCCTTTGGGACTAGAATATACTGTGTGAAGGTCTGTCTTAATTATCTCTTGTAAGGTAGGTTTTCGTTGTCTTGTGTAAGAAAAGGGAGACCCTCAACCACTACCTGTCCCTTCGGACCGTACGACGTCAGGCACCCCAACGTCTCAACCTGTGCTGACTCACTTGACTTGACTTGTAAAAAAAGGTCACGTGTGACTTGTAAGAGGTCCTGTCTAGTGTTCGATCCGGTGTTTTGTTCCGAGTTATGTAAATTCTGACTTTATTAAAGTTCACTGAATAAGTTGGTGTTTTCATACTTGGATCTTTAGTTGATGTTCTTCTTTAGATCTATTTTGTGTCTCTGATTTGATATTCGATGTTTGTTGTTTACCCAGTTGTTTTTATTGTTTCTTCTTTATTATCGACCTTTATTACTTTTACCTTTGTTTTAGATATGCTGTGTCGTTTTCGTCGAGGTTCTCCTTCAAGTGTCACTTTGTCCAGACAAGGGTTCTTTTCTTTTTAGAGTTCGTTAGATTTATATAATTTTTTGGGTCTTTTACTTCTTACTCGTTTCCAGTCACTCATACTTCTTCTTTGCTATTTCTAATCTCGTCTTTATTTACTTTATCTCGGGTTTTTTTTCCTTTTTTTAATTCTTAACCGAGAGACTTTCTATTTTAGATGTTTGGGAATCGGTCTGAGTAGTGTCTTTTTCTTTCGGGTTTATTTTAATCTTTACTTTCTCCTTTTTAATGTTGACTATGGTGTCTTTACGTTTCCTAATATTCTCTTATGGTGTTACTATACGGTTGTTTAATCTGTTGGATCTTTTTTTTCCCAGTACATCTTTGTCTTTTGGACCTATCTGGTTTACGATGATTGTTTTAACTTAGTCATTGGGTATTTGAGGGGTTTTTGTGTTCAGGTCCAGGTCTACCAAAGTGACCGTTTAAGATGGTTGTGACTCTCAATTGTGGATAGGAAGAGTTTAATAAGGTTTCTGACTTCACCTTTCTTGTGAAGGATTGAGTAAATTACTTATTTTGTAACGGAACTATGATTTTCGACTGTTTCTGGTATGCTTCGGTTTTTTTCCGGTTATAGGGACTACTCGTATCTGCGTTTTTAGGAATTGTTTTATAATTGTTTGGTTTATGTTATGTAATTTAATAATATTGAGTTTTTCAAGGTATTTCGTTCCCTGTAACGAAATATGTGACGACCTTATGGGCGTGGGTCTGATCCCGACTGTGAGTCATACGTCGACGATTTACTTACACATTGTGAGTCGAAGATCGAGGAGTCAGACTCTTGGAGTTCACAGGTCATAATCAGAGATTTAGAGGATTAGTTTTTTCTTGATTCCATGATTAGTTTCTCTTACCCGAAATCCTCTTAAGGGACCGTCAGGTCGTCAATCCTGGGTCACGAAAGTGACGGTTCCCGGGTCCAAGTTAGGGACCAGTCCTTTGATTCTAAGGTGTTCGGTGTACCACACGGGGGGTGGGTGGGTTTTTTCTCTCTCTCTTACCCGAAGGAATAATTTGCTTAAAACCTCCTTTTTCTTGTGGTTTTCTTGTGACACGGTTCTTCTATATCCCCCCTTTTCCTCTTTTCGAAGTTGATGTACCGAGAATCTGAAAATGAAAAGGAACAGTAGAATGGTATATAAATAACCTCTGTTTCAATTACCTCTTAGTGAGAGTTCAGAATTTTTGACTTGGTTTCCCTTTTTCTCTTCTTTACCGGGAATGGACGACGTTTCTCCAATTCCAATCCCACCCGTCGATTCTGGGTCTTTGCTAGTACCAGGGACGCCTTACAGACTTGAGGTCAGGATCCTTTCGTTTTCCATATGTTTCTTTTTATAATTAAAGGTTCTTTTGAAGTCGGATAGTGTATGTTCTCACCATCTGGTTGTGTTACTAATTTTTCATTTAGTTCATGTCACTTCCCCGTATAAAATTTATTTCTGTCAGTGTTTAAGATGGTTTCTTGTCTTTCTCCTGAAATTTGACTGTGATAATAAAACTGTAATTCTGAAGAGGCGAGTAGTATTAAAAGATGGTATGACAAAAGTAAATTATAGGGAATAAAGACATCGATGTCTTCTTTGACGAATTTATGTTTCGTCTTTTTCTTGTGTTCGTCTTTAAAGATAAACTACCTTTTAAACATTTACTACCGATTAGAGACCCAGGGAAACTTTCCAACAACAACTTAGTGTGTTTCTGTGACCCTAAAAACCGGGGGCCTCCTCTTATTAAGTTAGACCCCGGTCTCTGTTCCGAACTAGTGAGTCTCGAAAACACATTATTTCAAAATAATTTCATATTTCCTCTATCTCTTTCGAAAACCGTATCCGTAGTCTTCCCCCGTCTTTCTCAATGGGGGGACGATCAGAAGTCCACCTACAATATATCAGTGATCGTCGGACAATTATTTCCTTTCCTTACAGAATTTTGAGTCTTACCATGGTCCAGGGAGTGAGTATTCTACGTAAAACCCTATTAGAACCGTGGTTTACCAAGTAGGACCCGGTATTTTACTAATTGAACTTAGAACATCTCCCTGTCCAATGGTGTGTTTATCAAAGCAAATGTATCTAATCCCGTTCTTATAGACTCATATTGTATGACCAAACAGTTCATCCAAGACTCGATAATCCGTCCTGACTGAACTTCTGTCTCAAACCCCTTGTAATCGTATCGAATTCTGTTTGTAAAGGTATTTTTTACTCAACCGATAGAGTTCCAAACTCTTATCAATTGAAGTCCACTTTGGTCCACAGTAATACCGTTGTGTCATAAAATTCTCTTTGGAGGAAAATTTAAACATATCTCTTCCTTTTTTTATAGTGATCGAACAAAGGAGGACGGCGAATTCTCTTTATTATTACAGACTGTGAACTCCGATAAAGGAGGCAAACCTCTGGGGACCGGAAGGACGGACAATGGGATAGTGGAAGTTCAAAAGTATTTTATATTAAACTAAAAAGATATACGTCTCCTACCATTCGTTGTTTTTAAGAATTAGACTAAAAATTTTTCTTGTCTCATTTTCTCTCTTTCCTCGAAAGAGGACCCAAACCAGTGTGTGGTGATATTGGGGGAATGGCGAATCTGTACAGGGTCTGAGCCTATGAGAACAGGAGTCTTAACGACTCCTAGTTGAGAACTGCTCCCACTTTCTGTCGTGTTCTATGTAACAACATTACCGGAGCCGTCCATAGTTGAAGGGTACGGAAACTAAGACTTTCTGTTTTTTCTTGATCCAGTGGTGTTAAGGGATGATGAGATTCAAACCCTAAAACTTAATACTGTAGGAAATTGGTTTACGATCTATGATGTTTCAGAATTCATCATAGGGTGAAGAAAGATTATCCAGTTAAAAGAAGTAAATACAGAGATTCATGAAGAAACAAAGTAAGACTGGGCGGAGAGCTGATATCGTGGAGAAGAGACGGTAAGAAGTGGAATAAGACGGCAGTGATCGACGGCAATGTCTTCGAAGTATACCGTCCTTCAAATAGACCAAGTCAGTGGTAACATAGAAGTCTCGGAACTTGTTACCAATCATGTTTCATCCATGAGTTATTTATCGACAACTTATTTACCTTAAGAGTAAATTTTAATGTAAGTATGAGGAGGTTTAGTCCTATGGTAGTTTACTTTTTTTCCCTTATCTCGTTGACAGTACCAGGGTCCTATTCGTATTGTTGGATTCCAACTTTTTACCCAGTGATTTAGGTCTTGGGGACTGAAAAAGTCGAACGACCAGTCATCGGTTATAAAATCCATACTATTGTGACAATGAAGTGAGTGGTAAGTATGCGGTCTAGAAGTGAACTGCCAGTAGACGGGGTCTATGTTACTCACCGTATCATCCCACTTTACGTCGGGTCAATTGAGGTGCTAGTACTGGGACATGGTTTTTTTTGCACCAAACGTTTTGGTTTTTTTCACTAAGAAGTATAGGTAATGAGTTTCGTTACCCGGTTACCTGGTACGAGTACCAGTATTTTCTAGAGACTAAAAGTGAGGTACACTTTTTCTGAGTTCCCTGACGACGACATTCTAAACTGGTACTCTCAGTGATTGATGTAGTTAAATAGGTTATAATAAGGGTTTGAGAGTACCCTTAAGGGTTTCGGAAAGAGGAGGTTTAAGTCGAAGTAAACGTAAACCCTATATGACGGAACGAAACAATGACCGGTTAACATAACATAAAGAGGTTGGTCGATAATCGTAGAGTTTTTATTTCTGGTTAAGACATTGAATTACTTCTTTAAGAGTTTCACGCCAGTTCTTTGAGATAGGGGTTCTTGAAAAATCCTTTGGGGTCGTTACAATCTTTACTAAAAGTATTATTATGATTTTACGATAAATGGGAAAAGTGAGAATAAAAGGGTACGTATATGTCAAAATGTCTCCAATGTACTGTACACTACTACAGTGACGAAACTACCGATTATCTAATATAGGAATATATAGAGTGTAAAAATCTTCAAGAACCAAAGTTAAAGTTTATACCATTTTTGACTGTTTATACGTGTATTTTTGAGAGACCCCAGGAGTTATTCAAAATTCTCATATTGTTCCAAGAGTCTGGTTTTTCAAATTCTTGACGACTAAAATTCTATAGAAAATATTCTATAGAATATTTGGATAAATATTCAAATATTAGACATAACCTTAGTGTCTATTTCATCACAGTTTAATCGTCATAAAAACTCCATGGTATGACACCACTTTTTGTGGACCCAAAACCTCAGTCTGTCTATGTTTAAGTTTTAAGTCAAGAAGTTAAATGATCTGTGCACACACAAACTCACACACACGCACACACTCACTTACACACACAATCAGTGAGTCAACACAGACTGAGACGTTGGGGTACCTAACATCGGACGGCCCAAGGAGACAGGTACCTTAAGAAGTCTGTTCTTATGAACTTACCCAACGGTAAAGGAAAAAGTTCTGTGTACATCTAAAACCATTTATTGAATGAAAGAGATTTAGAGTTTAAAAAGTAGACGTTTTCCTTCAATTGTCGTAGAGATGGTCGTCTGTCAACATTTCTAATGAAATTTTTTAGATCAAAGAAAGAGAATACGGAAAGATAAAAGGGTGGTACGTTTGTACAATGAATGTGTACCGACCAAGAGTTATTCAAACTAATTGATAGGAGGGGAAAGGGTTCTCCGAACTGTTACCTGAGACGAAACCCTACTACTACCTCGGATACGGTCGAAAGAGGGAGAGAGGGGTCACCCAAATTTTCCATTGTACTAAGAGGGAGTCCATCGTAAATTTGAAGTCGACAGATGACCGAGTGGATGGTAAGATAAAAGTCACGGAGTTTACCGTGGACCGTGAGTCATTCGGGACGTATTCAGAAACGACTTCCTTACTTATGTATTTGTCGTATGACAGTGACAAAGGGACCTCTTCTCGGGTATAGGTCGGTGACCGATATCTCTATTCATGGAGATCATGTACGAAGTGGTGACGTAGGCATCAAGGTTTGTCTAGTTGGGGTCAATAAGGAGAGTGTAGACTGAGGTGACGTGGTCCCCTGTCCAAAAAAAAGGAATCTGGAAACTTCCCCACTCCTCACCCTACTTTCTACATTTGTATTACAATAGTTTTTCTCGTGTCATTAGCTTCGTGGGTTTCCATGTGACTATATGATTTTAATTCCCTTTTCCCTTTTTCTTTAAATTTCTCTGATTTCCTTCTACGTTCTCGAGAATACATAGAGTTTATATTTTGTCAAATAAACCACCTACTATGACATTTTGATATTTGACGTTTTTCACATGAGAATAAAGGAAGAACTGAGAACCCGTCACCTGTTTTACTAATTTTGAGAGTAATAAGGAAATTTGTGAACGAGTTCTCTGACCAATGTCTAGACTTGTATACATAAAACAGTAATTTTAAAAGTCTTCGGTGTGCCTCTTTAGTCGGACATTAAGCTTTTGTTGTCTTTTTTCTGAGGTCCTCTTCCACTCAGAATACACATATCCTGACTGTGAATACCGAGTCGTTGTTAGACAGAAATTATAGACTTAATAGACACGATATCAGTCTTGGGTTTAATGTTATTGTGATGATGGAATGTCCACTTTTCGTAGAACGTCAAAAGTTTCAACTAGACTAATTGTTGGGAGACTCCATCCGTTCATCCATATTATTATAGTCAAATATCCACTCTTTTACGTTAACCCTGATTTTAGGATAGAAGACCTCATAAACCTTCCACCCCTCTTCTTTTACTTTGATGAGTCGTAAATGTTTTGATTTTTCGGTTTATAGACATTGTCTTCCCCCTTTTTTCGATAGTAACTTTTGTTTTGAATTCATCAAAATTCAGATTTACAACCGTGGACATTCTTTCATGTTTTTTAATTCAAGTTACTGACATAAATAGAAGTGACAAAATTTTAATGTTTCATTGAAAAGATAATATTACCGTATATTTGTAGTCGTAATCTCTTCGTTCACGAATTTTCCCGTGTTGTCAAAATGAATAGAACATGGGACAGGTACTATTCGTAAATCGGTTGACCATGTGTCTTTATTTCGGTTACGAATTTATTTATTTTATTCGTAAGAAGGTTCCGAAGTATTTATGTAATAGTGTCCCTACGGAGAAAAGTGAATAAAATGAAATAGGGAAATTATCCTAGACAGTTGAAAAAGATTACTCAGACTACGTACTTTGTCTAAGTTTCCTTCTATGTTTCTGTCTGTCGACACTCCTTGAAGTGGAGGTTATTCGAAGTTTTTTGTGTAATTTTCCTTTCGACATACTGTCTTACCTTCGGAAACAACACTAACGAACATTGTTAGGTCCTTTTCCCTCTCTCGTTTTTGTCTATCTACTTATCACTGTCCGTCACTTTTCTATGAGACTCTTCTTTATAAACTCGGAAGTTGTTCGATGAGTGATCCTGACTTGTTGTCTACCTTTTAAAGATGTCGTCGATGAGTTTAGGTCTCCCTCCCCTCCTGTGAGAGTCTTACCTGGTCAAGCTACGTGTGAAGGGTTACCCTTGGTCCCCTTCATCATTTTTCTCTCCTACTCGTGTCCTAAACCGTCGTTTAATTATGAAAAAATCATCAGTGAAGTTTCTAATTCGGACTTAATGTACCCGAACTGTACGTTTTCATATTCGTGTAATTTTATTAAAGTGACAGTTAAATGAACCTTCGAGTTCGATTTTTTTATTGTAAAATTTTTAGATCCAGCATTTATATAAGGGAAAATTTGTTTATAAAAAACGGGTCCGATTATATTTTCTAGTCCAATGCGATTCGGGGGACCGAATTAGGAGTACCCTCTCCATAGATCTTGTGTCCAAAAGGAATTTCTAGAGACAAAAGAATAATAAATGAATCACGTCTCTCACAGGGAGAAGTTTCTCTCCATGAGCCTTTCTAATCTTAAAATTTCTCAGGAGATCTAAACTCCCAAAAACAGAAGACTGAGTCTTGATTAAAAAAGGAGAACCTTTATGACAGTTATAATCGAGATCAAGGATTGTTTCGACTGACCATTAAAGAGAAGGACCAAGTCTAAATAAACTTGGTTCCGTTTTCTTGGGACGATTTTTCTCATACGACTGAAGATCTCCTCCTTCTTACATATTCAGATAGGGTTTCCGAGGAAGGTGAACCAATTTATGGTTTCGTAGAAGAAGGTGAGACCAATTCCCCAATGACCTTTAGTTCTCTCAACACTCATGTCTTTTTGTGAATCTTTGCCATCTCTCTCGTAATTGTAATCATTGTAATCATGTTTTAAAAGTCATGGTGTTTATGATTCATATCGTTTACATTACAATAATATATCATTAGGTACGTGAAATGTGTAAGTTCTCGTTCGTATTTGGGGTTGATCCCAGTATGAAAGAGGGAGAGAAGAGACTAAATCCCGGAAACTAAGACTACGTTTATACAAAAGGATACTTTCACTTCTTTTACTAAAGAATGGGACCCGTAAAGTACTACTGGTTTCTCTTAGGTAAATGGATTCCTGGGGTTTAACGAAATCGATCCAGTGTTCCTTTGACGAGACGGTCGAAGTCCACCGTATTTGTAATGAGAATTTCTCACCTCGTCACATTCCGGGAAGAGTAGGGGTACGAGATCCTTTCTAAATTCGGGGTCACCAGATTCCTAGACAAATACGTATATTGTTTAAGTGAAGAGACACTAGATCTTACCGTCATGAACATGTGGTAAGAATCTTGACTCTTTTGTCAGTGATTTTTCACAGAATCATCGTCGATTGAGAGAGTGTCTAGGGGTCAACTCTTTCCGATCAGATTCATTGACGGGGACCAGTCGACTTTGTCGTATTTGACCCTAGGTCGGGGTAGACCGAGGATTTACGACTCTGTCTCTCCCACGAAACTTTCATACGTGTCAATTTTTGATGACTTTCAGTTTCTAACCAATGACCTCCTCACTTATTATTCGAGGGACCTTTATCGTCACTCATCTCCCGTGTCCTAGGTGTCACGGACACGGGTGTAGAAGGACGACCGTACCGACCAGTGTAGACCCACATGAAGTTTTTTGGATCGATCAGACTGCTTTTTGACGTTACCGTCTTCGGGAATCGTCTTGTCTCACGCTGACGGGACAGAGGTTATGTTAGAACAAATATGGTGAAGAGGAATTAAGACTTGAAGACTTTTGACGTCTCGTACTCCGTCTCGAAAATGAAAGGTTGATAGGAGTAGAAGGGGAACCGAACAAAGGTATGATGTCTTAGAATTTATTGACGATAATGTTGTGAGGTTTACAATATGGGTCCTTAGGTTTAAAAGTTGAACGACAAATAATTACCAAACAATCTTGTCGTTCATAATTATAGTATGACGAGGTCGGGTGGTGCTGTGTCCTCAACCCTTTTCAATAGTTGAAAGAAACAATGGTGTTTCTTGGTCCATTTCTGGATGCTCCTCAGGAAGAAAAGTGTCTTACTTTTATCACGAGACACCTGATTGGTACCTAAAAAGTTTCTCAGGTTAGAGATTCTTAAAGATTCCGTTGTTTGTTGATCTTTGTTAAATCGTTGACGATTTATTTAAATTGGTCCGTCTCTTGATATTGTAAATCAAAGTAAAGGGATGACTTAAAGAGTTGTTTCGTGAAGGCAAAAAGGTCATACAGTTAGAGTATCCATGTCGGGAAAGAGACGTAAAGAGTCAAGAAGAGATATGTCAGGATTTTTAAATTTAAGAATAGGGGTTTAATTCTATGACATACATTTGACACTTTCCTCCTTAATAGGGTTGATGAGTTTTAGATGTTCAATAAATTAAAAAGTAGGATCTTCAGACGGACAATTTTCCAAAAGACCTGTACTTTTAGGAAGGAGGTTGGGAGTAAGAGAAATGTCATCTACCATATATTATCTTCCTAAAAGGATAAAGATTTACTTCGGTGTCCTAGATTTTCGGGACAAAGGGACATGATTAGATATGGGTTTTAAGTAAAGACAGTTTCTAAAAAGAATAAAATCACCTTTCGAACTAAGAATTTATGAGGGTTGTCATGTTTCTGACTAGATTGATTTTACACCGTAAAAGAATTTTAATTTAAAAGGTCTCGTTGGTGAAAGGAATCTTATGAAGATTGTACTTGGCAGTTTCGTGTAAATTATAGGAGTCTTTGTTTCTGTGATAATGTACTTTTGTCTTATGAGATTTAAAAAGACAAGGTTGAGTTGATGGGACTGATAACATTCGTTAACGTCAAAACGCGGTCTGTGTTGATCCGACAGGGGACTTGAACCCGTCGAGTGGTCTTTATAGGGTTTGCGCGTGTCAGACCAGGTCCGACCGACTGTGCTGGTCCAGAAGACTTCCTACCTTGACCCGCGTGTACTGCATTACTAACACGGGACAATTGTGTGACGTTCTCCCTTTCTTTCTGTTATGGTTTAGTCTCCGTCCTTGGTTGTCCGAGGATGGACAGTTTGCGGTATAAGGTGTGAATTGTCCACGTGGAGGTTCATGTGAGAAGACCTCCGGTTCCGTTCAGTAGGATTGTTAAGACTTAATTATTATTATTCATCTCAGTCGACAAAGTTCGAACCGAGAGGAGAACGAACATTACAAAGTCACAAATAATGATCAAAGTTTTGTTGACTCTGACGTGTCGTAAGGAGAGTAATTTCTACGTAATTTTATAGTTTTATTTACTTTAGAATAAGGATGATTTTGACAATCTAAAATTCCCCCATAGGGAAAGTTTCCTGCAGTGAAATTTACCAGGAATGTATGAATATTTTTAGAGATATTGGTTTGTGCTCCGTTCTGCCTCCAAATCTGGGACTGAGTCCAAAGAACCTTTGTCTTGACTTTTGGTCGATTTTTAAAACAGGGTTTTCGGATCGATATACTGAAGAAAGGGGACCTTTCTTTACTAGTCTTTTAGGTCCAAGTGTATGATGATTACTCCAACGAAGACATAAATAGAAAAATATATGTTCTCACAGAATGTTTATGTTAGTCATTAATTAGTCGTCTGTACCGGGTAATCCCTGTCCTCTACTAACAAGATTTCTCTTCAACTGATACTTTTTTGATCTTTACTTCCAAAAAAACTCGAGAGATAGGAGCCGAAATGGTCTGTGTCCAAGATCTGACGGTTAAGGTGTGAGCCTACCAGACTAGTAGACTCCGTGAGTCTTAGGTTCCTATAAGGACTTTTTATAAGGTCTGTTTCCCCAACTTGTAATTGTCTGCACAGGAAGGTCCAAGGTCAAGAGGGACACCTCCTTTATAGAGTAATAGACTGTAGAGTCAATCAGAAATTTGCTACGACTCAACGGTTCGATCACCAGATAAAGAGGAGTGGTACGATGGTCGAGAAGGGTTGAAGTCATGAAAGTTGATATTCCGAATTCTAACCTTCGTTCTGGTATTCTCTAAGAGTCTCTGTTTGTCATATTATAAATATAAATGAAAATGTATATACGAATACATATACACTAAATATAAATATTTCAATTAGAATATTTAGTTCTAGGACACTTTGCTAGAGATAAATTGAGATTCAAACCTTATAACAAAATGTCAGACTGAACAGGGACGGTCTGGTAGGTCAGAGTTTTTTAAGGTCTCAGAGTCTTTTCTTTCGTCTTTCATTGTACATTTTTGTTAAGTAGGGAAAATGTCAGAAATTTGAAAAATTCTCTTCCTTCATAAAGAATCAGTGTCAACAGAGAGGTCACAAATTGTTTCTTGAATTGTTCGTGTTCCATGTGTGTGTGAATGATTTGACTTTTTTTATTTTCTTTTATTCGAAAAACATTCAACGGTCGACTTTCCATTGAACAAGACCCGGTTCTCAGAAGTTGCTCGGGAAGCACCGTTACTGTTTGTCAAGGAAGACTTATCCAACGGATAACTTACCAATAGAAAGAGTTGATAAAGTCGATATTAAAAGTGTAAGTAGAAGAGGATAAGATGGGATTAAGAAAAATTAAATTTTTTTCCTCTATGTCACATTAATCGGACCTCAAATAACAAATAAAACGATATGTGAAAGAATGAATTAAGTTCTTAAATTCAAATGATTCTCAGTCCTTATCATGTTCAATTAAGATTATCGTATATAATTATTAATATCTCTTTAGGTCAGTCCTACCCTACTCTAATTCTCCGACCCTCAGAATTAGAAATTGAGTCATAGACAGATGATACTTTGGATTGTTTAGTTTTTTCCATCATTCGAACCGATTCCCTTGTCGGAGATGGTCTGGGATTTTAGGATCCTATTTTCGTGTGCTAACAGTTACGAAGTTTTGTAAGTCAGTCAAGTCAAGTCAACGAGTCAGCACAGGCTGAGAAACGTTGGGGTACTTAGCGTCGTGCGGTCCGGAGGAAACAGGTAGTGATTGAGGGCTTCAAGTGAGTCTGAGTGCAGGTAACTCAGGCACTACGGTAGGTCGGTAGAGTAGGAGACAGCAGGGCAAAAGGAGGACGGGGGTTAGGGAGGGTCGTAGTCTCAGAAAAGGTTACTCAGTTGAGAAACGTATTCCACCGGTTTCATAACCTCAAAGTCGAAATCGTAGTAAGGAAGGTTTCTTGTGGGTCCCGACTAGAGGAAGTCTTACCTGACCAACCTAGAGGAACGTCAGGTTCCCTGAGCGTTCTCAGAAGAGGTCGTGGTGTCAAGTTTTCGTAGTCAAGAAGACGTGAGTCGAAAGAAGTGTCAGGTTGAGAGTGTGGATATGTAATGATGACCTTTTTGGTATCGGAACTGGTCTACCTGGAAACAACTGCTTCATTACGGAGACGAAAACTTATATGATAGATCCAACCAGTATTGAAAGGAAGGTTCCTCATAGAAAGTTAAAGTACCGACGTCAGTGGTAGACGTCACTAAAACCTCGGGGGGTTTTATTTCAGACTGTGACAAAGGTGACAATCGGGTAGATAAAGGGTACTTCACTACCGTGGTCTACGGTACTAGAAGCAAAAGACTTACAACTCGAAATTCGGTTGAAAAAGTGAGAGGAGAAAGTGAAAGTAGTTCTCCGAAAACTCAAGGAGAAGTGAAAGACGGTATTCCCATCACAGTAGACGTATAGACTCCAATAACTATAAAGAAGGCCGTTAGAACTAAGGTCAGACACGAAGAAGGTCGGGACGCAAAAAGTACTACATGAGACGCATCTTCAATTTATTCGTCCCACTGTTATATGTCGGAACTGCATGAGGAAAAGGATAGACCTTGGTCAGACAACAAGGTACAGGTCAAGATTGACGACGAAGGACTGGACGTATATCCAAAGAGTTCTCCGTCCAGTCCACCAGATCATAAGGGTAGAGAAAGTCTTAAAAGGTGTCAAACAACACTAGGTGTGTCAGTTTCCGAAACCGCATCAGTTATTTCGTCTTTATCTACAAAAGGATCATAAGAGAACGAAAAAGCTACTAGGTCGTCTACAACCGTTAAACTAGAGACCAAGGAGATGGAAAGGATTTTGGTTGAACTTGTAGACCTTCAAGTGCCAAGTGCATAACGACTTTAGACCGAACCTCTTAAAACTCGTAATGAAATGATCGCACACTCTACTCACAGTAACACACCATCAAACTCGTAAGAAACCGCAACGGAAAGAAACCCTAACCTTACTTTTGACTGGAAAAGGTCAGGACACCGGTGACGACTCAAAAGATTCAAACGACCGTATAACTCACGTCGTGAAAGTGTCGTAGTAGAAAGTCCTAAACTTTATCAAGTTGACCTTACGGTCAGTTTTGTAATCAATCGTAGTTTTACCGTAGAATATAACTGTAAGGAGGTTCTTGTGGATGAATCATTGTGGGGTGTACACTAATCGGACGTTTGAAGACAAACGGTCAAGTCGTTTAAATTTTAGTTTAGAGATGAAAAGGGTTGTCTCTTAGTTACGGAAGGAGTATTTCCGGTGACTTAGGTCAATTTAAGTTTATATTGGGACTCACGAAGGAGAATGTGTTCCTTTGTTTCGTCTCTCCGGTTGTGAGGTGTCTAGGATTTTCTTAGTTATTGCACTAAGACAATAGTTTTCGTAAGAAGTCCTCGTACCTCTTCTAAGGATGTCCCTTTGACTTCTCACGAGGTTTGGTCTCGGTGTTGTCAATGAATGTACTACTTTTTTACATCACGCCTACATCAGATTCACGGGTTCGTTACACTTCTCTGTCGCGGCTTCGAACATTAAGGTGTGGACGTTTCTCTTTTTAAGTTGATTTCCTTATTCCTGTAATTCAACACTCGGAGATATTCCGGGTCCAAAGAGCTATTTGTTCGACCCTAAATAAAAAACCGTAGAAATTTATCCATCTTTAGAACTGTCCCTTAGAACAAATTCCAACCTCCCCTTTTCTGATGCTTACTTTTACATTCAGCCAATGTGTGTACACCCTTTCCAAAAAGAAAAAAAGACCCTTCTTTAGTATAGATAAATTATTCTATTTTACAAATAGATTCCGAGTCGAACTTTGAGAAGATGACTTATTAACACAAGAATCGAACTTTTGTCTGGGGAATGAACCACGAATGGATAGTGGAATTAACACCCATTTTTTTCATCCTGCCTATACTGAAGTTTCCTTTGTTATTATATTGTATATCGTAGTAGAAAACAATCCGAACCACCGTTTACTACAGGTATGTAAGTACCAGACATGAGTAGATAGTACGTTTATATGAAATTGAGTTGTGATACCTTTTATGTTGTAACGAGTCTATCCGACTCGATTCGTCTTTTTATAGTATAAATCTATTCTTCAATTGTGTCGATGGTTCGTAGTCCGTAGTTACCTGTGTTAACTCTTTCTACGACTTTGGTTCTGGTATTTCCATTCTATCGAGTGTGAAGGGTAGGTTTTTTTGAGGGCTTTCATATTTTTCTTCAGTCTACGAAAAAAAGGAAGATATTTTAAATTACGAACAAATTAGATAGGTCCGGTCCGATAATGATAAAAAAGGATAAAAATGAATTTTTAACAAAAGAAAGTATTCATTCGGTAAAGGACATTGTTTAGACTTATTGGGGTTTAGGTCGTAAAGGTTTGTTCTTACATTCGAGGGATTTCCGTCCCAGGAACAGGTAGTACGAGTTGTGATGAGGAGGTCGTAGATTACATCGTCAATTGTGAATCATCCACGTGTTTTCCCTACACGCCGTCTTTACTCTTTTCTATTTATTGTTCTTTTCACTTTTATAATCTTATAGGAGTGGAAGTACTCAGTAGATATTTATTTATGTGTACATATGTCACCTCAAACTGAAAGTGGGTTTTTAATCTAGTATGGTATTTATGATAGCACATTGATCGAAAAAGAGGGAATATATCTCAAGTCAAAAAACTTGAAAGTAATAAAGAACGAAGTTTAGTAGAACTAAGGAAATATCCGGAGATAGTTCAAGGTCTTGATACTTAAGACTTTCTGGACATCCCAAAAATCTGGGCCCGGTAAACACTAAGGACAGAATGACAAACATTTAGTCCTAATATGATTACGATAGAAATGGACCATATCGTTTTTTATACTATCAGGTGTTTGTACTGAAAAGTTCTACTAGGATGAAAGTAGTCTCTTTATATTTAGGGTCGTACTGTCGTGATGTATCGGTAATTAATCTATTAAGGAAATAAATTATTGTAGAAAGTCTATATTAAGTTTAGGGTATATTAAGTGGGTAAGATCTTAAGTCATCAAGAATTATGTATCAATAAATTGGTAACCGTGTTAGTTAAAATCTTGTAAAGTAATGGTGGTTTACTTTTGATATGGGTAATCCTCAGTAAGGAGTAAAAGAGGGTTAGGGGAGTTGGAGGTCTGTTGGTAATTAGTTGACAGAGATGACTAAACGAGATGACTAGACTTGTGACGTTCATTTACTTTCTATTAAGTAAAAGTTTTCATGATTACTGAAACCCTTTTCTTTCAAAAGAATTTGCAGTGAGTCACAAACAGAATTTGTCTAGTACTTCTTGGGTTCAATTGGTAAGAATTATGAGATACCAGTAGTGAAATGATCTTTATACTGGTCCCTCCCTGTCGGACTCCTCGAAGACTCCGGGTAGTCCACCAGGTTCGAAGATGACGGACGGGGGTCCTAGTCACGGATTTTAGATCCTTCCCTCGACAGGAGGGATGGTAAGATTGCGTGTAAAAGAGATGTCCGTCGACAGTGAGGAGTACGGACAGTACATTCAAGATGACATATTAAATATCAAAGGATTCCGTCTAAATCTTTTTCTAATAAAAAAGGTACTTCATTCAAAGAGACCACACCAACCTACGTAGTAGAGGAGACGTAAAAATTACAATGACGGTTTCGAGTACGAGACGGGGAAAGGGTGCACCTGAAAACGTTACCAGAGGATTGATCATAGACGGAGGTCAGAACGGGTTCAGTAGGTTAGAAGAGAGATATAACGGTAAATTCATTGGATAAAAAAAATTTTCTTCACACTTGGACCCCCGAAGGGACCACTGAGTCACCACTCTTTGCCGGACGGTTATGTCCTCTGTGTCTAGACTAAGGACCAGGCCCTTCTAGGGTGTACGGTACCTCCTTGATGCGGACACGTGTACGAGTCGAGGACTCGGGCACGTGAGATCTCGGACACGGGGTGTCGTTCTCTTCTTTGGTGTTACTCGTCGGACGTGCATGTCTCATCTCTCATCGGGGCTGAGTTCGTTGGTCTCTTTTCGAACGTGTCGTTACTTCTGGGTCGTGTCGGTTTATTTATTTATGCATGCACTTAGATCATAGTGAGGAGATAAATTTGAGGAAATTACCGAGGAACAATAAACAAACTATTGTATGTTTGAAGACTCATGATGTCTCTCTATGAGGTATTAGGCCGGGACGAGTAGAAGACGAGGAGAGTGGAAAGAAGGTCTAAAATAGGTTTTGATTAATATCAAAGAGTTTACATAGGTCGATGAAGTACGAAAAACAAGAACATGGATCTGACAGGAATGGGTAAAGGGACAAATAGATACCATATAAGTGATTAAACATGTGAGATAATAATCCCACTTATAAATTGAGGAGGTAATCTTATTTTCGAGGAACTCTTGTCTCTGGTAAAGAATAAATGAAAACTTAAGATTTTTATTTTTGGTCGTGGATGTTGTATCATTTGTAAGTTATTTACAAGTGACCTATTCACGAGACCTATTTTTCGCACTCGAGATATACTTACTCTGTAGACCGAAAAGTCAGGGAAGACACTAAGGGTTTAAAGTGTAGCGGACAGGAAATGAGGGTCAGTACTGTCTGGGTGATATGGAATTAGAATATTAGTAGGGGAGGTCTCTGTTTGTCACCGACGACGAATACCTTCAGTTACGGAGCATGACCTGGATCCCTTCTTTCGTCCGTTATGCACAATTTTTCTGTCAATACGAGGTTCAGAGGTTCCACTAAGAATAAGTCTTAAAAGGTCAAGATAGGGAGGGTACAAGAAATTAGGATTTCTTTCCAATTTGAAATTCTTTTGTTATGAATATAAAGAAAATCGGAGAAGGATCTTTGACAATAGAATGGTAGTACAAGTAGTTTGAACAGTTACTCCCATGTGTAGGCTATCAGGGTATTGACCTACTGGGGTAACACATTTGACCAGTCCTAGGTCCCAGAAAACCCCACTTTCGACTCAGGACCTAAATCTTTTTTTTTTTTTTTTCTGTTACTAGGTTACTCGTTTCGTTCGGGGTGTTACAGTGGAGGACGGTTGACACTATTCTTTTACCCTGTCGATCCATTTTTGACCCAAATATATAAGTAAGTGACCTACGGTGTGTAACACTGAATATACCATAGTACACAACCTAAAAAACAATACAAAGGAATTTATGACGACCCGAGACCAAATCTTACGTCAATGAACCTTAATCAGCTAGGAAAACTCCAAACGAAAAATTCAAAACCTACTCAGGTGTCGTCGGAAAGCGGATCTGGATTAGACCGTAGTGACAATTTCGTTATGGGTAAACTCTAGAGATATACTACGGGATATCATAATCCTCCAGATATGACCGGTCACCCTTGTGTTTAATGAGGGTCGAGATACACTCGAGGTGTCTATCAAGACAGAAGAGGAGAGGTCACCAAGAAAGGGTCCGGGACCAAATAAAGGAGTGCACGCAATCATGAGCCTGTTTCCGGACTGTCCTAGGGAACGTCTTGAAGTTCAAGGAGACACGTCAAGAAGGAAGAGATCATAAAACAGGTCGTTTAAGATCGATAGAGTCGAAGGGGCTTGAGATTTGAGAACAGAAGAGTCATTCTGGTGTCCCGAGAAGAGGGGTAGGGACATGAAGTCGGACCTTTGAGAGAGGTCCATTGTTCGATTGTGTTAGTATCCTGAGTAGAACTAAAAAAATTTCATTAAAATGAATAAATAAATACCGACACGACCCAGAAAAAGACGACACGTCCAAGAAGAGTTCAACACCACTCGTTCCCGATGAGAAGTAACGTCACACACCAGAAGAGTAACGTCACTGAAGAGAACACCTCGTGTCCGAGAACCCGTGCGCTCGAAGTCATGGCTCCGTGTACCCGAGTCGTCAACTCCGAGGGTTCAGGATCTCGTGTCCGAGTTGTCGACAATTCGGAGTGTCTGAATCGACAAAACACCGTACACCCTAGGAGGGTCTGATCCCTAACTTGGGCACAGAAGACGTAACCGTCCGTAAGAAATGATGACTCGGTGCTCCCTTCGGCCTGAGTAGAACAAATAAAGGGAAAAGAGTTCTCAGTAAGGGTACCTCATTCTTTACCGTTGGGTAAGGTCATAAGAATGGACCTTTTAAGGTGTCTGTTTCCTCAGACCACTCGATGTCAGGTAAACCTAGCGTTTTCTCAACCCTGTACTGACTCACTGACTTGTTCTTTCTTAGTGAGAGGACGTGACGGACAAAAGGTTTCGGACTTTTGGAAACAAAGTGTACAAAACAAGTCAACACGTCTATAAATTCCACCCTTCTATTTGAACCAGAGACAATGAGGTAATAGTGACCTTTACCCTCAGGTGTCTTCAAACCTCTGATATGAAAGTCCAAAAATTACGTTAGGTATAACAAAATACTTTTACCTCTATTGTAATATTATAAGATGTTTGAACAAAAGTGAATTGATGTATATTTCGTAGAGTATATTACATAGAGTATCCCGAAGGGACCACCGAGTCTACCATTTCACAGACGGACGTTACACCCTCTGGACCCAAGCTAAGGACCCAGCCCTTCTAGGGGACCTCTTCCTTTACCGTTAGGTGAGGTCGTGAGAACGGACCTTTTAGGATACCTACCTCCTCGGACTATCCGATGTCAGGTACCCCAGCGTTTCTCAACCTGTGCTGACTCGCTGCAGTGAAGTGAAGTTGAAGTTACATAGAGTATTGTAAAATTCATGTAGATCTGAATCGGGGAAAAAAAATTACTGACGTTACATGTTTATGTGGTGAAAAATTTGATAAGATGATTACCCGTATATTCAAAAAAGGGGAAAATAGATGGTCTTTTCTACTAGGTTACTTTTACAAAGGTGTGTATTAGGTTAGACAAACATAATAATGACTAAATGTGATTTCTGATCTTTAAACAAGTCCTTGTCCCCATACACGTAAATTGTAAAACCATCTATGATAAATTGACGTTTTTCTGACATAGTTATATGTCAGAGTGGTTCAAAGACTTCCATGACTCTTACCCTACAATAGTCAATAAACAACAAAACAAAATCATGAAATTGTGGTGAAGAAAGTAATGATCACTCCCTTTCTCATAAAAGTAAATAAATAAATTGTGAAAATAAAGAAGAAGATTCGACAGGCAAAAGGTAATCCAACGAGTAAGGGGTGAGAGTAAGGGTAATATATGTCCTTGTAAGTAATTATCTATAATTGAGAGTTTATAGAGCTATAGGGGAGGGACCGGTTAAAAGAGGGGATACGGACTATTCCTTTAATCCTCGTCTTCTCTTTCGACTTCCTAATATTTCTGTGTAAAGTTGGCAGGTCCTTAAGAATTACCGTGAGAAGAAATACTAGTTCTAAGGGTTCTCTGTATCTTTGCAGAGTTTTAAATAAGAATGTAATTATTACCGAGGTCAAAAACTCGATGACTCAGATGCGGTCAGTAGAAAGTATATGAAAGAGTAAAATTAAGAGAGATTTTTTGTTACAATTAATAAGTACATAATGTTTATTCCTTTATTCTAAATCTTTACAATTCAACGGGTTTCAGGACGTCAAGTAATGACGACGACAACGACGATTCAGCGAAGTCAGCACAGGTTGAGACACGTTAGGGTCTCCGCCGTCGGGTGGTCCGAGGGGGCAGGGACCCTAAGAGGTCCGTTCTTGTGACCTCACCCGACGGTAAAGGAAGAGGTTACGTACTTGCACTTTTCACTTTCATTTCAACGAGTCAACACAGGTTGATGGTCACTGGGGTACCTGACGTCGGATAGTCCGAGGAGGCAGGTACCCTAAAAAGTCCGTTCTCATGACGTCACCCAACGGTAACGGAAGAGGCTCAAGTAATGACTTACAAAGGTTTAAGGTTTCATTCGGGTATACTGACGTATATCGCTCAAAGATTGGTGAAACGATATGACGTAGAAAAAAAAAGTAAATATAATCATTTATCAGTTCCATGTTTAGAAAGGGGGTTTAGAGACTGAGACGGTAAGATTGTAAGATTCTCTGATGATGGCGTTATCGTCAAACGTTAGGTGGATGTAAGTCACTGCGTGTTCAAAGTCTCGACAGTATGAGTCCTTTATTTTTATTTTCTACAGGTTAATTTAAACTTAAAGTCTATTTGTTGGTTTTTATGATTTTACAATGAAAAATAGACTTTAAGTTTAGGTTAAGTCAAGTCAACGAGTTCTCAGAAGAGGTTGTAGTGTCAAGTTTTCGTAGTCAAGAAGTCGCGAGTCGAAAGAAGTGTCAGGTTGAGAGTGTAGGTATGTACTGATGACCTTTTTGGTATCGGAACTGATCTACCTGGAAGCAACTGTTTCATTACAGAGACGAAAACTTATACGATAGATCCAACCAGTATTGAAAGGAAGGTTCCTCATTCACAGAAAATTAAAGTACCGACGTCAGTGGTAGACGTCACTAAAACCTCGGGGGGTTTTATTTCAGACTGACAAAGGTGACAAAGGGGTAGATAAAGGGTATTTCACTACCGTGGTCTACGGTACTAGAAGCAAAAGAGTTACAACTCGAAATTCGGTTGAAAAAGTGAGAGGAGAAAGTGAAAGTAGTTCTCCGAAAACTTGGTCAAGGAGAAGTGAAAGACGGTATTCCCACCACAGTAGACGTATAGACTCCGATAACTATAAAGAAGGCCGTTAGAACTAAGGTCAAACACGAAGAAGGTCGGGACGCAAAAAGTACTACATAAGGCGTATCTTCAATTTATTCGTCCCACTGTTATATGTCGGTACTGCATGAGGAAAAGGATAGACCTTGACCAGACAACAAGGTACAGGTCAAGATTGACGACGAAGGACTGGACGTATATCCAAAGAGTTCTCCGTCCAGTCCACCAGACCATAAGGGTAGAGAGTCTTAAAAGGTGTCAAACAACACTAGGTGTGTCAGTTTCCAAACCGCATCAGTTATTTCGTCTTTATCTACGAAAAGACCTCGAGAGAAGGAAAGAGGTACTAGGTCGCCTACAACCGGTAAACTAGAGACCAAGGAGACGGAAAAGATTTTGGTCGAACTTGCAGACCTTCAAGTGCCAAGTGTATAACGACTTCGGACCGAACCTCTTAAAACACCATCAAACTCGTAAGAAACCGTAACGGAAAGAAACCCTAACCTTACTTTTGACTGGAAAAGGTCAGGACACCGGTGACGACTCAAAAGACAAACGACCGTATAACTCACATCGTGAAAGTGTCGTAGTAGAAAGTCCTCAACTTTATCGAGTCGACCTTAAGGTAGTGGAGGTGATCGAAACAAGTATCACTACGAAAGATTCCGGGTGAACTGAAGTGTAAGGTCCTACAGACCGAGATCCACTCACTAGTGTGGTAACACTAATAGACCCAGTACTTCTAGAAAAAACATGTCAAGACACATAAGAACGGTGGAGAAGAATTATAGAAGGCGAACAATCCAGATATGGTAAAGACAGGAAATAGTTCGGATAGAAAGNCCGGGTGAACTGAAGTGTAAGGTCCTACAGACCGAGATCCACTCACTAGTGTGGTAACACTAATAGACCCAGTACTTCTAGAAAAAACATGTCAAGACACATAAGAACGGTGGAGAAGAATTATAGAAGGCGAAGACAATCCAGATATGGTAAAGACAGGAAATAGTTCGGATAGAAAGGTACTTTACAAGAGAACCATAGAGATTAAAAGAACTTCTCTAGAGATCAGAAAGGTTAAGACAAGAAAAGGAGATAAAGAAACGTGACTAACGACTCCTTCCGAAAGAATAGAGAAGAACGATAAGAAACCTTGAGACGTAAGTCTATGAGTATCGAAAGGAAAAGAGGAAACGAAAAACGAAGAGAAGAAAAGTGTCGATAAACACTCCGGAGGGGTCTATTAGTAAAACGAAAAAACGTAAAGAAAAGGTACCGCTACTAGAATTAAGGACAGAGGACATGTTACAGTGCTTGGAGGCAGGTGTCAAGTAGTCCATGAGATAGATAGTCTAGATCCGAGAATTTAGATAAAGAGTGAAGGTGACATACTAGTATTCCCTAAACTAAATCCAGTATTGACTTACCAGATCAACAAAAGGGATGAAAGAAGTTAAATTCGGACTTAAACCGTTATTTCTCAAGTACTGGACTTGGTGTCAGTCGAGGGCCAGAACAAAAACGACTGACATATCTCGAAACCCTAGTCTTATTTTCATCGTCATGTCCTGGGTCCTCTCCCCTCCTCTTTCTTTGTCCCCCGCTCGGTTTGCTTGGAGGACGCTACGCAATTGGTGATGTCAATTTGGTTTAGGGTTCCCGTTTGGTTTCCGCTGTCCTGACGTCCACTTAGCGGCGGTCCGGATTTTCGGAGGGAGACAGAGTCCAAGGAGATCCAAGGATGCCACCCGGGTTAAGTCGGGCAATTTAGAAGGGAGAGAGAAGGGGTCACTGTCCCGACGGGGACTGTAGGTCGGAGGCGCGGGGGAGAAAATTAGAGGTAATGGAAACTGGGCGCGTGAGAACCAGAGTTTAAACCAATCGTAGGAAGTCCGAGGCTCAACAATTAGGCTCAGGACTGTGAGGGACGGCGGGAAACCAACGGAGGTGCAGTCGCAGGGAGGCGGGGCTGAGGGCCTTCAAGGTGCCTATGCTTGAAGGCCGGGGTCCTCGAGGCCCGGTATCTCTGCCTCGGTCGCAAGCGGATCTCTCCGGTAACGGCCTCTTCCACCCTTAACTCCGAAGGCGAGTCGACTCTCCGTTCTACCGGTGGCGACCCCCGCCGAGACACCGGCTGGGCCCTTCATCCTCAGAAGAAGCGGAAGACAGAAAGACGCAGGATGACCGTCCACTCCGGAGGGGACGGGCACTCGAGGTCAGACATTCCTCTTGGGAGGCCTAAACGGGTCGGCGCTCGCGACGGCAGAGGGTAGACCAGGGTCGTCGGGGAGGCAGGGGGGTGGGACATTTAGGAGAAAAAAAGCAAGGATGTTGTCTTCAAGGGGGAAACGGACCTGAACTCCCAGGGAAGAGGGGGCGCCGTCCAGTTCAGAGGGCTAAAGGAGAAGGTCCGGAGAAGAACTTGAAGGTCGAGTTGAGAGAGGGTGAAACAGGCCTATGGAGCAAAGGGGGTGCCGGGTCGGTGGGGTAAGTTTTAGTCTTTCCTGTTCACAATTCTCAAGTCGAAAGAAAGGTTACGCAAATCTGAAAATTCTACTTTCGCGGACCAAGACACCCACGTAACGCCGCGATTCCTTCCATCTACGGAATAAAGAAAGAGCCAACTAAGGTGGCATTTGTGCGCAGGGACACGAAGTGGAGCCAAACAGGGTAATTATTTCACTCTGATTCCATTCTATAATCAAGAAAATTGACAAATACGACACTTTATTACTGAGTTCCTTGAAATCCGTAAATATGACACGTGTCCACAAACGGATGTGCGTAAATGAAAGACCATATACTCCGGGATTTTACGTTTGTACGAACAAATATTTGTACTACTATGGAAGGGGGTTTAACTCTAACAAACACAATTTCTGGAGGTTTCCTCTTTGACCCGAAGGGACAACCGAGTCACTATTACTTAGGCGGACGATTACGTCCTCTGCGACTAATCTAGGGACCCAGCCATTTCTAGGGGACCCCTTCCTTTACTGTTGGGTGAGGTCATAAGAACGGATCCTTTAGGGTACCTGTCTCCTCGGACCCCCTGATGTCAGGTACCCCAGTGTTTTCTCACCGTGACCTGAATCACTGATTTGTTGTTGTTGTTTCCTTTTTGATCGACGGGGTGTGACACCCGTGTGTGTTTAATGAATGACTATAATCTAATTGACCGTCCCATATACCGTATTCAAAAGAGGGTCAAGACAAGTCTAAGGACCTTTTTACAGAGTCCCTCTGAAAACAACAACAACATTAGATATAAGAATCTGACCGTGGTCAAATAATTGATTAATCACTACATATATGTCTCATCTTTTTACCTTCACACCAACTCATACGTTGGTCTTCGTCCATGTAGATTACAATTTACGGAAACAAAACTACTTAGTTCACAAAGGAGAAATTCGAAGTTACAGTCAACGAAATACTAAACATCGTTGCGAGACACCATGTATTGACTCACGTAAATAAACAAGGTTATTACAAGGGTCCTCCACTCTTCCCATCTGTAGTCAGGGTAAAACCTTTCATACTATATGGGTTTTGGTAAGTTGGATCAACACCAGACTGTCTCCGATAGTGGTTACAGAAGGTTAAAGAAGAATGTAAAAAATAGAAGACTAGTCCAAACACGCTTCCTTTGAGTCACCTCTCCTTCTAGATGTAGGGGAATTTATTTTGTCGAGGGACACAGGCAGACGAATTACGATGTGTAGTCTAACCGACGGTCACACTCAACTCTAACCCTTGACACAAGCACCGACAACTGTAAAGTCAGACAGGGGACCCACATTACTAAGTTCAGAACACCCCTTGGAGTTGTGTTTGATCCGCTACTCCCATCATCCATCATCTCTTGGTAAACAGTTTGGTCCGCTCCATTAATTATTCTTGTTTGTGACTTCTTTATGATGTACGATTTGAAGAATACACACGTAGAGTAAATTGGTAGTGTTGTTGGAGTACTTCATCGGGGGGGGGGCAATAATGAGAGGTAGAATGGTTATACTTCGTTTCTGAATCTCTTCACTCATTGAAGATTCTAACAGGACGACCAGTCACTACTTCGAACCTAAACCACCAGATTCAAGATTAGATCCTGAGAATTGGTGGGTCATTCAATCCATCTTTCGATATGAGAAAGAATCCTCTTTTTCGGAGTATAAGATACTTCAGGTCAGTAGTAGACGTGAGACTTACGGGAAAAACCTTGGTTTTACTCGAAGAAACTCCGTCACTTGGGAAACTTCTTCTTCTGTAACTCTTTCGGTTTATCAACGTTCTCCTTTATTATTTCGTAAATTTAAACAGAAATACAAAATATTTACACAGGGTACAGTTGTACAATACCAATATTTTGATGCTCCCCTTTTTTCAACATTAGTTTTCCGGTTTAAGAGGTCAAGGAACGATGAATTGGACAACAGAAGTCTAAAACAAACAACCTATCATCGAAACCATCTTACATCAAAAACCGTCCCTACGTCCTTTGAATTTCAGTCTAGAACCGAAGTAGTTTAACCAAGGGAGACTTAGACAAGTAAGGACATTTTTACCAACCTTATATTCACGTGTTTCGACTTTCAGTCTAGTGGAAATTATCTACAAATAACCACTACGATTCACGATAGAGTCGTCATGAAACATTAACAGACTTTGGAAGAGTAAACCAACCTCTTTTGATCTGTGACCTTCACTTCTTGAACGAGTCCCACCGTTAATGAGAAGAAGATGGGTGGGTAGGGAACCGATATAAGACACAATTAATAGGTACAGGAACAATGTCGTTCATGACCCTCACCCAATTGACCAAGGTCTGTCGAGGTTCATTTTAAAAACAACCTGGAGCAAGAATTTGATCAGAACACTCCTCTCCCCTCAGTCCAGGTCACACCTGACTCTAGCCTGACATAACGACCAAAACGACCTTGAGGTGAAATCACGTTTTTCGATCCGAGGGTAGGAGGACTTCGACTCGAGATGTCATCGGGGAGACCTTGACTCAGGAAACCGATGTACAGGAATCTCGTCGGCCCACCCTTCGTTTCGTCATCGGACACCTCTATTTCGGACCTCGGTTATGTCTCTCCGCTCTCCCCGCCCCGACCAGAGACCGGTGAAGGAGTAATCCTAGAACAAAGGAAAAGTCGGATGAATAAAGATTTAGAATGACGTATAGACGGGTAGGACTCGTTCGATGTGGGACAATTTAAACCTCATTTTCTGGATCCAAACTAAAAGACAAAGACTACGACAAAGATAACCTGGGAAAATTTTCACGAGTTTTCCCCATTAGATATCGAAAGAAACAAAAGGAAAAGAAATTGAGAAAGGGATACCATACTCTATGAAGGTTCAATAGGCATTTCGTAGGACCTCATTATATACACAGACGAGGACCGGACCCCACTTGTCGGATTCCAGAAACCTCTACGAACCAGGGGTCTTTACTCTCCTGAAATTATAGTCGTGTAGATTAGAGAAACTCTTGGTAGTAAACCCTTCAAGACAAGATGTCTAGAGGAACTTGGAGAACTAAATTGGAATGGGTTTTGACTGGTTTTCGTTCACTTCAGAATGGGTTTATCCCGTTTCCTTACCTTTAGGTACCTCCGATACTCCCGTACCTTCAGACGTGTTTCCTTCTAAATCACGACCTTGAGGTCCGAACTGTAGATCTCGGACGGTAAAGGACCTCTTTTGTGTATAATTTTTTGAAACCACAGATGACGATGTCTTAGAGTATATATTCGGAATCACTCCAACTCCCTTCTCCTGTTCTTTTACTTCTAGTGTCTCGCAAAGACTCTAAATTGTTCGTTCCGGACATTATTCTGAAGACTCGAGAAAACAGGAGGTAAAGAAGGATCATTAGAAGTCTACCTTGGTCCCGTCAAGACGTGAAGTCAAAGTGAGATCTCAACCGACGTAATTGGGTCGCAGAACACTGTAAAACCTTCACCCCCCGTCCCCCACCACCACCACCACTTATTAGACGTCTTAGTCACTCCGTTTCAGTCTTAACAACCGACATCTACGAAATTAAATTAAGTAAGATAGGACCGTCGAAGGTAATCACCCCTGTGTCCCCAATAGGTGCATCATCTCTTCTTTCTCCTGGACGTCACCCACAACTGACTACCGGGATTGGGGGGAATGCACCAAGACGATCTCCCGTGTGAGAAATGGTCCATTCTTGAGCCACAAGGACGACCCGTTTACGTAGGTCTGTTCCCCTCTCAGTCACTTGTCAGAAGGTCGAACACTCACATTCGACGGGACCAGGACGGTCCGTCCCCCACACAACCACGAGTCTCGTTTTCTACACGGTAGTTTTCCTCAGGGTCACTGGAACATTCATCTTGAGATCCACGCATTCCTGGGGTCCTTCCTTTCCCTACATGTCTCTATGCCATCTACTCTACTTCGGAACTCGAGTCTAATCCAGTATCAAAAGTACGTCTTCGACTTTCTGTTCTTTACTCAGTCGTCACCACTACGGGGATTAAGACGTAAACAAAGGTGGGATCTCCCGTCCTACAGTCCGACGGACTATTAGAGGGACGGAAGCAAGTACCGTAACAGCGGGGTAAGGTCCCTACACTACCTCTTCGACTTCCCCTCTAGGCCGGCTTAACGACCAGAACGTCACAGAAATCGGTTCGGGTCAGGACGAAGTCCGAAGAGAGGGTCACACGTCACAGGGTTACTACCCAAACCATTCGGGGTCACCCAGTCCCGTCTGACGACAGTGGGTCTCGAGTAGCAACGAAGCAAGAGACCCCCCACCTCCAATACTTCCTCATACACAAACACATATGACACTCGTCGATGGAGGGTTTGTCTTCTAAAGAAACAGAAACGGTGAGTAGAGAAGACAGAGGACGAGGGGGTAGGAGACAAATGGAAGGTGAGAGGGAAAGACAGTGCACAAGTCTAGGGGTTGACCGAACGAATCCCCAGGGACTATGGTCACAGACAAAATGACATCCACTACTCTTTAACTACGAACGAAGAAAAACTAAGTGAGGGAGGAAACCTTGAGAATCAGGGTTTGGACACTATAGGATCGGGAGGAGGGAATGGACCAAAGATTCACGAACCACAGGGTTGTAGGATAGAGGACAGGAGGGAAAGTCCATAAATGAGGCTGAGAATGCCCAGTGTCAAACGAGTGACGTTTCGGAAAGTCACCTTGTTCCACCCGCTGCCGAACCGAATACTTCTAAAGTCAAAGGGGTAGAAAGAAGAACTTCTACTTTTACTTTGATTACAGTAATTCGTCCATTACTGAGGCGGTCGAGAATCGTGAAGAATGAATCTTAATAAACAATCCGAGAGGAGACAAACCTCCCTCGGAGTAACATGATCAGATGGGAGACTTTCCGGCAACGGGGTTCTTCTCGGTTCTCCAAATAAAAAAAGTATAAGGGGAGAGGATAAAGAGAAGACGGAATTTCATATTGTAATTTCCGAAAATCTGATCTTGTTTTGTCTTTCTTATAAATTATACTCTATTCGACATCTCGGTACTAATTCTTGTGAAACATACCATTCTTTCTCGTAACCTGATCCTTAACTCTCTAAGTCAAATCATTAAAGACTTCAAGAAAAATCGAGATCACAAGAGATTAAGATTCGATTACAAGAGATTAAAACTGTGTGTCTCGTCAATTCTCAAAACACGTTTTCAAAGTACCACTCAACTACAGGTCCGACAGAACTTAAACGAAAAAGTAGAGGGTCAAACCACGAGAAATGTCGTTTGGTATGATCTTTGCCACTGGTTTCGAGGTATAACTCGGTCCGGTAAACCATATCCCATTAAAGTAGTCGGGGTCGATTCAGCAACTCAGACACTGGGAACCACTGAACAAGAGAAACTGGAATATCGGGGACACCAACATGGTCTGTCCCGTGTCAGGACATCGAGTCCCTGTCTACACCCTCGCCGACTTCCTACCTCGGCCCGGGAGGAGGAAAACCCCCATACCCTCCCTGTGATGTTGAGGTCGGAGTGGCCCCAGGAGGAGGGGAACATCACGATGGCTCTAGTGTTGGACTCAGGTTTGCCGAGCCGCGGCCGGAAGGGCGACACGCGGTACGTCGAGAAGAGTGTGTACGTGCGTCAGCAGTCGTGGCAGTGGACGTACGCTGCGTTGGAGTAGGTCTCGAGTAAGTGGTAGTCGGGTCCACCCCGTGCAGCCCCACTCGACCGACGGAGCCCACCCGGTTTCCCCGCCGGTCGTCCGCACCGACTCTGGCGACATCCCCGGCCCACCCCACCCGGCTCGTCCCCCGCGACCCGTCTCGTCCCTCGTGGCTCACCCGGTCTCCCCGTCGGTCGCTCGCACCGACTCTGGTGACATCCCCGGCCCACCCCACCCGACTCGTCCCCCGCGACCCGTCTCGTCCCTCGTGGCCCGCCTTCTTGGTCTTACCAAGGTGTGTTTAGTTCCATCCAACAGAGGTCGCCGTCTCTTTCACTACACCTTCTTGCCTCGGTCCCTTCACTGAGCGTCTCAGGCACCCCGGGACCAGTCTCCGGCGGAGGCGTCGGCGGAAGAGGGAATGACACAGGACAAGTCTTCAGCAGACACTGGGGGACAGGCTGAAGTTGCACACCTCGTACGACTTCGGATATTTATGTAGATCCTGCGACCTCGGGCTACTGTCCCAACACCACCGACGGTGGGCTCACTCACAACCGGGCTAACCCCACCCGTCCTGACCGTGTCTTTCCTGCCCCAATAGTCCGCAGATTCAACGATGGCACCCCTCGGAGTCTGCCTCGTCCGAGACCTGACACCCGTAGATCGGTAACGAGGTCCTATACCTACAAAAGAACCGGTCTCGTCCCCTTCCCCCTGATCCCAGACCGAGCTTAAAGGTCAAAGTTTCACATGGGAGAGACGGAACAGACGACGCGGGTCGACCTGTCGGCAAGAAAAAAGACCTTGCACCGGGGTCCCCGACTTTCGCGGCAGCGGAGGAAGTAGTGCGTCGACCGACGTCGACTTCGGGACGTCTTCCGTGGACTGCACCGGTGGGACGGGGCGTTGCAGTACAAACAGAAGAAGGTTCCCCACTCCCGAGAAAGCGACCCCACCCTACCACCCTTCTTCGTCCATCATTTCCACTCTTCCCGACACCAAACCCCTTCTAGAGTCGTGAACCAGATCAACAATAAGTCGAAGACCTTTCAGAGGGGAAGTCCGAGGGAGTAGTGTCCTTCGTAAACGTGGGACTGGGTCTTAACGATTTGACGGTTGAGGGAGTGAGGGGGTGACTACCTCAGATAAAATAAGACACCTGGGTCCTCGGGACTCCGAGGGTGGAGAGGGATGGTGGCGGTGTCGGACCGGTGCCTCATCCCCTTGGTCGTAAACACCGACTCACCCACCTCTACTCCCCTCTTCGTTCTTCGTCCGTGTATTGTCGACCACAGGCGGAACCCAGAGACGGTGACAACGGGAGGGGTACAGACCCGAGTTCTTCAGGACTCTGTGTGTGTACACTCCGGAGCGACGTCGACCCTCCGTCCCATCCCTCCTCCCGTCCCAGCACACTGAGCCCACCGGCCGTCGACTCTATCGCGCCTGTCATCATCGGAAACACGGATCTCGAGACTCCTAGACCGGGGTCCAGTGACTCCGACGGGAGTACGATACCCTAGAGACAAGGGAAAGGGTGGACAGACACGGGGAGTCCTTTGAAAACTGATGTAACCGTCGAGCTCTTACCAGATGCTGTACCTCTTCCCGTCAAAAGGACACGTCGATCTCTTGTAGCTGAGTAAACACCTCGACCCTGTCCACACACCGTGCAGAGGAGGGATGAGAAGGAAAGGAGGAGTTTCGAAAGGGAGTCGATGAGGGAGCAGGAGTGACTTCCACGACGGCGGGGAAGGGAACTGAAGACGAGGGTGAGGAAGGACCATACCCGGTCTTCCCCTCTGAATTGATATTTGCAACGAGGAAGCAGAATGGAGGTCCACCGGAATTCTTTGAGTGATCTTGAAACCTACGTGTGTCTGGGGTACAGAGTCTTTTTACTTTGACATGATTTGGTCCATTGGACTCGTAGAGAAGGGGAGTGAAGGACAAAGTCGTCGAGTTTTATACCCGAACGGGACCGGAATAGGGGTGGTCGGAGGTCCCGCACACTCTGTCCTGGAATCCAACCCACAACTGATTTCCCACTTGAGGGGTGGACAAGGTCAAGGGGTCCTTTTGGTACTCGAGTCGAGAACAGTGATAAGGGACCCTACCCATCAAGAGACTAGTAAGTCATGGATCGCTTGATAGTGACGGGTGAATCCTGTCCCACACCCACAGAGGAAAGAAGAGACGATGGGGTCCCTGGGCCGACAGGACGAATGGGACGGGGTAAGGACCGACACAGTTTGAGGGATGGGTTTGACAAAAGGTGAAAAGAGTGAAGAACAAGTTCTGGAAGGGAGGGAGTTTCATGTCGATATCCAGACAAAACAGGGACTCCAGGAGAAGGACGGTCGGGTCGAAGTTATGGGGGGCACGGAGAATGTCGGATCTCACCTGATGATCATACCGTGAGTCGTGACAAAACATAATAAAAAAACGAGGAGGTCAAGACGTGTCATTTATTATTCATTGTGTAGCCGATTCTTTTACAGGACTCCTGTCAACCCAAATGGATATTTATACCTTTTTTTTTTTTTTGGGTGGTGTCTAGAGAAGGAAGAAACACACCACTAAATTTGTCCTATCATCTACGACGTCCTTTTAGGTCTCTCCGAACTATGGTTTTCCGAACGTCCTAAATCTAGGTCCACCTAAATCCCGACGAAACTTTCAACCCCTTGTAACGTCCAGACTCCTCGGAGGACGAAGGAGGGAACTTCGGAGGTCTGTCTAAATCCCGACGAAACTTTCAACCCCTCGTAACGTCCAGACTCCCCGGAGGACGAAGGAGGGGAGTGTCGGAGGCAGTCGAGTACGGGGAGGAGAGGGTCCACCTCCGCGAGGACTCGTGGGACCTCGTCTCGTCACGGCGACAGGGGTGACAGCAGGAGTCCTCTGACTTAGTTAGGGTCGGAGACGGTGGCAGAAGAGACGTCGCTAAAGAAGCCCGTGCTTTGCAGAGACCGCAACAAGAACGACTGGTGAGACTAAGGAAGGTATTGGACATTCTCAACGGGTCGGGCGGAGGAACTGTAAGGACTTCTCTCAGACAAGACGTCAAACTCCAGGCGTCTCCTTGTCTCAGGGACACAGTTCTCCTTGGGGACGAGCGAGGATAGGGGTACGGTGGGAGAGGTCTTGGCGTCCAGTTAGACACGAGAAACGAGTCACAGGACAAGAGTAGAGTGTGCTAGGAGAGCAACCTGATCTACAAGTAAAATCTTTCGTCAGGAGTCGACTCAGGGAAGCATCGAGCCATGAGGGTTGGGCACCAAGGTGGAGAGGTACGAGAGGTCCCCGGGCTCAAGGGGTCCCGACGGTCGTCTCCCGTAGCAATGTTTACGTCTCATGTCACCACTACCCCTCGGACACCGGCCTCCTGTACCTCGACAGGGACGGGCCCCGACCGGGCGCCCCCTGTGTCTGCCATGAGTGGGACTTTACAGTGTACAAGAATGACACACCATTGACGCACACCAAGTCACACCCACATTTTTACAAGGACGTCGGCTCCCCCGACGTCTCTAACCCCGTTCCGGCACGATCAGTGAAAAGACGGTCAGGACTGTGGGGATTTGACGACGATTGAGCTACGGTTCCCGTTACCCTGAAATGAGTCCGACCTGACGATCCGCGGGTCGGAGGGAAGGGAAGAAGGTTGTCCGGTTCACTCAAAGAAAAAAAAAAATGGAAAAGAAAAAAAGCCACCATGACCCAGAAACAGCGACACGCAGGGAGAGCGACGCCACGCACCCCCGGTGAGACCAACGCACGCACCCGGAAAGTCACACAACGCCTCGTGCCCGAGCTCCCGGGCGCATCGACACGACGGACCAGAGCCATCAACCCCGGACCCGAGGTCTCGTGTCAGAGTCTCAACCGCGCACCATACACCACAGAAGGACCGGGTCCCCAGCTCAGCCGTAGAGGACGTGACCGTCCGTCCACGAAATGGTGACTCGGTGGTCCCTTCGGGGGTTCACTCAAAGACTTAGTTTTACGTATTCGAGACCAAGAGGTCGGAGACGGGTCATCGTGGAAGAGTAAATAAACCCCACCACTGTCAAGGTCATGCATTCTAGTCGAAAGAAGAGGTCTGGAGAGAAGACATGATGACACACCACTCTCCACTAGGTAGTAAACTCGTGTGCGACCTGAACTGGTACACTAGCTGAACTAAGGAACACCCCGTCCGATAAGTCACTACCATCTCCGACCCTCGAGAGAGGAAGGAAGAGAAGACTCTAGACGGAGGAACCCCGAGGTTCCGCATAACTCCACCAAATTGGGACACATCACAATGTACAGACACCTGTCCGGACGAGCAGTGGGAGACGAGGGTCGGTGGAAGTTACACTTACACGCACCTTTGTCAGTATACTAACGAGACTATTACACACCATCCCAAGAGAGTCCGTGGGAGGACATAGAGACTGGGTTTGCTGTGTCTTCACAACGAATACAAAATCCTAGAGGGTCCTTCCGCGTCTAAGACGTAAAACCAGAGTAAACGGAGAAGACAGAACAGTCAGTGTGTTCCGAAACATAAGTTCGTGAGGGTGGACGTAAGGATGGAGGCGTCGGAGACGAGGAAGAAGTCATACTTTAGGACTAGAGAGAGGGGAGTAGGGACCTACTCTCTTTTACTCTGGGGCTCAAGGACGTCTTTCCTGTCACCTCCCTCCTTTCCCGGCCCGGGACCGACTCACGTCAGTTCCGAGTAAGGCCGAAAGGACCGTCGATAATGGTTTCGTAAATACTGTGACGACTCTCGTAGTTACACTGGATGGGACGTCCCGTCTCGGGGCTTCTCCTGGACTTGAAACACTGTCTGTGGCGGTTCCATCGTGGGCCCGACCCCCCGCGTTCCCCCGGTGTCACGTGCTCCGAATGCACAGTCACAACCCCCAGTCCCTTAGACCCGGTGAGTCGGGGAGACGAGGAGGGCGTCCGAGACCGTCCACACCGGTGCCACGACCGTGCGCGTGACATGGTCGAGCGTCCTCCTCGGTCGAAGTCCCTGTGGTATGTCCGACTGGGAGTGTGCCATCCTCGTTCACCCGGGGCCAAGGAAAGACACACAGACGGGACCACCGAGTCTGCCATTCCGCAGAGGGACGTTACGTCCTGGAGACCCAACCCTTCTAGGGGACCTCTTCCTTTACCGTTGGGTGAGGTCATGAGAACGGACCTTTTACGGTACCTACCTCCTCGGACCACCCGATGTCAGGTACCCTAGTGTCTCAACCTGTGCCGACTCGCCGAAGGGACCGTGTGTCACCCGATGGTACAGGAAGGAGGACCAGGGGCGGATCAGAGGGTGTGGAACCGTAGATCATCCGGACCTACACACCCACTCCTGGTGACTACGGGACCCACAAGGGGGTCACCCGGAGTAGACACAGAACAGTGGTCGGTGGTAAAAGGGATGGGGTCACAGACCGGTCAGACCAAAGATGGGGTACTGACTTTAGAGGTGATTATTTTGAAACGAACCCGAGGTTCAGAGGGGGCATAGGGGTAGGATCCAATGGGCGGACGAGATACCCAAGGACCAATCTCGGTTATTGAGTACCAAGGTCAGATAGGAGTCCGGCCTGGAGTCCAGGATGGACCCACTCATGTACCACACCTCACCTCAGGAATTGGTTCCCCTCCCTATGTCTTTTTCAATAGTAAAACTGAATTAGAAATGAAGAAACAAAAAAGATAAAAGAACAGGGGGCAAAAGGAAAGGAGGAGGACTTTAAACAACCTAATAGAAGAGAACTGAAAGAGAAGAGGCCGACGACGGTTAGAACCCGAGAGAGACCGGGACGGGTAGACGCGGAGAGGGGGGCGGGACGGGGGAAGGTGGGTGACTTAGGGGGGGAAAGGCACACCAGAGGCGGGTCCACTGCCCGGAGAAGTCGTAATGTAGCGACAGAGGTCGGGGTGGTTGCGGTGAATGCAACATGTCATACGGAACCGATTGAACTGGCCGTTCCACGATCTGGAATGGGCTCTCGTCACGGTCTTGGGCTCAGTTCAGGGGTGACTTTTGTTCCTACACTCACCATCACCTGCAGTCTCCCCTGGGGTCCCGGGGGAGGTGGGGAGGAAGGCGACCCTGCCAACGACCTAGAGGATCCGACCCAACCTGGGTTCCCTAACCCCACCTCTCCACCTCCCTACGTCGGGTAACTTGAGCTCATGACTTCTCCGTCGTGGGACCCGTTTTGCCTGATTGGTGTGCCATTTCCCTCGCCCACTCTCTCCAGACGTAGTCGGGGAACGACACTGGACACAGGACACGTCGACATGCTCATGTGGACCCAAGTCCCGGGAAACTTGCGGTTACTCTGCCTGGCCGAGGGGGCCACACACGCAAGGTGCCGTGCGGACCGGTCCCGGAACAGGGGACGGAAACTTGACCTCGTCACCCCGAGATGGCTTATGAGCTGCACCTGGCTCTCGGCGACCTTTCTGTAGGCGCGGGCCTATAAAGACTATCGGTCGTTTCTCGACCTCCACTCTATCCCTCCCACCCACCGTCTCCAGAGAAACTGGAGAGAGATAACGGAGAACAGAGAATGGGGATGGACAGGGACCAGTCGGTCGTACGCGACAATCCTTCGACCAGGAGTGCCTGTCAAACGACTACACAAGCAGGACCGGCACACGTGGGTACCTCTGGGTTCCTCTGTCATACCTCGGGAAGGGGTCGAGGTGAGGGCGGGTCGTGTGGGTGGATGTCTCGATCTTACAGTGAGATTACGAATAACTCGTGGCCGGTGTTAGTGCAATAACCGGTGGTCTCTCGGTTTCAGTACCGGGATGGAAGTCCTACGAATTTTAAGTGCATTTTTTGCGTTTTCGTTCCTGTCTCCATAAAATGAGGAGAAGGGTTTGCCCCTCTGACTCGGGGGTCTGACCCCTCTACAACGGACACTAACGAGTCATGAACCACGAATCTCGGTCGGGACGGAGGGGCGGGGCTCGTCAGTGGTGTCGACGGGTCTCAAGACTCTTGTGGAGAGAGGAAGGGACGGGCGCGGGAGGACGTCAAATAGTGGGACTATCACCCGAAGCCGTAGGAGCAGAAGAGAGAGTAGCAGTGGATGACGTAGTTACGGTTTCGGCTGCAGGAAAAGTAGTGAGGGGCCCTTGGTCCTAGACACAGAATGACTTCTCCTGGGGTCGAAAAGGACGGTCGAGACGTCACACGAAGGATCTAGTAGACAGGGTGTCCCTGTATTTGGTGATCAAACAGTACCTTGGAGAGACCCGGACCGAGTCTGAACTGCAACTGTATTTCGCCTTGACGGGCTTTCTCTGTCACTCTCTATTAGCTCAGTGGGTGGCGGGCGTAGAGGGGGAAGGACAGACGAGCAGGGGCAAGGAAGAAGGAACGGGGACGGACTAGGACCCTACTGTTTATCTTCGAAGGACGAGGACAGACTGAGGACGGGGTACCACCAAATCTCGACGGACGGGATTGAAGGGGAAGAAGTCGCAGGCAAAAGAGAGAGGAAGGACAGAACACGGAGGGGTACGAGGGACGAGGGCGGAGAGGGAAGGACTGGTCCTTCCTGTACTTCCCAACTTACGGTCCTTGTTTACTGTTCCTTCGGGAGTCCTCCTGTCCCGGTAGACACCCGACTCGGAAGACAGAGGGAGGTCGACAGGGCAGAGGTCCGGGAATCTACCGTGTAGTTCCCCCACACGACGGCCCCCACCCCCGTAGGGTGGAGGTCGGGTGTCATGAACCAACATTAAAAATAATACGACATTATAGATAAAAACAAAGGAAAAAGACACACACACACACACACACATACACACACACACACATACATTTATATATTTATCGCTCAAAGTAATTTTCTCTGACGGGGTGTGTTGGGCATTGTAATGGATAAAAAAGGGGTCGGGGGACAAGTTACTGGGATGCAATCTCTTCGTCTTAACGTTGGTGGCACGAGAGAAGAGTCAGGGGTCTCCTGGGGTCGTCATACTGACAGTTTTTGTCGTCTGTGATCGTCTTCTCAAGGAAGACCGGGGACCAGACGTAAGCTGTCTGTAAAGAAAGGGACAGACTCTGGGTTCGACCCCATGTCTCTACTTACCTCATGTCGTTCGTCGGGACTGGGAACTCATTGAGTGTAGACCCCCCTTCCCTCTTTGTATGTGAGTGTTGATCCCCATTATTTACCTCTTTAGTGTCGGAGAGGTGTCACGAGACCGTCGTGTACCTCCCCAAGTTCCGTCACCACCATCGTAAATCTTTCGACGCCTCTCCTTCGTGAACCCGTCACTAAATCTCGAGCGGTCTACACCTTCGTGTCTCGGTCCTTTTCCGTACCCAGTGCAAACTCCTGACATCCAACAAGTCACACGGACTCGGTATCTTTGACTCCGTCACTCCAACGCCGTCCAGTGTTTCGAACCCACCGTGCTATTCGTCAGACCCGAGACAGTCACCCGTACTACATCTGGTTTTGCTCGTCAAAATGTGGGAAGATCTTTCCTAGAGACACGCGATCCCTCCATGAGCTTAAGGGACCCAGGAGTGTCCGTCTTAAGACCTCACACCGTCTCGACGACCTACAACGACCCTTCCCCGACTTAGTCGACTCGCACCTTCGCTTGGACGTCCTCACCGTCGACTTCGGTCGGAAGAGGAGTGACGACCGGTTCTCGGACAGAGGTTGCACACACTTCTGTCGTCTCTACCTTTTCTTGACCGGTAAAAGTCTCAGGATTCGTGGGGAGAATCAAAGGACTAACTTGATAAATGGAAACGTTTAGGACGACTCTCCACTAAAAAGAGCTCCAAAGAAAGGGTTCAAGGGAGTCCCCCGGACAAACCCCAAACCCCGACACCCCCTTTATTTGGGGCGACGAAAGGGAGGTGGTGTGGGGAGGGCCAAACTCGACCTCTTCGACGAGACACGACCGCCCTCGACTCGTGTCGACGGTGGTAGCGGACCCGGGTGAGGTGCGGAGGGAGCCGGTTGTCCAGAGGGTCGCCTGTCTCGTGATTCGAGGGAGTAGGACGACCGTCAAAGCCCTTCACCCCTTCACCGACTCTTGGTCACTCCCCCGACTTGTCCCTTCGTCTCCCAACCCTTCTTAGTTCCCTGTCCTCTCTTCCTATGTCCTATAGTCAGGGGCGGTGGAGCCCTCCTTAGACGTCGTTTCGAACAGAAAGCGGAAGGCGTGATACGGATGGGGTGGGAGGCAGGAGAGGGGCTTTGAATGTTTTGGTTTCTTGTACCAAAAACCCGAGGTACCTTCCCCGTATCTGGGAGTGACCCCAGGGGAGAGTCTGGTGTCAGACTGAGGAGGGGACCGAGGACACAGGGCTTTTGGTGTGTCCTGACTGGTCGTCGTAGCATTCCGGTGTCTGAATTGAGGAATCGGAGGAGCAGAGAGGCAGGTTCCGGAACGAGTCGGGACACGGAGGACTTTAAACAGAAGGGAAGGGGCGTGGAACGAGTGTCCCGAAGGGAGGGACGGAGGATGGGTGGCGGTCGAGTGTGACGCGGCGGAGGTGGGTCGGGAGCACGTGTCAACTCACTGACTGGTGGGACGAGGCCCCGGCAGACAGGACAGAGGGGAGACACTGTGGACCAGGGACCTTTGATCTGGCTTCCGAGAAGACAAGGGACCAAAGAGAAAGGGTCGAAGAGGCTCATCTCCGAAATGAGAGGACAAAGATTGCAGACCCAGTGACGAGGGTCTCCGCGTGGAACCCTCCTCCATAAGGGTAGGTCTCAGACCACAAGACGTGGTTGTAGGGTGGAACAAATTTTCCTGAAACAAAGAAAGTCCCTGGTATATTATTCTGGAATCCTTAACACAAATACCAGATTGAGTAAACTATCTACCCCTTTGCCGTCGAGTCTCCTCACTGCACCGAACGACTTCCGAGGTGTCGTGTAATCTCGACACACTCTGTAAAGAATATAGAGGTGACCGTCGATGTCGCCATTATTTGTAAATAACTCGGACTGTCACCCGTTCCGTGAGACAGGGTCGTAGTATTTTCCCATACTCTATGCCGTGGAAGGGTATCCCTGAACCCTAGGTTTCAGAGCTACCGTCGTACCCTATTTATTGGTCCGTTCCGTCGTAAACGAGGCACGTTTTAGGCACGACATTTGTCCAAGATGGACTCAAGTCTCCTACCTCCCAAACGAGATCCGTCCGAACATCCCTCCTCAAAGTTCAACACCCTTCCCGAGTCCTGGTCTAAAAGACCTCACGGAGGTTGCGAGACACACTGAAACCTTTCCCGTGAGGGGAGAGACCCGGGGTCACAAAAGTAGACACACGTCAGTCTGGTCCGACAGGAGACTCCGGGACGGGCCGAGACCGGCGGAGAGAAGGGAAAAGGGAAAGTAGAATTTGGGGAGTCCTGTCCCCTACCGAACTTCCCAACCGACTAAGTGCTCGAAAGATTCCACCAATCTTTCAAGAGGGTACCCTCTCCCTCCGGAGCCACCCCCGACCCACCCCCACCCCCCCGACTAGCGGGAGATTGTGCCCCTGTCTACTGACACCCATCACCGCGTCGCACCATCTTTACGGTAGGACTTTGAGTCGGAGGGGTTGAGTTTTGTTCGAACCATCCCCAACGACTTCACTGGAAACCCTTCGTCTCTCGGAACCTTCCAGTCCCAGTCCACCCTAAACTAAAGAAGGCCTCGGGGTGTGAGTCTTCCATCTCCCCGAACGTGTATCGACACCACTTCCCCCGTCGACCTCGGGGACAGGGGTAGGTCCCTCCGGCACCTCCGACCGCCCCTCCCCCGTGGAGTCCTCCGGACTCCTCTACTACGTTGACACTCATTGACAGTGGTCGCGACCGAGACCGGCCGACCGACGAGTCCCCGACACCCGGTCCTGGGGTCTCAGGGGAGGAAGAAGGGGGTAGTTGACTCCTCCTCAATCTCTTTGACCTCCCTTTCTTCCTTGTTGTCTCGGCTTTCCTGTAGACCCTTTTCTTCTTTCCTCCCTTCCCGTTCACCGTCATCCGTCAGGAGTAGCCCGACTTCCTCCCTTCCTCGGGCCCTCGGACGCTCCCTCGACTCGGACTCCCCTCTCTCCGGCCCGCCCGCCCGCCCGCACCGGTCCCCCTCACCCGCGTCTCGACCACCACTGTCTACCCACCTGTGTTTCTCCTCCCGTACCCCCTCTGTCTACCTACCCCCTCCCCCATCCTCTCCGCCGCCCCCCCGCCCCCCGCCACCCGTCACCACCCTCCTTCGGGATTACTCTAACTCCTACCCGAGCCTCGACCCCTCTCCACTCGTCTCGCCTCCCTTCTGTTTCCGCTGTTCCGGATCCCCCGGGCGCTCACTCTCTCCCGAGTCCCCGAAGGTCACCCGACCGCCGTCTCTTTCCCTGTCTAACGCGACAGGCGGTCCCACCACCTCTGGGCGACAGTGGAGCCCCGTGTCTCCCCACCTCTGTCCCTCTGTCTCCCTCTCGAGGACCTTCGTCGGTTCCTCCCTTCCTTCCTCTAGGTTCTGTCGGCGGCGAAGGATCCGTGTGTCTCCGAGGTCGGGTCTCCGAGACACTGGGGTCGTGTCGACTATTGTCGGGACGGGGGGTCGGTGAGGACCCCCTCCCAGCCCGCCACACCGTGTCGCTCCCAATTACGGCAGACGAGAGGGACGGTCAGCGAACGGACCAACCCAGGGGTCCCGAGGGGTGTATACAGTGGGGGAGAGGACGGTTTGGGTGCCGAAGGTCGAGGAGGTCCGGGATGGGGGTGGGAGTTCTTCGTCCGGGGACGGGGACACAGAAGAGATGGGGTGGGGGAAGGAGGGGGTGGTGGATGGAGTGTCCGGACGTCACACCACTACTTTTCTCTATCACTCATGGTTAGACTTTTTTCACCTACGGAATATTTTACGTTTTGTCGTTATTTCGGTGTCTCGGTGTGTGGGAGGGTGGGGGTAGGGGTAGGAGAACGGGGGGGTTGTGTCGTTTCCGGGAATATGTTGAGGGTCCCAAGAGGAGGTGTGAGTCCCGTACCCCGACGACCGTTGGGTCCAACTGGAGGCTCGACGGGGGTCGGAGGGAGTCAGTAGTGCGGAGCATATGTACACGTCTCTTCGAAGAACGGTGGAAACTCAGTGTCACGTACTGGATTCCCGAATCCGCCGGATTGTGAACGGGTGTGTGTCACCGTGTTTTCGGGATACTCCCTCCACTGTGACAGCGGGAAAGTGTCTACTGTTGCATCCAAGTCAGTTCCAATTACCACACGGGTTCCAGTGGTCCTGAGCCTGGGACCAGACGGCCGGGGTTCGAGTCTTCTTAATCATCGAGACGGGTGGTGACGAACAAAAATCGAGGAGTAGTGGTGCACCACCGAGTCGGCCATCTCTTAGACGGGCGTCGTGTCCTCTGGACTGAAGCTAGGGATCGGGGCCTTCTACGGGACCTCCTCCCGTGCTGCTGGGTGAGGCCATAAGAACGGACCTCTTAGGGTGCCCGTTCCTCGGACCACCCGATGTCAGGTACCCCAGCCTTCTCACCCTGTGCTTAATCGTTTATTTGGTGTTACTAGTAGAGTACACGCACACACGTACGATTCAGTGAAGTCAGTACAGGTTGAGACGCTGGGACACCTGATCGGGTGGTCCGAGGAGACGGGCACCCTAAGAGGTCCGTTCTTAAGACCTCACCCAGTGGCACGGGAAGAGGTCCTCTAGAAAAACTGGGTCCCCAGAGAACACAGAGACCGTAACCGTCCACCCAAGAAATGGTGTCCACGGTGGACCCTTCGGGAGAAATAGTGTACGGATACAAGAAGAATCGACGAGAGGGTTCCTTGTCTTTGACTAGAGACTCACTTCTGACCCCGACCTCCGAGGTTTCAGGTCCTAGGACCTTCCTGTCGTCTCCTCCGCCTCCACTAGGATCTCGTGCGAGAGCGGGCAGACACGGGAGTCGGGAGTTGAGCGCGACCCGTGTCGGACCCGCCCACGACGTCCCTACCTCCGACGTCTCGGTGGCATAGACTCGGTTTGACGGGTGTTCCGCCCTCCGACCCTCGTCCTAAACCAAAGACAGAGGGTAGAGGTGGGATGGTGCCAAGGAAAGACGGAGATCCCAGGAAGGTCCGAGACGACGACAAGAAGAGTGGCAGAGTGGGAACTTCGGTCCGGAGTGGTACGGTCATTGCAGGAGTGAGAGCGAGATAAACAGGACAGAGGGGTGGAACAGAGGGACAGAGGTCAGTAAAATAACAAAGGAGTGTTGGGAGACGCAAGACGGAGGGAGCACAGAACACATAGAGGTACGACAGAGTCTCCGGGAGTCCTGAGAGAGGGTCGTAGTCGAAGACAGGCAGTGACTTATAGACACATAAGAGGTGTAGGCGTCGAGTGGGTCGAGACACAGAGGGATTGGCAGAGGAGAAAAGCACAGAGAGGGGTGTAGAGACAGGGGGGATGGGAAGAGGGGTAGTCCTCAGAAGGGTGAGGAGACGTAGAAAGGGCACAGACACGGGACTGTTGCGACAAAAGAGTAGCAAAGGGACAGAGTCACAGAGGGGTACAGAGGGCGAAGGAAAGGAGACAAAGGAAAGGTAAAGGGTCAACAGGACACAGAAAGGAGAGGAGGTACCGCGAGAGAGGACTTAGAGAATCAGTGGGTTAAAGGAACCTACCCCACCTCCCGTCCTCCCACCCCCTCCATCCTAACAACAACGACCCCCGAGTAATCCATCTCTAACCAAAAATTAGTCGTGGTACCGTTACTACTACGTTCTTGACTCTACGGTGGACTAGGGGACGGGGGGTCGGGGGGAGGAGTTTGGAGGAAAGGGGAGGTCGAGTCGGGTAGACGACCGCGGACCCGTGGACAGACCCGGACGGGTCCACCCTAAACCGTGGAGGGTCTGGACCCTCACCCCTCCCCGCCCCCTCGAACCCTTTCTTAATGTCCTGAGGGGAAACCCTTACGGAATGGGACCTCTTTCGGGTCTTTTCCAACTAGTCGTTGCCCCTTTACCGTCCACGAAGGTCTTCGGACTTCCATCCGATACTCGGATGATTCCCGGTCCGGGTACTGTACGTAATAGAATGAATTAGAGGGACCGTTGGATTCGCCGTCGATATTAATTAGGGTAAAATGTCTTTTCTTTCCAACTCCAAATTCTCCCAAAGGGTCCACCACGATCACCATCTCTTAGGTGAACGGTTACGTCCCCTACGGTCTTTACACCCAAGTTAGGGACCCAGCCCTTCTAGGGGACATCTTCCTTTAGCGTTGGGTGAGGTCGTAAGAGTGGACCTTTTAAGGTACCTGTCTCCTCGGACCGACCGACGTCAGGTCTCCCAGCGATTGTCAACCTGTACTGACTCCGAGTTCTCCAATTCAATGAACAGGTTTCAGTGTGTCGACTGTCTCGAAAGAAGTGACATCGTATGTCAGAGACCTCAGAAGGGTCGGTACCAAGTAAAGACCTAGAAGTGTTTCCAAGTCCCTTCTGCGAGTTGTCGACTCACCCCTTCTCTTGAAAATCCATGACTTCGTTTCGGATGACGGAGAGACACCACGAGGGGAACGAGGGACGAGGACGGTGGAAGTAGAGTGTGTTTGTGTGGGGGAGTCTATGCGTGTGTGTACGTGTGCGCCTGACCTCCGTCGACTCGATAACTACACTTGAATTAGTTACAGGTAAACGTATAATGAAATATCGACCAAAAGACGTAACGAGTAGACTACGGGGTCGTACGAACCGCGGACGGACCCACGGGACGGGAGGAGGGGGTTACAGGAAGGGTGGGGCCAAGGAGGAGAGAGCCGTGAGGACACGAGACGAGGAAAATCGGAATGGAGAAAGGAGGACTCTCAGGGGCTAAGGGTCACCCAGGCTGATCCGGTCGGTCGGATCTTTTTGGGAAACATCCTAGACGCAGTCCGTAGACTGGGGTGAGGAGGAGACCACTACCCCATCCACCTTCCGACCCCCGACCTATTCTCCCACGCCACTCAGAGTCCCCACTACTCCCGTCCCCGGACTTGTCATCGGTGTCCATCGGACCGTTCCCCCGACCACCCTCGGTCGAAACGTTTCTTACTCTCGAACCACTCCCATTCCCGAGATCCCAGGAGAAGGCACGAAATCACGACAGGTGATCGAGAAAAGACCTGAAGGGACAATCATGGAACCCCTCAGAAAGAGGGTCCCTTTTCCTCTGTCCCCTTCCCCGATAGTGTCAGGTCGACCCTGAGGCTTACCCTGGTACCAAATTGGACCGAACGGTCCCCGGAGACAGGGACGGCGGAGACCACACTCTCTGACTCCCCCAAGTAGACGCTAGGACGGGACCGAGAGCGGGGTCGGGGTGGGGAAGGGGTCGAGAGGTAAAGAACGAATACTTTATACGTACCTCTTGTCTACAGGGACGAGGGGGTGAGGGGCGGGGGGGGTCCCGGTCGGGGGCGGGGGTCGAGGGTCCCCCCAAGGGTCTAGAGAGACGGTTACCGACGGACCGGACTGACAAATTATAACTACTCTTTCCTCCCGACCCGGTCGGTTACCTCTCGACCCCCACACACACGCATAGAGGTATATATATGTATCCCGACCCGGTCGAGTCCACACACAGACACTCACACACACACGTACACTCACACCCACCGAGGTCATGGACCGATTCGAGTGGTGGAGGTGGACCCGGGAGATTAAGGGTTGTACACATGGGGAGAGTAGACGGGACCTCGGACACGTCGGTACGGTGCGACGGGACCTCTCCAGATCTTTCGACCAGTCATTGAAACGTCTGCCTACTCGAGACTCGTCGGTCTCCTCTGACCCCGACAGTCGCGACCGGGGGACTGGACGGTCAAACCTAGGGGAGTGTCCCAGGAGGATCCATTTCCCCCTTGGTGCCCGACCCTTCCGACCCGCACAGGGAGGGCAAGAGACCGAGTTCAGGAGAGGGTCTCGGAGGGAGATCAAGACAGAGCACGGCACAGAGGGACTTAGGGACCTGGAGGGAGAATGGGTGAAGAGGGGAACCTGAGAAACACGGATAGTAAGAGTCACCCCGACCCCTACCGTCTTCGTCCCGTCCTTCAGGAAGGGGCCTACGAACCTTGACGTCTAGAAGCCTCGGACCTTGAAAACTGTCGTCTTCACCTAAAACCCCGCTCCTGACTGAACTACCCATTTATCTGCGACGACACGTCTAACCTCAACCCCTCCTGTCACCCCGTCCACCGTTACCCTGACCCCAGGCCAACCCTCGTCTACCTCACCCGACTCCCTTCCTTCCCATTTCACTAGTCCCTACTTCCTTACACCCCCGGCCCCTCTCCCCCTTGGCCCGACACTGGTCGCACCTCTTGGGCCGTGACTTGAGGACCTCGCACCCTCACCCCCCGACGTCGTGACTTCTGTATGACCCTCCGCGACTGGAGTCCCGGAGGACGCGACAACGGTACGTAAGAAAGGACAAGGAAACTTAGGACCTTACACCTGACACAGGATTTAAAGTCGTGAGTGGAGGAAGACAAAAAGAATACCAACACAAACATGTACGTAGTCTACCACTACTAGAGTGTGGGGAGTTGGGAGTCTCGAATGACAATCACTTGCTGAGCCAACTCCGAGAAAAGACGTGCCACCCCGCCTCGTTCCGACCCCTCAGGACTGGGGACACTTCCAGACGAAGTCCGTCCTCTTGAGTCCGACCACTCCTTCCCTACCGTTTCCTCGGAGACACGAAGACAAAGACCTTCAATCCAGGCGTCTCGGGTGTCACTCACTAGGCGACAAAGCCGAACTGTAAGGGGGTCTCGCTTCGGGAAAGGAGTCGGAAAGGGCCGGGTACAAGGTCGACGGAGAGGGACTGGAGGAGACGAGGGTCTCTATTCGTTTGGGATCGGTGCGGGGTTTGTCTCCAGGGGTTTCGATAGGGATAGGAGGACACGTCTGGTAGAGACTTGACGGAAACTCGACCCCCTCCGACGCCTTACCTCTCGACTAGTGTAAGGGAAAGGGGTCAAAAGGAACGTGTCAACGATTTTCCCGGTCCCTCGTCGTTCCAGCTCTCACAACTACTGTCTCGACCTCCTTCCCCGACAGGACCCGTCCCCCTGGCAACGGGTTCCTCGATGCAGGGGGACTAAGATCGCCATTCCCACCATCCTAGACTGCAGACGATGCCAGGACAACACACCCCAAACCCCCGACCCTTCCTGACTCGACCCATCGTCACGACTCGAGGTTTACGAGGTCAGGTGAGATGTTTCCCGTCAGACACACAAATAGTGGGCATGGGGAGGTGTGTGTGTAGGCCTTCGTCGGTCCCACCTCTCCCCGGGACCCTCCCGCCCCCACCGTCCCGGTTCCGAACGTTGCAAGGGGAGTGTTGACCCTCTCCAAATCTCGGTATCGGGTAAAGGGAACCTCGACGTCGAGGTCAGAACGAGTCAGGAGACAGGAAAATTAATAATTTGTAAAAAAATAACACTATTTTTGTGTATTGTATTTTAATCTTTAAAATTCGCATACCAAGTTATTACAATTCATACAAGTACAACAACACTTTGTCTCGAGACCTTGAAAAAGTAGAACCTTTGAACTTTGAGACATTGAAAAATCGTTATGGAGGGGTTGAGGACCGGAGTCTGAGACTTCGTAGTAAGATGAAAGACGATTGATGAATCTATGTAGTATCTTGCACCTTAGTTTCCTATAAACATAAAAACGTTGACTAAGTAAAGTGAGACGTATTACAGGAGTTCCAAGAAGGTATGACATCGTGACCACTATCCTAAAAGAAGGGAAAATTCCGACTTATTATAAGGTAACAGTCATATACGGTGCACAAAATTAGGCATGTAGAAAACTACCCGCAAACCCAACAAAGGTATAAAATCAATAACACTTATTACGATATCACTTGTACCCCCACGTCTGTAGAGAAGTTCTAGGACTAAAGCTAAGAGAACCTGTATATATGTCTTCACCCTAACACTCTAGTACACCATGAAGATAAAAATTAAAAATTTCCTTTGACGTATGAGAAAGGTATTGTCAACGTGGTAAAATGTTAGGGTGGTTGTCCCGTTTCACAGGGTTACAGAGGGGTAGGACAATACACACACACACACACACACACACACACACTGTTATTAGTAGGATTGTTCACACTCCAATGTAGAGTAACACTAAAACTAAACGTAAAGAGACTACTAATCACTACAACTATTAGAAAAGAATGCAAACGACCGGAAAACATATAGTAGAACCCTCTTTACAGAAGTTCAGGAAACGGGTAAAGAACCAGTTCAAAAAAAAAAAAAAAAGTAACTTGACACCCTCAAGAAATATGATGAGACCTATAATTAGGAAATAGTAGGTATAATAAACGTTTATAAGAGAGGACGACGGGAAAGTCAGACGACTAACACAGGACACTACGTGTCCGCTGAAATTCAAACTACATCAGGGCAAACAGATAAAGACGAAAACAAAGAACAAGAAAACCACGGTACACTCTTTAGTACCGGTTCAGGTTACAGTACTTCGAAAAGGAGACGCCAACGAAGATCCTCGATGTCGCAATCCAGGATGCACATCCAGAAATTAGGAGAACAAATCAAAATAGGACGGGACACAAGAAGAGTACCCAAGAGGAGGAAAGGTCAACGACTGAAAGACCCAGAGGAGGGAAGAAAGGTCGAAAGGAGAAGAAATGTGACACCGGTGGACGAGGAGAGAGAACGCGGGGTGGGGAGTTAGGAGGGGTACAAAGACGACAGGAAAGGGGTTCTAATGTCATGGAAGGGGGAGGGTCGGGTAGAATTTGGAAGGAGGACCGAGGCGCAGAGACTCGACAGGGGAGGAAGGACGGAGACTGGAATAAGTAAAGGGGAAGAAAGAAGGTCTGAGGGCTGGCCTTGGGACTGGTACCTTGGGACTTCAAAAGACTGAAGGACTCGAGTCACCGTCTGGAGGGGTGGGGTCCGGGAAGGACGGGGAGGGCGTTGGTCGAAAGTCCGAGGGTCTCCCTCCCCACCCCTCCCCCAGGACTAGAGTGACCCGCCCCCCGTAGGTAGTACTACGAGTTGAGTCTGTGGTACCTCGACCTGGACGGAGAGTGGGTGAGACTCTGGCTCAGGCCGAAGTCGCTGACACCCCCGCCCCGCCCGGGGCTGCCCCGCCCCGGGCCCCCCGGCTCCCCGCCGGGCCGGGCCCCGGACCTTGGACCTCTCGGCCCGGCCTTTCTGGACGTCGTGAACTCGGCGCTCCTCGCAGCCGCGGCCGCCGCGCGGTGTCGGTTCATGGCGTGCCGGGTACGGTGCGCCCTCGCCTAGGCACACCTTCGGAAGTTGAACCGGAAGCGGCTCGAGGCGTTCGACGACGGGTGCGACGGGGGGCTGTTCTTCGAAAGGTTCTAACTCTAGGACGCGGACCGGTAGACGATGTAGAGGATGGACTTGGTGCACGACCTGCACACTTGTGCCGGACGGAGGGGCGGCCCAGGTGGGCAGAGTGGGAGAGTGACGAATCTTGCCGGAGCGGAAGGACTCGGGGACATGGAGCCGTACCGTACATGGGTGTCCGGGGCCCGGGTCCGTCTCTCGGGTGACCACCCAGTACCTCCGCTGAAAGAAACTGAGTGGGTCCGTGGGCCTCTCGAGGAGAGCACCCATGGAAGGTGCCAATCGCCAGCCCCGGGTCGACCGAGCTTTACAAACGACCCGACCCCCCATATCAGAACCGAACGAATACCCGACGAGGGAGAAGATGAGGATCAGGGTCTAAAAGTCTCTGAAGGGGGGAGGGAAGGGGTCTGGGGTTGAGACGGAGGGTGGGAGGAAGATGGGGCGAGGTCGAAAAGGACGGGTATCGTCCCTCCCCGTACTCTTGTCCTTCCCCCTTCCGACCCTAATCTCACCCCACCCGAAAAAGAATTCGTAGGGTCAGATCGGGACCCTCCGCCCCCGAGGTCCTCAATTGAGGAGACTCCCCGTAGAGTCATCGACCCTTAACACCCTTTTGAGGGACAAAAGATGCAGAAAGGACTCCGAATCGTATATGTCTGGAGCCAAGAATGAACCATCACTCACGGAACGGGAGAGACTCGATAAACCGGGAGAGGGAAGGGGAAGGTGGGTTCGGAGGGTTGAACGAAGAAGGAACACACGTCGATCTCTTTCCCTTTGGATCTAGACCCCCATCCCCTCGTACAGGGGTCTGAGTCGGGTCTCCTAGACGTTTTCCGGCACCGTCACCCACCCGACCTAGAGCCCAGACGAGGGAGGAAGGGGCGGGTGGTGCGTCTACACTCTTCGGGTGTGACCAAAGGGACAACCCACGTCCCCAATACGGGGTAATAACGGGAGACCCTTTCGAGTCGAGAAGACGGGATACTGAACAAATAACATAAAAGAAGAGAAAGGAATTCGACGGAAATCGTCCCCTCTCTGGGGATGGGGTGGGGTGGAACTCCGGGAGAACAGGGGCGGGAGGGGGGTACAACGGCTCGGGTGGGCGAGTGATCGACCCCAGTCACTGTCTTACTTCCCGGTCTCTTGGACACATCTTCTCTACTCGAGGGTGTGAAGGGTACAAGGTGGAGGGAGTGTGGTTTGAGGATTCGAGATGTTCCTATAATAAATAAATGCATAAATAAATAAGTAGATAAATAAATGAATAAATAAATATTTATACTGATGATAAATAACGGCTCAGCACGTGAAACCCCATCTCACTCCTCCGAGGACCGTCGGGAGCGGACCGGAAGGAATGAAAGAGGGACCAATAAGGGAAGGGAAAGAACAAGGAAGACGTTGAGGTCCACACACCCCCTGGGGAAAGGGAGTGGTGTGGGTATAGGGGAGGATCCTGGGTAGACAGGACTACGGGATTAGGAGCCCTACTATGAGGGAAATGGGACGGTCGTGAGGACCTAGGAAGAAGTCGAGGGAAGTAGGGGTCTGTTAGGGTGGGGTCAGGACGGACGAAGAAAAGAGAAAGGTTGGGAGGGGGTGTTAGGAATGAAGAAGGATTCTTGGGGGGGGGGTTTGTCACCCGGGAGTCCCCAGACACAGGGCACACACTCAGGGAGGACAACTTTAAGACTAAAGTATATGTTCCTTTTTAATTTCACTGGAGTAAGATCGTGGTCCATACCGACACCTAGTAAGCTGACCCAACCCTGCGACCCAACGTCCAATACCATCCCGTCCGTAACTCCCAGGGTTCGAAACTTCTGAAGAATACCCCAGTACTCTCGAGTACTACCACCCTTTTACTTTTTTCTCTCTTCTCCCCACGGTCTCACACATCCCCTTACACATCGTCCAGGGTCTGAGGAGGTGGATTTCACCTCATGGAGGTGGAACTATGGGTAGGTCCCTGTCAAGGACTCAGAAGACTACAACACGAAGACGAAGACGAGAGACACCTAGTCTCTTTCTCGACTCACAGGATCACTTTGGGTACAATTTGCACACAGACACCCAGGGACGACGACCCGATACGTTGTTAAGTACGGCACCGACACTTAGCAATAGTGGAGACTCGATCCAGTTTTAAGGAGCGGCAGTGCCAAGAACCGTGTAAACACAAGGAGTCGAAAACCTACGTCCTTTCTTGTGTCACCTCGGGGGCCCTGATTCTCCCTTTATCCCCGTCCCTACGTTTCCCCTCGACTTCCTTATCGTTTCCCCGAGACCCTCGTCGAGATTTCGATGGAATATCTACTCCCTTGACCTCAGGTCTCTCCTTTTCTCGGAACGGGTTTCAGTGTATCGATCAGTCCCCTTCTCTCCTTCAAGTGTGGGTCTAAAAAGACACAGAATATGACGGTCCTGGAGAGACGAAGAGACTTTACTTGGTCGGACGGTCCACGACGAGATACCTGAGGATAAAATTGTCCTTGAAGCTATTTGATCTCTCATAAGTCTCAACACACCAGTTCTTCCGTGGTGTGTGAACTGAAGACACTTCGGACCTTTATTGAAGTCTCTTCCTTGTCCACTTTGTGCCTCCTGTACACAGGAATGCTCACACCTTTTTCACCTACAACGGGTCATCACAGGTGAAACCGCTGAGGTACCTGACGTCGGGCGGTCCGAGGAGACAGGTACCTCAAAAGGTCCATTCTTATGATCTCACCCATCGGTGAAGGAAGAGGTTCCCTAGAAGGGTTGGGTCCCTAACTTGAATAACTTGTTAGGTCCAGAGTACGTGACGGCCGTCTAAGAAATGGCAAACTCGGTGGTCCCTTCGGGAAATGTTCACACCCGAATCCCTGTCGTCCTATGGGTAGAAGTTTATAACTTTCTTTTTTTGTCTGTAAGATATTCCGGGACCCTCCGTCTTACTTCTGGTCGTCCACCTTCACTGTCCTTTGTCTAAAAATTGAGGTTTTTTGAAACGTTGTAGACCTCGACAGGTCGTCACCGCCACGGACGGAGTTCTTATTCCTCAGGTTTATCCGTCTTAATGGTCACTCGGTAAGGACGTCTCTACTTTGTGACCGATCCACTTGAACTTCTAGGAAAAGTTGGTATTCCAGGGTTGTGACCCACCTTTTACGACCCTACAGGAAGTCGTGGACTATCCACGAGAACAGTAGAGACTACCCGTTTCTTACTGTAGTCGTCGTCCTCGTCAAACTCAATCTGAGTCTCTCCTTGAGGGTATCTCCTTCTCCGACTGTAGAAGGCAAGGGTAGACTAAAACTACTTTACACGAGACGGATCTCGGTGTCTCTGGTCCCTCTTAGACTCCTGATGTTCCCGGTCCCGACCTTCCCTTTTGTCTTAAACAACTGAGGTTGTGGGAACAGATTTTTCGTCCATTTTACGTTTCCACTACCACCTAAATCTTGGTCACAGAAGGTAAGGACCGGGGCTCCCGCAACACGAAAGGGGACGTGTCGTTGGAGTCAGGGGACTCGCGGGACGGAGAGAGAGTTGTGACACAGGGCGACCTTTCGTCTTCCCCAATGACCCGGGGAGGGGAGTTCCTAGGGACTCCCGGACCTCCACCACTCTCCCCCGTCGACGTCGACAAGATGACGATCGAGGCTTAAAGAAGTCTATTAGTTAACCGGAGCCGACGGCGAGACGAGGTCCCCTGACCTCTACTTCCTCCACCCCTCCCCTCCCCTTCCCTCGTCCCCTGGTCCGGGACCCTCTCCTCTGACAGTCCCTCCATCTTCAGGGACCTACTCCCCTCTCTCTCGTGAGGCCCCGATTGTAAGTCCCTCGCCCCTCCTTGCCTTCCAATCATCTTCTTCGTAGACCCCCCCGGAGTAAAGTGTTGGAGGTTTTACGTCGTGCACCCCGGTCACCCACCCGTCCCCACCAAACCTCCGTGGACCGTTTACCCAGAATGGGGAAGGAGGAGGTCGGGGAAGGGTAGTTCGGGGCGGGGAAAGTCGAAAGGTTCAGGAGAAGGTATAGGGTCCAACTGAGGTCGGAACTGGGAGGGTACGACAGACAGTATTAATGAGGGGAGACGGGAAAATAGTCATTTGAGGTGGGGATCACTGTCTGTCGTCCCGGAGTCCCCAAAGTCTCCGACTTCCCCTGGAGAATCGGTGAGGAGGGGAGGATGTGTGTGTGTGTGTGTGTGTGTGTGTGTGTGTGTGACACATCCGACGGTCCGTATACCGGGGAAACATGGGTGTGTTACCTCTGGGACGGACACGGGGAAAGTAGACCCGTGTCCCGAGGAGAGGGAGAAAGTGAGTGGAAGGAAGGAAGGGTCACGCCACGACCGGAAGAAACGGAAGAGAAAGACTGAGAACGAAAGAATACAGGAAAGGTATTCGAGAACTTTGGACTAACTCACTCCTGACCTCCGTCCTCTTTCTTCGACTAGCCTTCCAGTGTTAGAGACTTACAATCAAACGGTCTCTCTTCTCCCTTCTCTCGTCTCTCCCTCGACCCCTCTTCCCTCCGCCACACCGCCGGTGTCGTCGTCGTCGTCTCAACACAGCCTCCCCTCTCTTCCGGGACGTAAGATCGGGGTAGGAATTGAAAATACGAAACACGGTATTGCTCGTTTCGTGTACGGAGGGACGAGGAGTTGAAAAAGTAGACATTGTACCCTTCCATTCTGGACGGAACGTCCCTACGACTTAGCAGTGACTAAGTTACCTGTGCTTGAACCCGTTAGAGGCCTTCTGCCACTCCCTATCCCTTCGGACCGTACGACGTCAGGTACCCCAGCTTTTCTCAACCTGTGCTGAACCGGGGACTTGTTGTTGTGTCCCTACAATCAATCCTTCTAATTTACTCTAGCAGGACCGTCACGAATCCTACTGCTCACGAGTGAATCCCCTGGAGTCCCCGTCATTCGTTCTCCCGGTTGGACATGACAACGGGTCAAACACGTGACATGGCACACGGTCCGGTCTCTTCTCTTCCCCGGTGGTCTGGTCGACACGGGAACCACGGTCACTCCTACGAACCGAGGAGGTTCTCCACCGGAACCTTAGTTCGAGGGACACACCCAAGGGCCCGTAGTCAGTCCTCAGGTTCGTTTTTGAGCCCTCAGGACTGGTAGAACCTTTGGTACTATCCGATCCTCCCCTGTTCTCTGAGACACCTCCCCGTGATCTCTCACCTAGGGAATCGAGCCCGAAGAGACCTTTCAACTCATCTCGGTTTCAGACTGGAGACGATTTGACTCGTACCTCTGTAACGTCGATTCTCCCTCACCCACGACGCCTTCGACTTTTCGTCCCTCGGGGTCTTCGACTTTTCGTCCCTCGGGGCCCAGGCCCTTATACTAGTCTTGCGACACAACCAACCTGGAGAACGAGGAGGAGAAGGGACAAGGAAGTGAATTTCGTTCAAAGAAATTCGGTCAAGACCAACAAAGAACACCTCGTGACGGGGGACGACCGGTGTCAGTCCCTACAAGAGTGTAAAGAGGGAGACCGACCCTCGACGACACGACACGAATCAACGAGAAATAGTGGGGTACCTGCTAGGACGTTGGGCGGTCCGAGGAGACAGGTACCCCTAAGAGGTCCGTTCTTATGACCTCACCCACCGGTACGGAAGGAGGTCCCCTAGAAGGGTTGGGTCCCTAGTTCGGGTCCACAGGGTGTAACGTCCACCTAAGAAATGGCAGACTCGGTGGTCCCGGGAATATTTATGTGTGTATGCACCACGACACGAATTCGTAAATACGCACCCTCGACGATTCTTTGTCCTTTGCTCTTCTGGTACGATCTGACCCCTGTTTCCTGCTTCCTCTACACCACCCTGGACGTTAGGTTTGATGACAAGGACGGTCTCCAAAGACCTTCCACTTACTCCCAACTAACGACAGACCCCTATTTATGTCTGTCTTTAAGTATCCACAAAGTAAATGTACATTGTCACGAGACATTAAAAGTCTAACGGAAAAGGACACAGGTAAAAGTAAGTAAAACACACACGCACACACACACACACACACACAAAGACAGAGACCCCTACGAACTGACGAAGAAGCCGCCGAGATACACGTATACCGCCACACGAACAAAAAGGCAGCGAAAAGTACAACCTTAGCTTCACTGTCAACAGTCCACACCACGTCTCCGGACTTCGACAAATTGAAGGAGAGGAAGGGAGATCCAAAATGGAGACGGAGAGTCGAGGTAGTCGGAGTGCCAATAAATGTTCACTGTCAGAAGGACGGGACGAAACTAATAAGGTTCGTCCTCTCGGAACAAAACGAAATTAGAGCCTGAGAACCCAAAGTGGACCAAGGGTTCACTTCACTCTCCTCACTCTCCCTGGACTCTACTCATGGAGAGACGGTAGGAATAACCGCTAATTTGAGGTCGGAAGAAAATATTAGAACATCGACAGAGGAAGTGCTCAGTTAGGGTAAATTAAGTCATGTGACAGGTAAATAATTGATCGGTCACACCCGATCTGTGACAACATCAAAGACTTTACGTCCGGATGTGAGAGGAGTGATAGACGACCCCACCGTCTGTCCCTTTGTACGTAAAGGGCTCCTACTTTTCGGATACACTCCTAGTCTTCAGTCCTAAATAAGTCTCCCCCACAACTACTCCTTCCTTCGTCCATTTTAGACTCGACCCAAAGTTTCTGACTTACCCTAAACGGTCTAGATACTTCCACGAACGTCTCTTAAGACGTCATACAACGGTTCTGGGGGGAAATGTTTAGAGGAGGAAGTAACCTGTTTCGGAAGGGGAGGGGTCTATGTCGTCACAACTGAGTGTCGGTTCAGAGAGGTCTTAACGGACACCTCCTCCTTTCGGTAGAACGAAGTCTGACGGGAGGGAGGGATCCGTCACACCTACGTCCCTGACGAACCGCACACCCAAGTGTGTCGGGGTAAGGTCCCTGTTGGTGCTTCCCGAGAGGGTCGAACTCTTAGGGGTACCCTAACGGTCTACGGAGAAGACGTCAGTGTCACATAAAGTTGAAGAGAACGCCGAATTAGGTCGGAGAGAGTGTGGATTGTCCATAAGGGTTCAAGGGAGGCCCTTCGTGGGAGGACGTATATGGAGTCATACATTCTTAGAGAAAGGGTCCTTTGGGATGCACTCTGTCGTCATAAGGTCCATCTTCTGTGACATCTATACTTCCGTACCTCCGGACTTCTCCGGAACACTCGTTGTCATGTGGTACTTGTGAGACCATAACAATCCCGAATTTTACGTCGCCCGACCACGCCGTCCTCTCACTCCTTACCGTCACCACAAACGATACGATCCCTCGTACAGGAAACGGTGCATCTCTACCCTCTTATCATTTACGACAGACACTCACGCACAAGTCAACGAAGTCAACACAGACTGAGAAACACTGAGACACCCGACATCAGGTGGTCCGAGGAGATGAGTACCCTAAGAGGTCCGTTTTTATCACCTCACCCAACGGTACGGAAGGAGGTCCCCTAGAAGGACTGGGACCCTAGCTTGTGCACATAGGACATAACGTCGGTGGACCCTTCGGGTCATTTACAACAGATCATCCCACCTATTTGCGACAATCTAAACGTCAAATCTTTATAGTGAAATTCCCGTCAAGACTTCTGTCCGTTCGTCGTCATCCTAGACACGACACTTGCCAAAATCTCCCAGTCGACTCTCTTTCTCTTAGATAAATCCGTCACCGTCTCCCTTACCTCTCCTCTCCTGTCTAAATCCTTCTGATGAATTTACATCTAAGTCACCCTGAACCACTAAATACTTTACACGATCCAATTCTCTGTCGGGGGTCCAAAGACCGACCCCTCGGCCTTACTTGCCACCATGATGGAAGGTTTTGACTGCTTTACCTCCCTCCTTGACAGCCTCCGACACCACCCCTACCACCGTCATCACCACTATATGATTCCTGTGCTACTTGTTGTCGACGACTCCCACCTAAGGGACCCCCAAGTCCCCGAGTCTGAGAGAGGGACCAGTCCCTCGATCTAGGGTGTACGACGTTGATTTACAAACGTACTGTGTCGACTTTCCAAGGGCTCACGACGTTGATTCCGGACCACGTCGGTTTAGTTATGAAGAAAAAAAAAAATTTCTCGGTAACTCCTCGACAGGTCTTTCTTCGATCAAGAGACCCAAACACTGATTTCTCGATCTGGAGAAATGATCCTATGGAGGGTCTTTAGAGGTGGAAGTATTGGGATTTGACCGGGGGAATAAGAGAGGTGGGGAGTTGGGTTGAAAAGGGAACCATCAGAATTTACTTATTACTAGGTAGGTGTACGTTAACGGGACTGACGAAAAGAAATGAAGACGAGGGTGGAGGTTAGGTAGTAGTTGTAGATAGGTAAGACGAAAGATTTCCTCTGAACCTTGACAAAAACATAAAGGTGGTCATGGTGGGGACGAAACAGACGGACCTGATACTGTCGACGGTTCGACAGAGGAACGGAGAACCGAAGGAGAGGCATTCAGGTGGGCGGTCTGACGGTGGTCACTAGGTGGGGGTCACGTATAGATTAGTCCTGTCAAGATCTGAGTCTAGGAAAGTCAAGTCAAGTCAAGTCAAGTCAAGTCAAGTCAGCGAGTCAGCACCGGCTGAGAAACACTGGGGTACTTAACGTCGTGCGGTCCGGAGGGACAGGTAGTGGTTGAGGACCTCAAGTGGGTTTGAGTAGTCTAGGAAATCACCGAGGGATAATAAAGATCGGCTGGGTAACCTTTTCTGGGGCTACGACCCTTTCTAACTTCCGTTTTCCTCTTCTCCCGCCGTCTCCTATTCTACTACTCTATCGTAGTGGTTGAGTCGCCTGTACTTAGACTCCTTTGAGACCCTATCACTGCCTGTCCCTTCGGACCACACAACGTCAGGTACTAGTTTCTCAGCCTGCACTGAATCTCTGACTTGTTGTTGTTGTAACAAAGACATTATTTTAGGTTTAAGAAGTTGTACCGTACTCTCAGGGAAGTACCACGTCGAGGACGTTTGGAAAGGTGGGGTTGATAATTATGATAGAGTAGGAAGTGTGAAACAAGAGACTACAAGATCCCTCCAGAGACTGTGTGAGGTGTAGCAAGGGTCGAAGACACGGAAACGAGTACAACAAGGAGACGAATGACGTGGATACAGACGGGATGAGTAGGAAGTTCTGTTGTCTCTACAAAAGAGAAGGTCCTGTGGGGTTTGAGTCTTCGATTCGAAGGAGAATCGAAAGTTGCGTGCAAAGACACGTGTAGAGTTAGTGGTGCAACTTGACATGACTCTAGTAGATAGATGATAGTGTACCCAAAACCACACTGGACCTCACTCAATGAACTTTAGAAGTTTATAGACATAAGAATAATCTCTATTGTACATTTCGGGAATTGGGGTACGATTGCGTATTGTTTTCAGTTATTTGTCACCAATATAATTCTCTTTAATACGAAAGTAACAACGATATAAAAGACTTGTGCGTGGACAATGGTAAATGGAACTCTTATACATAAGTAGATAAGGTCAGGTAAACTGAAAAGTCTACTTCAAGAGTATTCAATAAAAGATATGATCAAGGTTGGTGTGTGTTCTCAGATGTAAAGAAGTGTGGGAAGTATCGTTTCCTATAATAGTAAGAAAAAATTAAAAATGTTGAAATACCCTTTTTCTTTATAGTTTAAAAAGAAGTTAATCTTAAACGGAATAGACTCCAACTACTATTAAAGTATACGAATAATCTACAAACACAAATAAGACACTTAACGGACAAGTATAGTGACCGAATAACTTTTTTCGATGAAGTAAATGGAAATTTTAAAAAATGCGTTATAAAAACGAAAATTTTTATGTCAACTCCTGAAGGGACCATGAAGTCATTATTTCTTCCGTGGAAGATTACGTACCCTACGTCAAACTAGGGACCAACCCCTAGATTCTAGGGTGTACGACACCCCTTGATTCGACGACATGACGTTGACTCTGGACTTCGTCGGTTTATTTATGTATTCTCATTTTATTTTATTATGTTAACTAAAATTCATTTTGTTTTTACGAAGACAAGACGAAAACAAGTTGACGTTATGAAAATAGTTTGTTTACGGAGTCAGACACCGTGTGACTTATTAAACGGGTACGGAGGGAAAAACAACGCGGGAGAGAGGGGTAGGAACTGGGATAGGAGGAACGGTGGGGAGGGTATCCTTAGATGAGTAAAAGAATCACGTGCAGAAACTTAGAGGGAAAGGAGGGGAATGACTACGTACTCACATAGGTATTAGTCACGCAATATAATAAAACGTACAAAGATATAAAGTCCTGTTATAACACTACATATTCAGTAGAATAAAAAAATAAAAATGACTTGTAACACAAAATTTTAGGATAAGACGAAAAGGACACTCTACCTTAAATTTTGAGTTATATACCCGAAGGGACTACCGAGTCATCATTTTTTAGACGCACGTCACGTCCACTACGTCCTCTGTGTCCGAGCTAGGGACCCAGTCCTTCTCGGGGACCTCCTCCCGTGCCGATGGGTGAGGTCATAAGAACGGACCTCTTAGGGCACCTGTCTCCTCGGTCCGTCCGATGGCAGGTGTCCCAACGTCTCTCAGATCGTGCTGACTTCATTGACTTGTATACAACTTGACCAAGAAAAAAATAGACGTATACGGTATACGTATAAGATAACTATGGTACATAAATAATATATTCTAGAAGGACGGTCGAAAAAAGACGTTACCTATAGGAACTTATACAGTCAAATAAATAGGAAACGTCCCAGTAAAAAACACTGATATAAGGATCCTCACCTTGACCCAATATCTGATGTGTGTATAAATTAACATCCTCCGTGGAGATTTGACATGACATTCTGCATAGTTGCGTAGAAGTGTGGTTGTCGAACACTACTAGAGATTAAGGATGGTGGAGTGATCGTGGACTGTAATAGGACGAACACTCAAAACGACAAGTCCATCTACATTTCACCATTCATAACAAAATGACAAAACAATCTAACAACCCTTAAAAGATTAACTAACATCCTAATATCCTAACATTTTAGATATCTTAATATCTATGATTGATAAAACGGTACGTTTTGTAAAAATAAATCAGTTTAAATATCAACAAAAGAAGATGCCTGAGACATAAAATCCGGAACCGGAAGGGACGAGGTTCTAGTATTCTATTTTTTCTTTGAGGTACCGAAGGAAGATCACAAATATAATATTAATAACAAGACCACAACGACGACAAATGGAAACCGGGAAACTAGATGGACGTAAAGTAATCTATATTCTTTACTCTATTCTTAGGTTTAAACGAAAAAGGGTTACTAATCGATTAATAGGGTTACGGTAAATGACTTGTTAGGTAGAAAAAAAATAATTTTCTCGTTAAAATAAATATGGAAACGTTATAAAAATATATAGTGAAGAAAAAAAAATTAAAACTCTTAATAAAAATATTAGACCTATTCAAGAAGTAGTTTATACACTAAACGTTTATGAAGGGGACTCAGACACTGAATAGAAAAGTGGACAATCTACACAGAAAACTTTGGTGTTGAAGAATTAAAACCATTTCAGGTTAAATAGTAAAATATAGAAAATTCCTGGTGCAAAACTTACAGTATAGATTCTCGAAAAAAGGGTAGGTTTACAGTGTTTCTAAAAGAGGACCTTCAAAATACAAAATGTAAATCAAAACACTAGTTGAAACTTAATTAAAAACACATACTAGTTCTATACCTAACTACAAGAAAAGGACCTACACATCTATGGGTTTACGAGATATAATTTTTCTGATAGGAAACGTACAAATAGTTGCTAGTCAACTGGTATACATACACCTAGATAAATACTTGAGGAATAAGACAAGGTGACTAGATAAATAGAAAAAAAAACGGATACGTTACGACAGAACTAATGATATCGAAATATTGTTTATAACTTAAACATATTATATTTAACGAGTTTAAGTAAGAAGAAAAAGTTTCAACAAAACTGACAAGGTTCATGAAACGTAAATATATAGTACAAATCTTAGTATAACAGTTAAATATAATTTTTTCCTAACGACACTAAAACAAACCCTAACGTAACTTATAAATCTAGTTAAAACTCTCCTGACTTTACAATTGTGACTCAGAAGACTGGGTATTTGTTACAAATAGAAGGGTAAATAAATCCAGTATAAATTAAGTAGAGTCGTTACAGAAGGTCAAAAGTCACGTGTAGAAAAGAGTCTGAATAGAATTTATGAAATATAAAAAATTCCGTTAATATTTAAGATTAAAATTAAAAAACTCACAAGAAACGATTACAATATCCGATTTAACATAGAGTGGGTTCTCATTTTTAAGATTGGGGGTCAAGGATACTTACACCTGAAGAAACCTTTATCTGAGAGATGTCCACATTAATCTCAATTCTACTCTAGTATGAATTCATCGCACCCAGGAATTAGATTATACCAACCACAGGAATATTTTTCTCACTTTAAACCTGTGTTTGTATGTCTCTCCTTTCTATTACATTTTTAGGTGTCCCTTGTCTACCGATGCACTGTTGCCTCCATCTCTGACCTCACTGCGAAAATCCTCGGTTCCTTGGGTACCGAACGGTCTTTTGTTGTCTTCGATTTTTTCCGTTCCTTCCTAAGAGAGGGTCTAGGAAGTCTCCTCTGTACCTGGACAGTTGGGGAACTATAGTCTGGAGATCGAAGGTCTTGCTCAGCAACAAGTCGACGATTCAGTGTAGGTTAAGAAACGATAGGATGCCTGACGTCGTACGGTCCGAAGGGACAGGAAGTGATAGAGGGTTTCAAACGAAATTGAGTACAGGTGGCTCGGTCACTACGGTAGGTTGGTAGAGTAGGAGAGACTGGGGGAAGAGGAGACCTGAAGTTAGAAGGGGTCGTAGTTCCAGAAAAGGTTACTTAACAGAGAAGTGTAGTCCACCAGTTTCATAACCTCGAAATCGTAGTCAGGAAGGTCACTTATAAGTCCCAACTAAAAGAAATCCTACCTGACCAACCTAGAGGAACGTCAGGTTCCCTGAGAGTTTTCAGAAGAGGTCGTGGTGTTAAGCTTTCGTAGTTAAGAAGTCGCGAGTCAGAAGAATTACCAGGTGGAGAGTGTAGGCATTATACTGGTGACCTCTTTGGTATCGAAACTAATATGCTTGGAAACAGTCTTTTCACTATAGAGACGAAAGATTATACGACAGATCAAAACAGTGTCGAAAGGAAGGTTTCTCGTTCGAAGAAAATTAAAACACCGACGTCAGTGGTAGGTGTCACTAAAATCTCGGGTTCTTGTATTTTAGACAGTAACGAAGGTGAAAAAGGGGAAGATAAACAGTACTCTTTTCTCAAGGTTTCTCTCTATTCTCCTCTCTATTCTCCTCTCTATTCTCCTCTCTATTCTCCGGAAGAATTTACTTGTCACGTTTCTTTATCTCTTTTTGTTATCTCACCCTTTCTGATCTCTAGAGAAGTTCTATTAACCTCTATAGATCCCTTGTAAAGTACGTTCCTACCCTTACTATTTCGTGTCTTTGTCATTCCTAGATTACCTTCGTCTTCTCTAATTCTTCTCCATCGTTCTTATGTGTCTTGATATGTTTTTTCTAGAATTACTGGGTCTATTGGTGCTACTACACCAATGAATGGATTTTGGTTTGTAGGACCTCACACTTCAGTTCACCCGGAATCCTTTGTAGTGATCCTTGTTTCAGTCACCTCTACTACCTTATTGTCGACTCGATAAAGTTTAGGATTTTCTACTACGACAATTTCACGACATGAGTGATCCGGTCGTTTAAACCTTTTGAGTTGGCACCGGTGTCCTGTCCTTTTCAGTCAAAAGTAAAGTTAGGGGTTCTTTCCTTTCCGGTTTCTTACAAGTTTGATGACGTGTTAACGTGAGTTACGATCATTCTAATACGAGTTTTAGGAAGTTCGATTCGAAGTCATCATGTACTTAGTTCTTGGAGGTCTACATGATGGACCTAAATCTTTTCTGTCTCCTTGGTCTCTAGTTTAACGGTTGTAAGTGACCTAGTAGTTTTTTCGTTCTCTCAAGGTCTTTTCGTAGATGAAGTCGAAGTGACTGATACGATTTCGGAAACTAACACATCGCATCATCATCATCACTTCAACGAGTCACCACAGACTGAGAAACGCTGGGGCACCTGACATCGGATGGTCCGAAGAGGTAGGTACCCTAAGAGGTCCGTTCTTATGACCTCACCCAATGGTAAAGGAAGACGTCCCCTAGAAGGGTTGGGTCCCTAGCTAGGGCCCAGAGGGTGTAACCTCCGTCTGCGAAATTGGAGACTCGGTGGTCCCTTCGGGATACCTAGTGTTGTTTCACCCCTTCTAAGAATTTCCCTATCCGGATGATCTGGTGGAATGGACGGAGGACTCTTTGGACACACGTCCAGTTCTTTGTTATCAATCTTGACCTGTACCTTGTTGCTTGACCAAGTTTTAACTCTTTCCTCATACTGTTCCGACATATAATAGTGGGACGAATAAATTGAATTTACGTCTAATATAGTACACTTTACGGTCTGACCTACTTTTTGTTCGATGTCAGTTATAACGGTCCTCTTTATCGTTTTTGGAGTCTATACGTATATAACCACAAGTTAATCATTCAACAAAGGTTGAGAAACACTAGAGTACTTTACGTCATGTGGTCCGAAGGGACAGGAAGTGGTAGAGAGCCTCGAACGAGTTTGAATACAGGTAACTCAGTCACTATGGTAGGTTGGTAGAGTAGGAGAGAGTGGGTGAAGAGGAGGTCAGAAGTTAGAAAGGGTCGTAGTCTCAGAAAAGGTTACTCAGTAGAGAAGTGCAGTCTACCGGTTTCATGACCTCGAAGTCGAAGTCGTAGTCAGGAAGGTTACTTATAAATCCCAACTAAAGAAAATCCTAAATGACCAAACTAGAACGTCAGGTTCCCTGGGAGCTTTCGGAAGAGGTTGGGGTGTTAAGTTTTCGTAGTTAAGAAACCGTGAATCGAAAGAAATACCAGGTTGAGAGTGTAGGCATGTACTGATGACCTTTTCGGTATCGAAACTGATATGTTTTGAAACAGTAGTTTCACTACAGAGACGAAAAATTATGTGACAAATCTAAACAGTATCGAAAAGAAGGTTCCTCGTTCGTAGAATTAAAGTACCGACGTCAGTGGTAGACGTCACCGAAACCTCGGGTTCCTTTATTTTAGACAGTGCCAAAGGTGAAATAGGGGTAGACAAACGGTACTTCACTACCTTGACCTACGGTACTAGAAACAAAAAACTTACAACTCAAAATTTGGTCGAAAAAGTGAGAGGAGAAAGTGAAAGTAGTTCCCCGAGAAATCAAGGAGAAGTGAAAGACGGTAATCTCACCATAGTAGACGTACAGACTTTAACAACTATAAAGAGGACGGTTAAAATTAAGGTCGAACACGAAGTGCGTCGGGCGTAAAGTGTACTACATGAGACGTATACTCAATTTATTAGTCCCACTATTATATGTCGGAACAGTATGAGGAAAGAGTTAAAACTTGGTCAAGTAACAAGGTACAGGTCAAGATTGATAACAAAGAACTGGACGTGTGTCCAAAGAGTCCTCCGTCCATTCCACCAGATCATACGGATAGGGAAATTCTTAGGAGGGGTCAAACAAGACTAGGTGTGTTTCGGACTTCATCTACAAAAAGACCTTGAGAGAACGAAAAAACTACTAGGTCACTTACAACCGTTAAACTAGAGACCAAGGAGACAGAAAAGATTTAGGTCCATCACGTAGACCTTCAAGAACTAAGTACATGATGACTTCGAACCGAACTTCCCAAAACTCGTGTTAGAATGATCGTACACTTTCACTTTCACTTCACCGAGTCAGCACAGGCTGAGAAACGCTGAGGTACCTGTCATCGGACGTAGTCCGAGGAGGCAGGTACCCTAAAAGATCCGTTCTCATGACCTCCCCCAACGGTAAAAGAAGAGGTCCCTTAGAAGGGCTGGGTCTCTAGCTTGGGTCCAGAGACCGTAACATCTGTCTGCGAAATGGTACTCACGTTAACACGCCATCAAACTTGTAAGAAACCGGAAAGGAAAGAACCCCTAACTTTACTTTTGACTGAAAAGGACAGGACACCGGTGACGACTAAAAGGTTTAAACGACCGGATCACTCATGTCGTGAAATTGTCGTAGTAGAAAATCCTAAATTTTATCGAGTCGACAATAAGGTAGTGGAGGTGATTGAAACAAGGATCACTACAAAGGATTCCGGGTGAACTGAAGTGTGAGGTCCTACAAACCAAAATCCTTACATTGGTGTGGTGGAACCAATAGACCCAGTAATTCTAGAAAAAACATATCAAGCAGACACATAAGAACGGTGGAGAAGAATTAGAGAAGACGAAGGTAATCTAGGAATGACAAAGACACGAAATAGTAAGGGTAGGAACGTACTTTACAAGGGATCTATAGAGGTTAATAGAACTTCTCTAGAGATCAGAAAGGGTGAGATAACAAAAAGAGATAAAGAAGCGTGACAAGTAAATTCTTCCGGAAGAATAGAGAGGAACGATAAAAGACCGTGAGTCCTAAATCAACCTATTAAAAAGGGAAAGAGGTGACGGAAACCGAAGAGAAGGAAAGAGTCGACAAACATCACTTCACTTCACTCAGCGAGTCAGCACAGGCTGAGAAACCTTAGGGTACCGGACATCAGGTGGTCCGAGGAACCAGGTACCCTAAAAGGTCCGCGCTTATGACCTCAACCAACGGTAAAGGAAGAGGTCCCCTAGAAGGACTGGATCCCTAGTTTGGGTCCAAAGGTCGTATCATCCGTCTACGAAATGGTAGACTCGATGGTCCCTTCGAAGTCAGAATGAGTCGACAAACATTTCGGAGGAGGTTGTTAATGAAACGGAACGTAAAGAAAAAGAATCTCCACCAAAACCAAAGAGGAGGACGTGTCACAATACTTGAAGACAGGTATCAAGAAGTCTGTGAGACACATGGTCTAAGTTAGGGAAGTCAGATGACCAAGTCAAGTCAAGTCAGCGAGTCTGCACAGGCTGAGACGCTGGGGTACTTAGCGTCGTGCGGTCCGGAGGGACAGGCAGTGGTTGAGGGCCTCAAGTGAGTCTGAGCACATGGAGGTGGTATATTAGTATTCACTAAACTCTTGACACTCCATTATGTAAAGACGACAAACTTTGATAGAGTCAAACACTATAAAACAACAAAACTGTCGAAATCCTTTAAGTATATCGATCATAAGTCTTTACATTAAATAAAAACGTAAAACTAAAATATATAAATTTTGAACGATTTGAATCAATAATCAAGATTATTGAAAGAATTTTCTAAAGTAACTTAAAAGAAATTTCTACTAATACATTCCGTTACCGTGGGGTGAGGTCATGAGAACGGACCTTTTAGGGTACCTGGCTCCTCGGACCACCCGACGTCAGGTACCCCAGCGGTTCTCAGCCTGTGCTGACTCGCAGAAGTGAAAGTGAAAAGTGAAAGTACGTAACCTCCTCCTTTACCGTTGGGGGTCACAAGAACGGACCTCTTAGGGTCCCTGCCCCCTCGGACCACCCGACGACAGATACCCCAGCGTGTCTCAGCCTGTGGTGACTTCACTGAATCGTCGTCGTCGTCGTCGTTTTTAATAAGTAAATAATCAGAAAATACATAACTGACCCGATCCAGAAGTAACGACACATAGCCGAAAAGAGATCAAAGTTTCTCACCCCCGAGGAGAGACGAACGTCGCGCACCCAAAGAGTAACATCACTGAAGAGAATGACGTCTCGCACCCGAGATCCACACACCCAAAGTCGTCAACACTGTGTGTCCGAATCGACGGGGTGCCGTACGTCCTAGAAGGGTCTGACCCCTAGTCTGGACACGGGGGACATGACCGTCCGTTTAAGAATTGGTGACCTGATAGTCCCTTCAGACTAATACAGCAAAGACTTATTTCTGTTAGAATGAAGAAGGAAAGGTTAGAAAGGTTACAAAAAAAAAAAACACCCCCCCCGTATAATGTGACTGATCTTGGAGGTCGTATTACAACTTGTTTTCACCCTTCTTGTATGTAGGAACGAAAAAAGGACTAGAATCCTCTTGGTTAGAAACTTATACTACAATGGGTATTAAAAAACATCTACGGGTGATAATAACGATGTTTAAATAATTTTCAAAAAACTTTAATCTTTAACTATAACTTAAAAACAGTTTACAAAAAAACTATCTATAACTCTACTGGTACATAAGGGAGACGGAGGAAAAATTAGAAAATTTTACAAAAGTCACAGAGTTTGCAATTTAGGTTGATCTTAAAAAACCAGGCCTACATAATAGGAAAAATGTACTACAACCTACACTAAACGATTTTAAAACAGTTCCTAAGAAATTGATAAAATATAACCTATAACCAGACATCAAAAGAACATTAAAGAAACAGAATAAGGTCACAGTCTCATTACGACCAAAATATATTACTGAACCCTTCATAAGGGACACAAGATGAAAAGACCTTCTCGAACATATTTTAACAATAACAAAGAAAAACTTTATAAACCATTTTCAGTGGACCGCAAAAGAAACACCCTTCCAAAAATTGATGTCAAATTAAAGAAATTATCTATGTCCCACAAAGTCTATTAGATAAAGAAGAACTCACTCAAACTGTATACCCATGAAAGTTCTCTAAAAATGTAAGTAGGTTTGACAGTTTAAATAACCGTATCTCGGTGGATTTATGAATAAAAGACTATAGGAAAATTGTAGAAGTCTTAGACATCACTACAGTAGAGAAAGTAATGACTATAATCAGTAAACATAAAAAAAAAGAAAAAAAAAAGACTAGTCAGACCGATCTAAATAATAAAACGGACAGAAGAGACTCTTGATCGACAACCAAAGTAACTAAAAGAGATAATTAAAAGATAAAGTAACTAAAGACTAACTAAAAATAATAAAGGAAAGAAAGTGAATGAACCCCGGATTGAACGTGAGAAGTGGATTAGAACATCTCACCTTCGACCATAGAAACTGAACTCTTATAAAAGAGAAGATAATCATCCAACTATTTTGACGTTTAAGGGAAAGTCATGACGAAATCTATGTAGGGTGTCTAAACTAATACAAACACAAGGATAAAAGTGAGTCAAGTTTTTAAAATTAAAGAGAAAACTAAAGAATAAAATAGGTACTTAATGAATCTTTACACAATGAATCAAAGGTTTATAAAGTTCTAAAAGGTCGATAGAAAGATAATAACTATATATTACATTATGATGACACCTGTCTCTTATATAAAACATATTAGACTAAGGAAAATTTAAATAGTTCAGGTAAAAATACCGGGTTCTATACCAGATAGAAACTTTCAGAAGCTACAGTGAACTTTTTCTTCACATAAGATAACAACAACTCACCTGACAAGATATTTACAGTTAATCCAGTTCACTCAACTATCACTACCAGTTCAGGAAATATAGAAATAACTAAAAGACAGAAGAACAGAATACTCAACTCTCTACAAATAACTGTAAAGACTAATATTGACACAGGTAAAGAGTAACGCCAAGATAGTCACAAACGAAGTACATGAATAGAGACAATTAACTGGAGAAATAATAATTTTTTACTATGAGAAATAAAGATAATTATGGAAACGGAACCTTAGATGAAATCGTGTCATAATTATATCATTGAGGTTGAGATAAAACTAATCACAATCGTACCGTATATAAAAGGGTAGGAAAATGGAAATTGGATAAGTACAGAAATATAAATTTCCACAAAGAACATCCGTCATATATCAAATTATAGTGAGAAATATTAAGTTAGACTGTTTGCGACGGAAAATTATCCACACAAATCTGGTAAATGTAAATTATACTAATAACTATATCGATCCAAATTTAAGAGGTAGAACGATAAACAGTAAATAAACACGATAGAAAGGAACCAAAGAATGAGAGAGAAAAAGACGGGAAAAGAGTTATTTTGTTGACTTTAAGTTTTATCTTTTATACCATTCTCTCCAAGTCTCTTTTTAAATCCTAAAATCTCTCCCGTCTCTAATTTAACTAGTGTAACCACCACAGCCCTTATTGAATTGTCTCTTTTATCGGGGACTTAACCTGGAACTTTATAAAACCTATTCCCACTTGCACATTCCAGGCACCCTACTTGCTTCCCCTACCTCCGTCCTTTCATACGTAGACCAAGTCCCTTTTTATCTAGTAGGTCTACCGGGCTCCTTCTCGCCGTCGTCATCTGCACCTTCCGTGAACACGACAACGGTCGAAGGACATCTGTAGGGGTGGGACTACCGGACGTCTGTAAATTCTGTGGACAGTTTACTTTGTGTAATAGATGGGAAGTTTGGACGAGAGAGTCGTCGAGGATTAAACTACACACCGTAGTGGTGGAAGGAATTGTAGATATGGTCTTTGGACTCAGTAGAATTTACGAAGGAGAAAAGAGTCGACATACGTAGGGTGGACGTCCAGTGTAGACTTTCGACCTGAAAGAAAAGATATGGGGATGAGAACGTCGGACGAACGAGACAGAGTGAGGAGTTGATGACGTAATCAGAAGGTAACCAGAGAGGTAAAGATCTAAGAAGAAGGAAGGTCAGTAGGAAGTGAGTTGGTGATTGAAGGACTTAGGGGACTTTTACCTACACTTTAAGATGCACGTTAAAAAAAAAAAAAAACCTCTCTCGGACATCGAAAGTGATTTCAGAGTTTCTCTCGACGACGACGACGACGATTCACCGAAGTCAGCACAGGCTGAGACACGCTGGGGTATCTGCCGTCGGGTGGTCCGAGGGGGTAGGGACCCTAAGAGGTCCGTTCTTGTGACCTCACCCAACGGTAAAGGAAGAGGTTACGTACTTTCACTTTTCACTTTCCCTTCAGCGAGTCAGTACAGGTTGAGAATCGCTGGGGTACCTGACGTCGGGTGGTCCGAGGAGCCAGGTACCCTAAAAGGTCCGTTCTCATGACCTCACCCCACGGTAACGGAAGAGGTGAATTTCTCACGTACCCAGGTGTTTTTCGATTCTCGGTGACGGAACATCGAAATAAAGTTCACTTTGTTACTTATAAGTCAATTATACCATGTCAACTGTCTGATGACTTGTTCTTTAGTCCTGTAAATCAAAGGTCAAAATCACAACGGTAAATTAATCGACGTACTAAGACCCTGTTACTCAATGGATGAGGTGGGGATAAAGGAATAGACATTTTATGTCTTTCTAGGGAAACTGTAGTTCGAAGATCAAATAGAGGAGAGTATGACAAGAGGAAAGACAAAGTGATCTGTTGTAAATGAGGACTCAGAGTGAATGACTCGGTTCAAGACCCACGTCTTTCTATGTAATTCGTGACGAAGAAAGTGAGGTCTTCACGTACCTGGTCGTCCTGTCTCTCTTTTCATTTATCTTTTAACGGTATCTTACAGCATTTTACGTCTCGAGACCCTCACGCTTCCTCCGAGAGACCCCTTCCCTTGTAGATTAAGACAAGTCCTTTCAACTCCTCCTCAGTTGCTCCTCTACACCCCGTAGGGACTTCAGAGATCACCATTTCTTAGACGGACGGTTACGTCCTCTACATCCTCTGCACCCAAACTAGGGACCCAACCTTCTAAGGGAACCTCTTCCTTAACCGTTGGGTGAGGTCCGACAATCGCAGCCTGTGTCGACTCGTGTGCACGTGTTTTTCTTCTGGTTTCGACTCAGGACTTCCTGTATGTCCTAGAGATCCGTCTCTCCTCCCCCTACCCTAAAGTCCGTTTCTTTTGTCGTGCAGTTCCCTCATGAAACAAAATCAACGATTCAGAAAACACTATAGTACATTTCCGTCTCCGTCTTTGTTTCGGGGTTCGACCATCTTGTTGGTCAACCACCCAGATCAATCTTTTACACACACAACGTTCAAACTCTAAACTTATGTGTTCCTCGTTGTCCTCTATTCCGACCTCCCCCTCTGAGTTCCAGGAATGTGTCCCACGGTTCTTCAAAACTGAAGTAGAACACCCGTCACCCCTCAGTGACTTAACAAAATCCGTTGCCTCCCCATCTGACTAAAGAACAAGTCTTTTTAGTGTGACCGTTGTCTCTCTTTCTATCTCACCTTCCCTCACTAGGTTCAAACCTTCACTCTTTCCAGACTTATTCGGTTTCCTGAACCCTACCCCCTCCCTTCTATTATACAAAGTAACTTTGGATAATGTAAATCACCTGGGTTCCTTATCCGTTCAATTTTACAGGATCTTTATACTCGCACTACAAGTCTTCTCTCTAGACCTAAATCCTCGTAATTATTTTCTGGGACTACGACCCTTCCTAATTTCCGTTTTCCTCTTCCCTACTCTCCTACTCTACCAATTTATCGTCTCCTACTCTACCAATTTATCGTAGTAGTCGAGTTACCTGTACGTACACTCGTTTGAGGTCCTCTATCTCTTCCTGTCCCTTCTGACCACACGACACAAGTAACCCAGTGTTTCTCAACCTGTGCTGAATCGCTGACTTGTTGTAGTTATTCATTCATGACTGACTTCGATTCCCTCTCTTACTGTAATGAAGCCCTCTTGAAAATTCCATTCCTCAGTTCCCCGGTTTCCGACGTAAGAAGCTTTATATCTATACACTTTAGTCCTTCTCCTCTCAATAACTCTCTTTCCGACCAATATTCCTCGACTTCTCACTTCCTACCATCATTCCTTGGATAAGAAAAAATTTGTAAAATTGGTCTCCTATAAACGAAATGTTATAACACAACCAAAGATGGAATGTTGTTCTTAGTCGGTGTTCATATGTATGTCGGGGAGGGAGAACTTGCGGGGAGGGAGGAGCTTGAGGTACGGTGTGGAGATCCGACACTGTCTCGGAGTTCAAGTCGAGGGACACAATATTTCGTTGAAGGGTAATTGATAGACAAAATGTATACTATTACGCACACGAAGTTACGATGAGAAAGTTAAGTAAGGTAGGAGAGGAAGGGGGCGACACAGATGTCAAGACAAGACATAGACGTAGAGATAAGGACGGACGTTGGTCCAAGTAGTCGTGCTAAAAAGATCTAAGGTATACATACGCAATAATCAAAAAGAGAAAAACTGAATGAAGTGAGACATATCGTTCGAGATCCAAATCGGTGGAGTGATTTTGACTGAGTCTAAACAAGGAAAATTACTGATTATAAGGTAACATATATATATGATGTAGAAATGGGTGAGTAGACAACTACTTATAGATTCCACGAAGGTACAGGATCGATAATATTTATTACGACGTTACTTGTGACCCCGTGTATTGCAGAAAAAACTAATACCAAAAGAGTCCCATATCCCGGTCATCACCCTAACGACCCAATATACCATCAAAATATACTTTATCTTTTGAGATAAATGAAAAAGTTAAAAAAAAATCCTAAATTTTTTTTTAAAATAAAAATGAAATAAAATGAAATGTTATGACATAACAGATAAATGAAAATATTCTTTATCTCCTTTTGTTATCTTACCCTTTCTGATCTCTAGAGAAGTTCTTTTAATCTGTGTACTTTACCCTTATAAAGTACGTTGCTAGCCGTGTTATTTCCTGTCTTTACCATACCTGGATTGTCTTCGTTTCCTATAATTCTTCTCCACCGTTCTTATGTGTCTTCTTGATATGTTTTTTCTAGAAGTACTGGGTCTACTGATGCTACTACACTAGTGAGTCGATCTCGGTCTGTACGACCTTACACTTCAGTTCACCCGGAATCCCAATTAGTGATCCCTGTTTCAATCACTTCCACTACCTTAAGGTCGACTCGATAAAGTTTAGGATTTTCTACTACGACACTTTCTCGACGTGAGTTATACGGTCGTTTAAACCTTTTGAGTCGTCACCGGTGTCCTCACCTTTTCCAATCAAAAGTAAGGTTAGGATTTCTTCCCGTTACGACTTCTTACAAGCTTGATGGCGTGTTAACGTAAGTAGAGTGTGTGATCATTTCATTACGAGCTTTAAGAGGTTCGGTCCGAAGTTGTCATGTACTTGACACTTGTCCGACCTAAATCTTTTCCGTCTCCTCGGTCTCTAAGTTAACGGTTGTAGGTAACCTAATAGCTTTTTCGTTCTCTCAAGGTCTTTTTATAGAGGAAGACGAAATAACTGATACGGTTTCGGAAACTGCCACACCTAGTACTGTTTGACACCTTTTAAAAAGTTCTCTACCCTTATGGTCTGGTGGATAGACGGAGGACTCTTTACACATACGTCCAGTTCTTAGTTGTCAATCTTGACTTGTAATTTGGTCACTGACCAAGGTTTATCCCTTTCCTTAGGTAGTTCCGACATATGACAGTGGGACGAATAAATTGAATATACGTCTCATGTAGTACTCTTTATGACCCGACCTACTTCGTGTTCGACCTTAGTTCTAACGACCGTCTTTATAGTTATTAGAGTCTATGCGTCTACTGTAATGGGAATACCGTCTTTCGTTTCTCCTTGACTTCTCGGAGAACTACCTTCACTTTGTCCTCTCACTTTTTCGACTGAATTTTGAGTTGTAAGTTTTTTGATTCTAGTACTGTAGACCAGGGTAGTGAAGTACCGTTTATCTACCCCTTTGTTACCTTGGTCACTATCTGAAATAAAAGAACTCGAGGTTTTAGTAACGTCTACCACTGACGTCGGTATTTTAATTTTCTGTGAACGAGGAACCTTCTTTTCGATACTGGTTGGGTCTGTCGTATAGTTTTTCGTCTCTATAATGAAACGGTTGTCTCCAGACAGATCAGTTTCGATACCAAAAAGGTCATCAGTACATACCTACACTCTCAACCTGATATTTCTTTCGACTCGTGGTTTCTTAACTACGAAAACTTGACACCACAACCTCTTCTGAGAACTCAGGGAACCTGTCGTTATTCTAGGTTGGTCAGGTAGGATTTCCTTTAGTCAGGACTTGTAAGTAACCTTCTTGACTACGACTTCGACTTTGAGGTTATGAAACCGGTGGACTACACTTCTTGACTGAGGAACCTTTTCTATGACTACGACCCTTTCTAACTTCCGTCCTCCTCCTCCCCTGCTGTCTCCTACTCTACCAACCTACCGTAGTGGCTGAACTACCTGTACTCAAACTCGTTCGAGGTCCTCAACCACTACCTGTCCCTTCGGACCACACGATGTCAGGTACCCCAACGTTTCTCAGTCTATACTGACTCATTGACTTGACTACCATCAAAATGAGGATCAAAAATTTCTTTAAAGGGTGACAAAAGGTATCACCGATATAGTCAAATGTAAGGGTGGTTGTCCGTTCTCTCCTTGGATGACAAATCTCTTGTGACCTACTATTCTTTTATTTTCTCCCGACTTCGTTCTTCTCCGACGTCTCACCACCCTCTACAAAATAAAACGATGATCTCAACCTTCAATATTATCTATATCCTCTCGGACCCCTATTCTCAACCTTCACCCTTACCTATCCTAGATTACTTTATACCTCCCTAATCAGGACCCGTTCCCTCCACCCCCGTAAATAACACGGTTCTTTCCTCCTTCTCATAGTGTTTCTCAAACTAAATCACCAAGAGTGTAATCATAGTGATTCCGTTGAATGGACCCTGAAGGGAATACCAGGTCACCAATTCTTAGACGGACTGTTACGTCTCCTGTACCCAAATTCGGGACCAGACCCTTATAGGGTGTACGGTACCCCGTTGATTTGATACGAAGTGTTGATGACTTTGGGTTCGTGGGATCTCGGGGCACGAGGTGTTGTTCTCTTCGGTGACGTTTCTTTTGGAGATGAGGTGTTGATCTCTTGCGGGAGCACGTCGTTGGTTATAGGTCACATTGTGTATGTGTTTTCACGTCTATCGAGCCGATGTTGGACCTTCAAAGACCGAATTAATCAGACCGTACCCAGGACCCATAAACATACAAAAGTCTCGAAGGGACCACTAATTTTAGACGTCAGTGCCAACTCTTGGTGACCAAATTAATATCCGTTGAAAATTTTAACCACTATTATCCTACCCTAGACTCCTTCGAACGTGAACTATTTCTAACCTGCTTACCCCTTATCATTTCAGACCCCTATCCACTCCTTAATCTCCCCGAAGGGTCCACCACGATCACCATTTCTTGAGAGACCCGTTACGTCCTCTGTTTCTCTGCACCCGGTTAGGGACCTAACCCTTCTAGGGGACCTCCTCCCGTACCGTTGGGTGAGGTCATAAGAACGGACCTCTTAGGGTACCTGCCTCCTCGGGCCGCCCGATACCAGGTATCCCAACGTGCCTGAGCCTGTGCCGACTTCACTCAATCGTGTGTGTGCACGTATACCTTATCTCTTTCTCTTCCTTTCAATCTTCCCTTCCTTTGATCATGATTGAATCACTGAAAATACACTGTAAGTACACTTATACTTACTCCAAACCAGGAACGAGAGTTTCTCTAGTCCTCGAATAGACTTTCTCTGAGGAGTGTCATTTGGATAATGTAGAGTGTCAAGAATTAGTTCATTCCCGAAAAATAATCAAACAAAGGAAAAAGTAACTTTTACTTTTTTCAGGTCAATAAAGTGTTATGTTTGACCCAGACCTTTATGATAACATTCGTGACTCTGATCGGAAAGATCCTTTCACCCACGACCCCCTCTTTCGTGTTCAATTGGACCCTCTAACTGGACAGGGGTCAAAATAGTAGTAGAAATGTTTTTCTACCACCAAGACTAGGACGTACCCCAGGTAATGACCCCAAGGGACATGGACCCTCCACCGACTATAACAATTAGTGACTGTAACCTTTGGAAACTACCGGTAGGATATCCGACATTTAAGGGATAGACCAGTTCTATGATTCCTAAGGAGAAAGATTCGTCACTTCGACCCCTTCCCGGGATGAAAAGTGGTCTTAACTTCTGGATTGGAAACAATGAGACCACGCCCGGGAATGAAGGCCCTTGTCGAAGTAGACGTACCTTTCGTGTGTGAAGAAGTCTCGACTGGGAGGGACCTCTCACAGGTGACGGTACAGAACTCGGGAAACGTAGAGACGACCTCTGAGTTTGGAGGTCCCGAGGTCTGCCCGGACGCCAGCCGGACAGGGTTGGGACGACGGAGTCCGGGTACTCGACCATTCCTCAACTTTCCTAATAATGACTCCTGGGACCGAAAACAGACCTACGGGAGAAGGAATTAGTTCTAAGTGGTTTCGTCGTCCTTAGGGGCTCCGTGTATTGTCTTACCCCTTCAACCAACCCGTACCTGACCCCGTGATACCGAAACGCTCCACCAAGGAAGACAATGGTATAATCAAGGTAAAATATACGTCTTCAACTCCGAACTTCTTTAATTTTCGAACGGATGCACGAGGTTCAATCCTCAACACGCAAACTTGAGGTCAGACGAGGTGAGACGACAGGAAGTCCGAGGACTGGAGGGAGACAGTGACTCCAACTGGAGAAATCCTTTAGGACAGTGGAGTTGTAAGAGGAGGGACGATTTCTTAATCTGATCAAGAGAACCCGGGGTTCCACATACCCGGAAAAGAAACCCAGAGGTAAAGAAGTAAGACACTTGATTCCTATACACTTCAGGTCTACCCGAAGGTAGGATCCCCAATCCAACCTCCCGTCGAGTCTCTCATCCACGTACCCTGTGTGTGTGTGGTTAGTCTAAATTATAACCTGGAGAGGAGACATTAGGTCGCCAAAACAATGTCTCGATTTTCACTTTCGGGGGTTAGAGTAGGAGTCTCTCTCTTCTCCCTACTTGAATAAGGTCAAACTACGACCTAAAGAAAGACAATTAGGACTTCGAAGTAAACAACTAAAGGACTGAATTTAAAGTTCGAAATACACCCCTCTTTGATGTCTCAATAGACATTAAGACCGTTGTCTTCAGTACAAAGGGTAAGAAACCCGGGAAAACTCCAGACACTTTGTCCGATGGTGGTACAACTTGTGTCGAGTGTCATTTGGACGACCTATCAGTCGGTCCCGACACCGTCGATCCCGTTCGGACTGTGACACAGTTTAATGTGTGAACGACGGGTCGTGCCCCCACACACCCCCCCACGAGACCCGTCTCGACCATCATGGGATTCGGATGGAGGGAAATAGGAAGGGGTCGAGAGGACGGTCGACAGGGGGTATGTCGACCAGTTCCCGTGGCGGTTCCGGGGTCACGTCGGGTCCCGGACCGGGTGCTATCCGTGGGTCATGTACTCGTGAGTCTACGTACGTCCCTGAACCCATGGACTTTACTACTCAGACGTGTAAAGTACATCAGAACCACGACTCAGTGAACGACTGGACACTACACCCTTTCTCCTACTTCTTTCCGTTTACAAACCCACTTCTTCCCTTCACACAGGATTCCGAGAGAATTCTGGATTTCTTACTGTATAACCTTACCAGTGTCACGTCCCCTGTTTCTATTGAAACAAGAGTAGAAACCAGTCCAATCTTACCTACTGGTTTCCCTTACTCTAATTCAGAGTTTTTTTTAAAAGTAGTCTCTCCTCTTTTTAGGAGTTTGTTCAGTCCTTGTCTCAGACCCTCAGAGGATGGGACTCTGAAAATTAGTGTCCAACCCACTCTTCCATAGTCCTAACCTTCGGTCTCCTACAACTCTTACACCTCTCTAGAACGGGACGACCTCCTCTTCACACGTTTCCACGAAAACTTCATAATGATAAGATTCATTCACCTCTTAACGTGTGTTATGATTACTATAACATTATTATGAAAACGAAAGTGAGTGAGGTTCCCGATGTATCTGAAGAGTGTTTGGGTCTGAAAGTATTACCTCCAGTTAGAGAAACCCAAGTTTCGAAAATACTGGGTTGAAGTACTTGGATTGACCAAAGAACCACATGCGATTCCGTCCTTACGGACTAATACAGCCTATGACCACTATGGGATGTTCGGAACACATCACGATACTTGAGGTCCTATACACTTTGGGGACCCCTGCTCTCGGAACGGACGAACCCCAATCCCTGGGCTGTCCGGTTGCGTAAAAATGTGAACCTCCAAAGGACCCTCTCCCCGGAGAGAGGGGGCGGTAGGTTTGAGGGCCCGCGGGAGCAGCAGGGGGGGAGGGGGTGAGGGGGTCCCGTCCCAAGGGAAACATTAATTAGGGTTGCGAGTTTGGTCTCCCCTCCTTTTTTCACAATTACTCTCTCGTAGGGTCTGACTGACCCGCCAGCGGCGAGCGTCGATCTTGTGGTTCATTAATTTAATAAAACCCTTCGCCCCCCCTATACCACCACTGTCACAGTCTTTTTGAGGGCATACTTACCGTTCTTCCCTCGCAAAGAGCGGTCATTAATTTTAGTTCCTACTGAAAGAGAAGAGCGTCGGGAGCCCCCCATTTTGAGTTAGAAAGGTGCAGGGTCTAAGGTGACCTAAAGCACATCGGCCCAGACACCGGGATTCTTAACTTGTAGCGGTAGGGACTCCCAGACCCCCGAGCCAGAGGGCGTCCGCCCATCTCCCTTTGTCGGGGTCCTCCCGACGCCCGACCCGGGTCGGGTCCTTAGCTCCGTAGAGGGTCTGGTGGCAGGGCCCGGCCCCAGTGTCGGGGCGACGGCTAAGGGTCCTAGGACCCCCCGGCGGCCCGTAGACCTACGCTTCCCGACCCCCCCTCCGCCGCTGAGCCCCTTCTCGCCCCGGCGTCTGTTACCTGCGCCGCCGCCCGCCCGGCCGCCGACGCCCTTGTCGGCCCTCCGCCGTGGGCCCTCGCGCGCGAGGGGGCGGGGGACGTGGGGGAGCCGAGGGCAGGGGAGGGGGAGCCGGGGGAGGGGGAGGAGGCGCCCGAGGGCTAGACTAAGGTCTAGGGACCAAGGAACTAGGAACCAGGGCGGTACCCTCGAACTCGCGGGGGTGAGGGGAGACCGGGGGACGGGGGCCCCGGGACTCCCCCTTCTCTGTCGCCAGACCCTGCCTTTCCCCCGCTGGCCTGACTCCTCGGGGGGAGATGTGGGGGGTCGCAGGCGCGACGGGTAGATGCTCGCGCCTCAAGCCTCGCTGGGCTTGCGACGCCTATGTTTCCGCGGCCCGGCTCGGCCCGCGGCCGGCTCGGGTGGGCCGTCAAGCGTCGCCGCCCACTCACGGCCCGGCGCCCCCGCGCTCGTTTCAAACTTTTTTTTTTTTTTCTTTCTTTGTCTCTCTCCCTGTTAGTACGTTCCCCGGTCCCCACGGGTCGGGGCCTCGCTCGCCCCACCGAATACCCCTTTCCGCCGCACCCCATCGGGGGAAGGCCAGGTAGGGGGGTGACGTGTCGCCTCACGGGGGGTTGAAACCCCTCTCCTTCCCCGCGAACCCCTCCCCCGCCTCGGGCCCGGACCTCTCGGCCCCTGAAAGGACCCGGGCCCCGGCCCCGCCCCCGGAGTCGCAAGGGTCCCCTCGGCCAACCTCGACCTCTGAGCCCTCACACACACAACCTCCACCTCCGTCTCCGTCACTTTCCTAGCGTCAGACCTCCATGACCTTCCGCTCCTACAAATCCCCACGTATGTGTGGAGTCCTTTCACCCCTCCTGGGGCCCGTCCATACGCAAGTCCCGCACTCCACCTCAGGGCCGTCGGCGGCCTCCCCTCACCTCCTCCGCACACACGCCGACCGCCTACCCTGACCTCCGACCTCTGGGGCCGCGACATAGGGGCCCGGGTCTCCTGTCCGCGGCCGTGGGAAGAGAGGCGAACAGAGATGGGCAGATTCCCCGACACCCGAGACGTAACCACTCAAAATCTCCGAACCACTTCGTAGTCACACGCACTAAGAAAACAAAAACACATACACACGCGGAACTGTACGACGCACAGGGACGTCCACCCGGGGATCTAAACCTCTACTTCCACAAAAAGACACGGGCTCACACACACGTGCGTTCCTCGTCGACTAGTAGGTACACACCACACAAACCTATACATAAATACCCATATGAGACCCCTTCCCCACACACAGAGACACACACTTGACCCCTCCCCAAATACCCTTTCCAAGACTCCTTTCACCCACACATTCTCGTCTTATCCCACATGGACCCATCCACACACATGTGGACACATGATCTTTCTCTACACTCACTTAGACACAAGAGAACACATGTTGGACACAACTATCTATTCACGGTGGCACACGGACGCAATCCGCCACACACATAAAGACTCACACACAACCCCCATGACGGTGAACGGAGACGTCCGCCTAAAAGAACCGTCCCTCGGGTTTCCCTCCCGACATGGACGGTTCTCCCCAAGACTCCGAAGAACCTACGGGACGGGACCAAAACTCCCATCACGGAATTCATAAACTCTCGGGACTCCATGGACAAAACCCTTTACCCGAAAAATCTATTTCCAACACACGCACCACCCCTTATGCCTTATTCCTAAACCCAACATCAGGTTCCCCTCAGACCCCCTAACCTCTTCAGTCCCTTTTCTTAGTCTCCTTATGGGAGAATAAGGTGGAATATCCAACCCAAGAACATGAACCTCTCCGGTGTAAGAACCGAAGAGTCGGATACAAGTCGGGAGAGTCCGGGGTGAATAGAACATTTCGACGGAACCTCAAACGACGAAGTCTCGGGTGAGTGAGACGGGACGGAGACCCTAGGATGTCAAGGACTCCTCAGACCCCTAAGACCATACCCTATCTCCGCCCCCTTCCTCGAACAGACCTCCCTACTCTGGACCAGGCCTGTAGAAGCCAAGAGACAACGTACCCCAAGTCTTCCACCGTACCCTCGAGACCCCTCTCGTCTCCCCCTACAAAAGAGTCCTCAAACATGTCTAAATAGAGTGTCAAAAGAGGAAAAAGGACCACTCTTCGTACTAACCCCACCTCTACGCTAGACCCCGGTCCAGACTCCCACTACCTATCCCCCGAGTTGAACCGTCCTCCCACCGACAGGGATACAGCTCCGTTCTTGGGTCACTCCCGACAAAGAGAGACAATAATAAAGAGAAAACCCTACTTCCCCTTCCCGCCCGTACGTAGAACAAACGTGTAGAGTGAGAGTCAGTAAAAGGAGAACGACGGTCTCCTTGACCAGCTCCGTAGGTCGAAATCTTCGACTCTGACACTTCCGTGTCCGGACAGTCCCAGAGACCCATCAAGGGATTACCCTCAGGAACTCCCGGTACACGTTAACCTTACGAACGTAAAATCGGGGGTCCCGAGGGGTGGAAAGAATTCAGGGGAACCATTTTCGTCATTCTCAACCTTTTACAACCCTGATCTTCACCCCGTCTCTTCCTTTTCTGACCTAATTTTTTTACGTACCAACGGGGTTTAGACTGTGGATAGGCAACCCATTCCAAGGGTCCCCACTCATTCCGTGAACTTAGATCCTACCACACGAGACCCCATGGAACAAACGAAGACAGGAGACTGACTTACGTACTATATAATATGACCACACAAACCCCCCACTCCTCGAGAAGGTTTCTCCTTCTGAACACCAGTCTGGAATCCTTTCCGGCGGAAACTTTCACGAGGTCTAACCTCGATCACCAGTTCAACCGGGGAGGCGGGGGTAACAGAACGAGGAAGGGAGAGAGGGAGACTAAGAAAACCCCCGACTGGAGAGACCATACGGGGGAGCCGAGGAAGACGAAGAAGTTCTAGACTCCTTCCCATGGGAAGGGACCGAGATCTCGTCCTGTCTGAAAATAAACGAGTAAACCAAAGGTTCTCGGGGAAGGTCAGTTCCCCCGTACTTGAACTGAATATCTTCGAAGGTCGTCTTTCCCTTCTGTAGACCCTGGGGGTGGGGGTAGGGGACTCAAACTCCTAGAGGTCAGAAAAAACGATAAAAAGGGGCTCGTAGAGTGTGACACTCCGGTTTCACTTCTCAGGTCGTCTCAACCGACTTTAATCCTGAATCTTCACAGTCCTGTAACCCGTTCAAGAATTTTGGGTAAGGAATCGGAGACTCTACAGAATTCTGTGGTAGAAGGGTGGGGTCTAACCCGGAGGAAGGGACCCACAGTCGAACGTCAATTCAAGACCAAAACGGTGAAGGATCTAGACTTTGGAACCTATCTGATCTATTGAAAACTTCGGAGTGGACATTTTACCTCAATTATTATCCGGGATGGAGAATCCAAATACTCCTAACACGCATACACGATTCAATGAAGTCAGTACAGACTGACAAACCCTAGGGTACCTGACATCGGGTGGCCCGAGGAGACAGGTACCCCTAAGAGGTCCGTTCTTATGACCTCACCAACGGTACGGGAGGAGGTCCCCTAGAAGGGGTGGGTCCCTTACTTGGGCGCCGAGGACCCTGACGACGTGGCGTCCACCTAAGAAATGGGGACTCGGTGGTCCCTTCGGGCAAATACTCCTAATTTACTTCATTATCTCTCGTGAAGCGTGTCACGGACCGTGAACCCTGCGGGAGTGGTTCACTATTGACCTTGCCAAGTACAAGACTACCTACTAATCATTCCCTCACCCAAGACCCAACCCCCCACCTCTTGGTCTGTAACCAAGACGTGAAGAAGACCGTCTGGTACAACCCGTGACGGATGAGAGACGGTCCGCGACACACTTCATGTCCGTACCTCCCACTTCTTCTACCCGAAAGTGTTCCGTCTGCACGTATTTGTACGGCTAAGTGACATTGGGGCACTCATCATATGCCTCCACACAACTCCGATGGTCTCGTACCTCGTTTTCACGAACCAGGTCCACACCCACCGTCCCTCTGTAGGGTCTCCTCTACACGGGAAGTAACCTTCAAAAACAACAACGAGACAGCGGGTCAGCACAGACTGAGAAACACTGGGGTACCTGTCGCCGTGCGGTCCGAACAGACAGGGAGTGGTAGAGGACCTCAGACAGGTTCAAGTACAAGAAACGCAGTCACTACGGTAGGTCGATATAGTAGGAGACTACGGGAGAAGAGGAAGACGGAAGTTGGAAAGGGTCGTAGTCCCCGAAAAGGTTACTCAACAGACAAGTGTAGTCTACAGGTTTCATGACCTCGAAGTCGAAGTCGTAGACAGGAAGGTCACTTATAAGAGGGAATTCTAACAGACCAAACTAGAGGAACGACAGGTTCCCTGAAAGTCCTCAGAAGAGGTCGTGGTGTCAAACTTCCGTGGTTAAGAAACCGTAAGACGGAAGAAATACCAGGTTGACAATGTTGACATGTATTGACATACACTGGCGACCTTTAACAAATTGACTCCACTTTAAGTGTTTTGTATTTTAATCGGTCAATAACTAAATAAAACCGACGTGTACGTTGGACACCCTAGAATCAAGGGGGTAGTCCCTAACTTGGACGTGGGAGTCGTCACTTTCGTACCTCAGGATTGGCGACCTGGTGGTCCCCTAAGGGATTTCAATCGACAAAACTTCACTTGTCACCGTGAAGCATGTGGATATCACAACACGTTGGTGACGGAGATAGACTTTTGCGAAACTAATAGGGGTTTCCTTTGGACATGCGGAATTCTCCAACGAGGGGCAAGGGAAAGAGGGTCGGGAACCGTTTATGGTCGGACGGAAGATAGAGATACCCAAATGGATAAGTTCTATAAAGTACATTTACCTTACCACGTTACACACTGGGAAACACAGACTGAAGGAAGTGAATTGTATTAAAAAAGTACCGAGTAGATGCAATCTCGTAGTATTGAGGTGAGGAAAAACGCCGACTTACTATAAAGTGACACACCTAGTTTGAAACAATAAGTCACCAATTCAGTACAGGCTGAGAAACGTTGAGACACCTTACGTCGTGCGGTCTGAAGGGACAGGAAGTGATAGAGGGTCTCAAACGAGTTTGAGTACAGGTGGCTCAGTAACTACGATAGGTTGGTAGAGTAGGAGATAACGGAAGAAGAGGAGAACGGGAATTAGAAAGGGTCGTAGTCCCAGTAAAGGTGACTCGACCGAGAAATTCAGTCCACCGGTTTCATGACCCCGAAGTAGAAGTCGGAGTCAGGAAGGTCACTTCTAAGTCCCAATCGGGACTCCCAGGTGAAATCGACCTAAATTTCCTACTCAATCCGTTCGTCCCTCCCTAAACCCTCCCGCGACGTCCATCTCCGACTCGTGCTCGGTCTTCCTCGTCCCCACGGTCCCTCGGCGTACGTCACCCACAATGACCTAGGGTTTCATAATTGACCCCCAAACCGGAGTTAAAAGAACGGATACTTTGTTTCGGCACACACCACCTACCCCAACCTCCATAATCCCTCTCCTCTCCGACCCTACAATAACGCACAAGAGTCTCAGACCCAACGTCTACCCTGAAAAATTTTGAACGAAAGAAAGGAGGAAGGACCCGTCGAGGGAGGACATACGTAGACGGCAGTAGGGACACCCATGGGTAGAAGAACAAAATGACCCGTGACTGAAGGGGAGAGAGACTTAACTGGACTTTAAAGAGAGTGTGAGAGGTCCACCCACTGGGACAAGTACCCCTCTAAAACTATCGTCTCTACTTCCTTTTCCGGACCCTCATTTAGGATGAGTGTGGGTAAGGGGTCTTCGGAAGGGAAAAAGAATTAGGACAGAAAACGACTAGACCGAACCCGTCGGAAGACAGTGGAAAAGAGGACACAAGACCTCCCTTTACTCCACCCAGTCCTTCTTAAGGAGGTAAGAAGAGAGGTGGGACGAACCATGTCTCATCTCCGGAGCATACCGGAGATGAATTAAAGGTTCTCGTGAAACCTTTAATCCACAACGACACGGACAGACTACGGGGACCGTTCCGACCATTAATGTCTGTACTGTCGACCCTTGCCCGAACCCTCTTCGCCGAATCTTAGTCGTCTCGGCTCCTATAGGACCATTAGTCCCACCCCGTCACTCTCCCCTCTCACCCTTCTTCGACCCCCGAACTCACCCCGCCCTCCGAACCCCAGGGGATGATGGTGAGGTGTGTGTCGATCCGAATCGTGGACGTCCTCTCTTCTCCACTAATCTGGAGTCCGTCCGGGACGGAGTGAGATTTACACCTTCCTCCCTCCCCTTCTCTCTCCGACCCCCTAGGCCCTCGGAGGCTCCTTTCTTCGTCTCTCACCTTACTCCCCAAAGCCGACGAGAGAGTCTGGACCCACACCAGATCCAATCTCTCGCCGGCAGTATATCCCCGACTCCGGTTGTGCCATCGGTTTCACAACCAAGGCAGAATAAAACCCACCCCAGAATGAAGAGCGTCACTCCAAAACCCTTGTCCCTCACTCTCTTTCCTTGACCGACGAGTGGGAGATAACCTCTTTCTCCACCCTTTGATTGTAAAATAACTCGTAGATAATACACGAACTCAGACACTATAAGACATATGTAATAAAGCAACTTAGGAGGTGGAAGACTCCAACAGTGGTAATAGAGGTAAAACGTCCACTCTTTTGACTCCAAATAAATCGTCTACTCTTCCATCCAAATCTCTCCCGGTCCCCGAGTAGATTCTAATACATCGAGGAGTCTCCGACACGGTCCAGACAGACTACAGTAAAGAGAAGGTAAAGGGTTTCGCGAGAAAGGTGGAGAGGTAGGAAAACAAAGCAAACAAGTCCGAACGAGTAATAACGGAAATAAGAACTTGAACCTTATCGAAGGGACAGAGGACTTTTCGTCTGTACTCAGGTCCACAGTCGGACTCTACATTTTCTTCAGACAGGAATCTCTCCCACAGTCAGACGACCTTCTTACCCCCAGAGGGCCCACCTCGTCGAACGACCGTGTCGGACCCCGTCCGGACGGCGGACCTGTCTTGTAAGAGCCCCCGACCGGAGAAGGAGAGACGACCCAGTGAAGCGTGCACCCCCGAGTGGCACTGGGTACCTCAGAACAAAACAAACCTTCCCGGACCGAGAGGGACCTCTTAAAAGATCGTTGGGGGATTGTCATAGGGAGTCTACGGTCTCTCAAAGTGGTCTCTCAAGGACCGAGGGGGTGAGACCGATCTTCTCTCCCACACAGACACATCCCTCGGACCCCTCCCCGAGACCGGAAAATTCCTCACCCCCACGCGCTTTCGTCCACGACTCGGGCTCCTCCACACTGACGTCACTGAATTTTTCGTTGGCTCATACTTGTCTTCGTGAATAAAACAGTGGCCGAGATGAGGTCCTAACCCCACCGTCTATGTTCCCAACCCCGTACAACTCCGGGGAGGCTTTCTCACTTTTGGAGTCCAACACCTAAACAGTTCTACCTCCTCCAACCAACCACGAACCCGGAAAGTCGACCGCACCAAAAGGATCTATTCTTGGCCCACTAAATGGTCCGGTCTCCGGGACCTCACTTCGTCCTCCTTTTCCAAAAGTCTTACCCCTCTGGGCCCAGACGGTGGGGACGGGGATCAGTGTGACGCAGAGCGTGGAATGACGAAGACGGTGTGTTTGGCCGAAAACAACGGGCACAGGGGTGCAGTATCGAGAAGGGTAGGTGCACGTCTGGATTCCACCGACTGAAGAGTAGGACTCTTTGACGAAAGATGAGGGCGACTGGGGTGGGGCTCCGCCACCGACCCACTCGTCCGAAACATCCAGAGTCCCAGTCCCTGCCAACCCCGGGTGGAGCCTCTCGTCCGACTCTTCTCCCGCTCCACACCGGAGACCCAGTTGGGTCGAACAGCCGGGGGGTACCAGGTGGAAGAGGACCGGGACTCCTGTTGAGTGCCCCGGGCGAAAGGACGGACTGAGAAGGTGTCGAATGGACCACCCGTGCGTCCCCAACCCGGAAACGAGGCCGACTCCCTCCTTCTTCAGGTCTAGGACCACCCACCCTTAATCCCCCGACGAGTACCCACTCTTAATTTGTCTCCTGGGTCGGCGGACCTTCGGGACCAAGGGAAGAGTGGTCGAGTCGTAGGCTGAGGGAAGACCGGACGGGGACCCTCTCTACGGTTTCCCTAACGAGTGGGAAAGACGGGGTACGACGTAGGAGGGTGGGTCCCAAGAGAAGGTCTGCCTGACCCTTACCCAGACCCCCTCAGTCCCTTACCTGGCGACACCACACACACGTTGTACGCACATGAACACACGTCACGCAGGCCTCGTCCCGAAACTCGCCACCCCACCCCCACCCCCACGACCGCTCTTTCGCCTCGTCCAGAGATGTCTTGGACGGACCGGTCCCGCCCACCTCGACCCACCCCGTCAGTCCTCGGTAAGGTCCAAAGGCTCCCCCTTATACTCACACCCCCACGTGCACGCACATAGACACAAGTTCACACAAACACCTAACCTCCCATGAGTCGGAAGGGGAACGAAATCTATCTCCCTTCACTCCCTTTATCTACCTCTTTCCGGACGGAGACCGAGGCGGTCGAGGAAAGTCGATCTTGCGGTCGAGTCCATAGGACCGGTCCTCGGGTCAGACTCCGAGGGGGCGGCGGGAGGGGCCGTCCGAGGAACGTGGCCCCAGACCACCACTTGTCGGCGTACCCGACAGACCCACTGGGTTCGTACCCGGGAAGGGACCATGAGTCGGGTCCCTCCTCTCCCTAGGACGGGGGACGGGATCCCGAGAGTCCTACCACTCGAGTACAGACCCCGACGGGACCCTCTCACGGTCCAAATATCCCGCCCCCGCCCCGAGTCACGGTCGAAAACCTGAGAACCCAGGTCGAGAAAGGATGGGAAGCCGGGTGACTCTAGGTCGACAAGAGAGACCGAGGGACCTGCCATAACAGTGAATTCCTGTGACAAAAAAAGTCCCATGTCCTTACTCCCGACCCCCGCTTTGGCGGAAAACCAGATCCCGAACCCCGACCAGGACCGGGTGAGACACGGAGTCGAGAAAAACACCATCTCTCTTGGGTCGTACCCGGAAGACCCTGCCTCCCGAACAGGGACCACGTGCCGATGTACCCTTACTGCTCCTTTGCACCTCTAGGAGTCCGTCCTCACCAACGACCCACCCGTTCCCTTGATGGAGAAATCCCGTTCCCCGAGAAGTCAGAGTTGACAGAGTTGTTCGACTCCGGACAGGTCAGAGACAGAGGTACAGTGATCTCTCTTCTTCCCTGTCCGTCTTCGGTCACTTAAGAGAGGACAGGACCGGTAGAAGATCGGAACCGACAAAGTTCTTGGCCTCAGACCTTCCTCACGGTCTCTCCCTGGACCAGAGTGAGACTCTCCTCGTACAGGCTCAGTGTCACAGTCACTCCAGGAAGATTGTTTCTCCGGTCTTTCCCGACGGAGTCTACGTCATGGTCCTCGTTCACGGGAAAAAAGAGACCCGGGACGGAAAAGTAGACACTTCGAACCCCAGCGTGGAACCTCCCGGAGAAGACGCAATCACGACCTCAGATGGTTCTCAACGCACCCAGTCGGGTGACAAGGAGGACACCACCCCATCCCACTCGTACCCCTTACTACGCCCGCGCCAGTCTCCGGGACCGTGAAGGGAGAGGAGGCACACTCTCACAATCCCCGACGGAGGGGGTTAGGGTTGTGGTCTGTGGAGGACACAGGTGGTCACAGACTCTCCCGCCGGACCTAACTCGCACGGGCACTCTGAGCCTCGCTACACCGTTCCCCTCCTGGTTCGACCTGTCAGTCGACACTGAACCTTTGACGGGACGGAGGGTGATCGACTACAGAACCGTTCCCCGAGGCAGAGACACCTGTCTGTAGATCGAGGAACCTATGGCCCGACCCTCCGCCCGGAAGACCTCCCACCCGTAGGTCGTAAAACCCACCTTGAGTGTAACTATAGGAACCTGTGACTCCGACACCACCCCCTGCGAATCCCTCGGTACTCCGACTCCCGGTTGTACCGGTGTGGAGGGTACCCAAAATCACCCCTCTACCCACGTGCCATGTACGTCATTCTGGATCCAAGAATTTTTGTCTGTGAATTTTTTTTTTAACTTCATATCAACTAGACGTGACGACACAATCACAATCTACATGTCGTGTCGCTAAGTCAGAAAAACTTCCGACATCCTTGGTCTCTGGAGAGCACCCGTTCCCAGGTGTCTGTTGAGACGTCCTCCCCAGACTTCCCCACTAGTGCAGGTAAAGGAACGTAGGTCCGTCCTGGTGGGAAGGGGACAGGACCCGACTCCTCTCCTTCCGGTAAACAAATTTTCTACCAGGCTGGTCTCACGACGGGGACAGTCTCCTCTTGAAAACCGGAGGACAGGAGAAGGAGAGGGAGAACGGGCGACGGCGACCTTCAAGTAAGACCTGAGGAGACGCTCCCGGAAGGCACCGTCGCGACCAGACCTTGAGGGCCCGGACAGAAGGCCCACGCACAGACGAGACAGGGAGGGGTGGGAAGAGGCGGACCAACGGGACGGGGGTGACGAAAGGGGTCGGGGCAGGCCCAGCAGTAGTGACGGCGGAAAGGGGTGAGGACTTTCCTCGACCCTGGTCACCACACCACCGGATCTCGTCACCCCTCTCCACCACCGGTCTCGGCGGGCGGAAGACCAGGAGTCGGACGCGGACCGGTCTCCGACGACTCAGACACAGGTTCCAGAGTGGGTGGATCCGACGAGGAGGCTCACCCCGTCACCCCTACCCAGATCAGAACCAGACGGAAAACCGGTTGTGGTTCGGGAGGGTACGGAGGGTCAGATGGGTCCCGGAATGAGGGAGACGGACAACGGTCCAAGACTCACATAAAAAAGGTTTCCGGAGACTAACAAAGGACTTCTTTGGACTAGGGTCTCGAATATGTTTTCGACCCCGGCGGTCTCCTCTTTGGGGTAAGAGAGGGCGAGACAGGGATGGGGGGGTGGAGGTATTGGAGAGAGCGAAACCTACGACCCATACCCAAGGTCCTGGACCGACGGTAGTGGATCCGTTGCCCCCCGAAACCAACGGTACCACTAGTTACACCCTCTTCGACCCGTCGTCCCTGTTTTCGGGGGTGTAAAGAGGGGGGCCAGGAGTGGGGTTAGGAGTACCCTACTATGACTCTGTGTAAGGTAATTAAAATAAAGACTTTCCGGAAACCTCCCCTCTTCCCAGAGGAAAAACACTGTCTGAAAGAGAAGGAAGGGAGTGAGGAGAGACCGGACAAAAATTGGGGTCTATTAGGTACCAACCGGACTCGTCCCCCGGCTCAGTGACACAAAAACACAGACTCCACCCCAACCCCCGTACCACTTTTCGTCACCTTTTATAAGGGAAAATGTCGGAGGGTGGGAAATTTGGTCCCGGGAGGGACGGGACCTGCTTCAGGCCTGAAGGGAGGGCCAGGCCCAGGCAGGACGGAGGGTATAAAGGTGAACAACTAGGGTAGGTCACTAGGGGAGGGGGTGGGAGAAGGGACCCTTACGACGGGTGGACCCTCTGGGAGGTTTGGGGACTAAGGACCCAGGCTAATTTGTTCCCCTTGAAGACGGGAAGAACAAAGAGTTGGTTTCAGGGAGGGGTATCGGAGAGGTCACGAACCCAATCTAAGGACCCTACGAGGTACTCTGTCGTCCGTTTCCAGAGTCTTGGACCCAAGTAAAAACCGGAGAGACAAACCTTCCCCTCCCTCGTCGTACAAACCCACGAAAGACTTATGGAACTCAACCCAACCACCCTCACCCTCTTCGTCCGGTCCCCTCGGTCCAAATACGACCCGGAAATTAGTCGTCGACCCTCCTTCCATCCCTCGAGATCCGACCTTGTCAAATCTTGTTTCCCAACCCTCCCCTGACCGTGGGACAGACCAAACTTTAAATAGACATCCCCTTCGTGTTACCGTAGTCGAAGGGAGGACCGACACAAACTTCACCACCAAGACTAGACGACACATACACACTCACAAACACACACACTGAAATCAACATGTTCGTCGTTCTAAATAAATATGGTGGAAAAAGGGTTCAGAATCTCCTTCACAGACCCCTAACCTCGTCCTCACTGGCACTTCAGTCTAACATAATTAACGGATTGAATAATGAACGACTCGTCAAACAATTTCATGAAGAAAATAGGGGTCATATGAATTGTTGTTGGGGTACTCCACAACTACATTTTGTAGTAAAGGGGACAAAATGGTTACTCGGATGGTCCGACGGTTCGTGTCGCTTCAATTCATTGAACGCGTACTTGTGTGTCGAGGAGGCACCCTCTCAATCCAAAATTTGAGTCTATGAGCCCCCGTTTAGGGTCCGAGAAAAACGACAACTGAGGAGACCGTCTACACTCTTAAGTCTCTCAGACCCAATAACACAGAGACAGATCTGAGCTCCGGTACCGTCAGGAAAAGGAGAATTAAAAAGGTGAAGGGAGTGGGACAGTGGGTGCACAAGAGAAACTTGGAGGACCACTTTAACTCAAACATCCTCCTTCTGGCCTTTCTTACCCGACTTGGTGTCGTCCTCTCTATGTCCGCTGCACAGACTTGATATAGTCCCTTACCCAAGAACCCTCTACCCCATCTCCTCAGGTCGTATTAAACGTCCATTCTTCCACTTATCCCGGAACAAACACCGCTTCCAGAGATCTTCCCAAATCCCACCCACCCACTTCTACAGCAGAGGCAACGGACTCACACAGAAACAGCATATGAACAGAACTACACCCCGATGTCTGTTTGCAGTGGTCCGGTACCTCACAGAGGTGTATGGAGACACTCCTTCTACCTACTTACCTCCATCGTAAATAAAGTAGAGGGAGTCACAAACGTCAAAAGGGCTCTCAGTCCGCCACAGTCAATGATCGGCGCACGGTTACCTCTCCACCTCCGACGTTCAGGTATGGTTAGTACCAAGAATAAGAGTTCAATGACTACCAAGTCGAGCCAACCTCTTTTCAATTGTTGATGTACTCCGTTTAAGTGAAATCAAGAATCGTCTTAACTGGAGCACCATCGTGAACCGAACCGACTAAAATCAGGGTGGAACCTTGTCATTAAGAACCCACGTGCTCTCGGACGAGAAGCCCAGAGGAACGAGGAGACCGGAGTACCGGAGTCGGGGAAACGGACAAGACACAGGAGCCTGCACAAATGTACAACCCCAAGATTCCCTGGGGGATAAATTGGGAGAGTGACCCACTAGAGTAAGTAAGGGAACTGGAACGTGTGGTAGGTATGGAGGTCGAGTCTGAGAAGACTCAGATCGAGGAGACTGTGAGTCGACGGACAAATTGACGGACAGAGTGTCCGTACTTGAGTCGTACGGCCTTTGGTTTGAGTGGTCAAGGAGGGGTCGGAAGGGTGGACTTTACCGTGACGGTGGAGGAGAGTGTGAGTCCGGTCTCTAGAACCACGAGGGGAGGGGGAGCCGGTCAGGTCATTTCAGGACGGCCAGGACGGGTCGCATACAGTGCTTACACTGGTAAAGTGTGGAGCACGCGACGATACGGGGTAGTGACGTCAGTGGGGGAAGGAACAGAGGGACGAAGACGGAGGGGAAGAAAGGTCAGAGACAGACCCCTGGATTTTGGGAAGGATCCGAAGGGTGACTTGATTGGATCGAGAAGGACGTTGGACCCCGAAGGGGCCACCGAGTCGTCACTTCCTAGGCGGACGTCACGTCCTCAGTGTCCTCTGCGCTCAAGCTAGGGACCTAGCCCTTCTACGGGACCTCTTCCCGTACCGTCGGGTGAGGTCATAAGAACGGACCTCTGAAGGTACCTGTCTCCTCGGACCACCTGACACCAGGTGCCCCAGTGTTTCTCAGACTGTACTGACTCGTTGAATCATACGCGCGTGAGAAAGGGAGTGGGGACCCCAAACGTTACGGGGCTGGGGACCGGTGGAGAAGTCGGAGTGGAGGGTAACGGAGAGGGAGGGAGTATGGGTCAACCGAGGTGACCCGGTGGGTTGACAGACGACGGAAACCGGAAGGACACCCACCGACTGACGAGACGTCCGAAAGGGGAGGTGAGATGGACGAATCGGGGACACGAGGAAGTCCGAACCAACAACAAAAGAGTCTAAAAGGTCTTGGTAAGTCAAATTTCCTCGGGACGAGGGGTCTGAACAGACAGTATGACAGGAACAGGAAGAGGAAAGTAGAGACTACATCAATCAACAAAGATACGTGGACAAATGTACGTGGTTGGGACGACCCGACACTTAGACCCCAAAGAAGGGGTGACACGAGTCCCGAACCGTCCCCTATACCAAAGGACTACCCCGGATTCGTTCTCCACTGCTGAGTCACTCGTTTCCACCCCTTATTGACGAGTCACGGGTCCCTACATGGAAACCCACGACCCTCACTTCCCCCGAAAACACTTCCCGAGCCCCGACCCAACACTCCACCATTTGTCCCAACCCACTCTCAATCCCTCCTGCCCTCTGCCTCTCCAGGAGAGGAGACGACTTGGTCTTCCACTTTCACACCTTCTTTCTGTGACGGGGATCCAGGTGTCACCAGTCTCTTCGAGAACTGTAACGGACCAAGTCCTACAGTCCAAAAATCTCTTACCAAAGACGAATGGAAGGGGCGGACGGGGAGTGGTGCACTAGACATCAAATGTAAGAAGTGGGACCGGTACACTCGTGTAAACACGTGCGTGTGTTCAGTCCGGTGAGTGTCTGTGTGTGTCTGTGTGTGTGTGTGTCGGAATTCCCCTCGTCGGTCGAATTGGAGTGTCATTGACACCCATACAAACTGTATGTACGGCCCCTCTGTTACGGTTCTCTTCGTCGGTATCCGTCGGGGGACACCCGTGAGTCCGTAATTCTTACCCTCCTCTACTCTCCGGACCCCATCGGAGACCTGACTTCGATCGACGGAGGACGACGCCAGATGTGACCCGGTCGGTCAACCGGACCGGTCTTGGGTGCAAGAGGTCACAAGGACCGACTCTTATCCTTTCACGACGGGTCGAGAGCGGACGTCCCCCAGGTCTCAACCCAGTAAGACCCTCCGGAAACGACAGTAGAAGGGGGTGGGGCCCCGTGTCAGACCCCGACGAGAAAGATCCTCCGTCCCGCCCTCCTTGACCCGGGTGACCTGTCTCGTCCTCGGACCCCCCCTGTAAGAATCCACCCTCGCTCCGAGGGGACTCGAAGGACGCCGACGAAGGATCCGTGCCGGAGGGAGAGACGAGACTGGGGTGTCTCTCGAGGTCGGGGTGGGGTTGGTCGACGAAGGAAAGGAGTCCTCGCGGCGAACTAAAAGAGACTCTGTTCGGGTGGACAGGTCGTTTTATCTCAGGGAGTCCCACTGCCAACTAAAGGACTTCCACGGGGAACCGGACTTCTTCGGCCACGACTTCCTCCACCGTCCCCCCGGGGGGTCTTCCGGGGTCGGACACCGGGACCTCGCGATGTTCCGTGCCGCAAGCCTGCGGTACCTGTGGCTCAGGGTCATGAGCCCGATAAGGATGTTCAGACCGGTGAGGGCGTCGAGGGCGTTCGTGTCCACCCACACGTACTCTCGACTGCGTCCACCCCCTCGCCCCACCCTCGTGGTGTCCCGGCCGCCCGACTTCGACCGGCGACTCTTCGTGCCCAGGAGGGGAACTGGAAGGCACGGGCAAGGGGACCGGAAGACGACGTCCCTGGCGGCCCTGGCTGTGGCGAGATTCTCGGCTCTGCCCTCGGCCCCCCTGTTCAGCCACTGCTAGGTCCGAGGTCCCCTCGGGGACGACCTGTTACTCAGGTGCTCTCCCCTACTCGCCCACTCGCAGTCCCCGACTCCAGACCTGGTCCACAAAGGTGAGCCTAGAGACCTCTTCGACCTCCAGGTAGGTTTTCCCCTTCCCTGACCTTTGGACCGGAGAAAGCTGTCTCTTTCCTCCCGTAAAACCCAGTATGGGGACAATTCCCAAGGTTCCATCCTGGAGTAGAATCATCTTAAGACATCTTAGAACCATCTTAAGTCTCTAGGGAAACCTTCGTCGTCGGAGGAAGTAGAAAATACCGGGTACACTGGACCCGACACATTACCCTTAACGGAGAAGAGACCCGAGTACGGTCGGTCAATCCCCCGACCCTCACACCTCACCCTCCTGCCACCACCCACCCCCGACCTCCACACCGTCGGGGTACAAAGGGGACCCGTGAGACCACGGGAGACCACAGACTGACATCTTATCGTGGACGACCAGTCTCCCTCCTCAACTACCTCTTTCCCCTCCTTCACTCGAACCCCTCTACCCTCCCCCAAAAGGCGACCAACGAGGACGAGACCGGAGAGACCGGGAGACACACGGGGACCGTCCCTCCCGTCCTCCGTCGTGGGTCACGGTCTTCTCCCTTCTCCGTCCTAAACCCTACTGACTCCACCAGGTACATAGTAAGGAGGAAGAATCCTCGTAGAATCCCTCGACCTCTAGAGTGCTCCGTACTCCGAGACCCTAAGGACCCCGAACCTTCGTCTAGTCATGGACTCCCTTTACCAGAAAGAGGGAGAAAGGGTTAGGGCAGAAGAGGGTCTCTGGACCGGAGGACTCAAGAACTTCACTTGGACTAGTCGAGAAGACAACAACCCCGTACACGAGTCCGAGAACTTTGAACCTCGTGTGCACATCCATATCACCAACACCAATGAGTGCCCAAAGGACTCGACTCTGTCCGTCACGGAGGTGAAAGACGGAAGGCAAGTCTGAGGGGAAAGGAACCCTTTACGGGTACACCACCCGTAAGTCTACCCGGTCTTCTCAGTCGGCCCGTCTGGTCGCTGGGCCTCACCGGGACTCAGACGTGGCACAGAGCGTACGGGACGCGATCAGAGAGTGGAGGGGTAGGGAAGAGCCACAGGAGAGGAGAGGGGGTACGGCGGAACCAGTCGAGTGAGGGAATTGGTCTAGGAACTCACCGGGAGGCATGAGGCTCCTGTCCATGGATGACGGATGGATGGACCGGAACCCGAAGGGTCCATCACGCTCGCCACTTCTTGGGTGGACGGTTACGTCCTCTACATACTCTGAGTCCAAACTAGGGATCCAACCCTTCTAAGGGACTTCCTCCCGTACCGTTGGGTAAGATTATTAGAACGGACCTCTTGGGGTACCTGTCTCCTCGGACTACCCGATGTCAGGTATCCCAGCGTTTCTCGACCTGTGCCGACTTCGTGGAATCGTGTCGTGTCGTACCAAGTAGGACCGGAACGTTCACCCAACGAGCTCGGACGGACGAAGCGGACCTCTCAAACTGGAGTCTAGGGTGAGAGACTGACTCGTCGAGGGCCCGTAGAGAGAACCTGGGAGACAAGACTCCCACGTAGACGTCCAAAAAGGACCAACCGACTGCCGTACTTCGAGAGGCTCCCGGGTCCAGAGTCTACACGGTAGGGACGTCCCCGGTCTGAGCCCGTACGTCCCTTTCACAATCAGAGGGTCAACCCAGGCTGAGACACACTGAGGTACCTGGCATCAGGCGGTCCGAGGAGACTGTCACCTCGAGTCATTTATGAACCTACCGACGTACACACAACTAATGGCAAAAAAGAGGAGAGGGACGAAACGACAGACAGAAGAAGGGTGAGTGGAGAAGAGGGCACAGGGACGGAGGAGGAGGAGGAGAAGAAGGGGTAGTGGTGCCGGCGAGGCCGACATCCTGCTGTTGACCCCCCTCTGCTGGTGTCACCATTGCCCGTGGAGCCTCGTGTCGTAGAGGGTGCTACTGGAGTGCGCGTAGCGGTTCCTGTACCTTCTGTCGCAGGGCGACCTGACGAGGTCCGTGGACCCACACCGCCGCCCCCGATGCGACCGGGACGAGAGAAAGGAGTGCGGAGACCGAAAGGACGACGACGGCGGTGACGACACCGCCCTCCTCGACCTCGGCACGCCCTGTCGGACGCTTCCGGAGAAGTAGAGGCACCGGAAGTTCGACGAGTAGGACGACGACCCGTCGACCCGGGACAAGAAGGCGGCCGGGTTCCGGCGAGACGGCGCGCAGAAGCACGACGCGCGGGACGAGTACCACGAGCAGAAGGACGAGCAGCACAGGATGACCGAGAAGATGCCACAGGCGTAGGACCTGCGGGCGCTCGCGTCGATGGTCCCGCACCACGTCAAACGGCACAGCGACCACCTGCGGGACGAGAAACACGTGATGGACCGGCACCAGGACGACCTCGACGCGGTCGACGTCGGCGTCAAGTGCGAGTTCCAGCACGCGAGGTGGCTGCCCCGGTCGGCGAAGATGTTGCACCCGGTAGAGTCCACGTTCGCGCACCCCTGTCCGTCGGGCCGGACCCCGCCCCCGCCTCCCCCGACGTCCCGTGTCCCGCCGCCCACACTACCGCCCCGGGCTCCACCACGCGAGCCTCCTGACCCACCCGTCAACACACGAGACGTGTAAGTTCCAAAAGTTATCACAAACGACGAACTCCCCAGGACCTCGTCTATCCCACCCTCAATCCTCGACCCTCACTTATCTACTTGTCTCTGACCCCTAGAATGTCTCCCTACCTGGTTTCTCCTCTATCCACACTAAGAAACCTTAGTGGTACAAAGATCGAGAACCTCCGTGTCGGAGAACTCCCCTGAGTCTACTCGACCGTTCTCCTTCCCGGGGGGTCCCTTTTCTATTCCTCCTTCCAAGAAGCCGGGGGGTTTGAACACCCGTCCTACGGGGGGCCGGTGGGTCTAATAGTAATCAGGACGTCCCTTAGAAGTCCCCTTACGACCTCCGCTCCTCCACTGGGGACCGACCCCTAGGACCGGGTCACGGGAACGAGGGGACCCGAAGTCGTGTCGTCCCTTCCTCATCGTCCGGGTCGGGACCCCTTCCGAATCCCCAGACCACTCATCTGGCGTCCGGGGCTCGGTCCGAAGGACCTTCGTCGAACAGGGACGGGAGACAGGACGGACGGGACGACTGGGCGGGACGACACAGGGAGGGGGCGCGGGGAACAGACAGAAGAGACGGACGGGCAGGACGGCAGAGGGGGCGTCGTAGGTCGCACACCGTCACACCTAGGACCTCTTCATAATGGTACTGAAGGGACAGATGTTGGGACGGGAGGAGTTGGACGGGTTCAGGCAGGACCGGTTCTTTCACAGACCGAAGTTCCACATAAGGGAGCCTCTCCCACTCGCCGGGACGAGGAACCGGAGGACCAGAGGAGGGTTCGTCCTGAGGGTTCAAGGACGGAGGGCGAAGAGAAAGTGGGAAGAAGGGCACGAAAGAGGAAGGAGTCTGACACAGGGTCGGGGAGGGCAAGACAGGAGAGGGAGGTGTGGTCCACCGACCAAAATCGACGACTAAGACGAGAGAAAGGGAAATACGATGCCACACAGGGGAAGGAGACCGAGGCGACTCAGACGGGAAGTCGGGAACGAGAGCCTCCGGGCTGGGAGGGCGTGACCCCTCCTCGGGTACGTCCTGAGGACGGGAGACCGCGGGAGGAACTCCGGAAGGACACCCGGAGCGGGTCTGCAGCACCGGTCCTCCCGACCCTTTCCCTCCACAAGGACCCCCCACCTGCGCCGAAGGAGACCTGTACAGCCCCCCGACCGGGGTCTGAAGGACCTCACCCTTAGTTCCGCCGCGAGACTTCCCTGGTTGGAGAGAGAGAGGACGAAGACGCGTCTTTTGTCATGGTTGTTGAGGTGCCCAGTCAGGGCTCGACACTAGCGTCGCCGCCGGGCGTCCGCCCTGTTGTCGGTGTTACTCATGATGATGCTCCTCCGGCTCGTACTCGCCTCCCACGCGTTCGCCTCCCGGTCCACCCAGAACCCCTCCTCACCCCGACGACACCCCGACGACCCTCCGACCCCTCTCCTCTCGGTGGACCGAAGACATTGGCTACCACTACACCTACCCTACACACGCAAGCAAAAGACCACGACGGAATTATTCAGTGGTACTTGAGCCACGACACTTTGTCGAGTGTGAATGACAGAACGTCAGGACTCTCAGTCCGTGTCCACTCGACTTTCTCTCTTGTTTAGATCAAAATCGGGCCCAGGGGAAGGTTCGAGTGACCAACGACCGCCTTAGTTAAGGACCAGTGGACCTGGGTATCCGTCAAAAGGAACTCCGGTCGTTCTGGTCCAGAGACTGAAGACGGTGGTCGACCTCTCTTGAGGTGAAGTTTCCCGAGTACTACTTCTATTGGACGTCCCATTAGAGGAATAAAATTTCAGTCGGTTGAACTGTGAAAGTAATGGAGACGTTTTGTATGGTTCTAATAACCTATTGGTCCCCTGACCCTAGACCACCCCCACCTACCCCGGAAACTCAAGACGGACGTGGCACCCCGTCCCCGGCAATTTCGGGTACTCGGAGGGACCGTCACCGTCCCTGACTCCGATCTGGTCAGGAGGAAGGTCATCTAGAACCTCCGTACGAGTCGTCTACCATGTAAAAAGGACGTTTTTTACTCCGAGATCACGGGTATAGAACCATTTAAGAATTTGTGACAGGAGTACGAAGGAAAAAAGGACAAGTGTAACAATACACTTACGACAAGTACGGACTTCTAAGAAAGAACCACAGCTGACGAACGGTCCCGGGAAGTAGACAACCATAAAGATGTCCCTTCCTTGCCTCCCAGAACCCTGAGACGGGAAGGAGTGTGTACTAGAGGTCCGAAACTTCCTCCTTCCATCGGGACTGGGACAAGGAAAATAAAAAAAAAATTCAAAAAATTTTCAAAAGAAAATTAACCTCCTTTTAACGAAATATTTAACACAACCACAGACGACATGTTGTCACGTTTAGTCGGTAGTCAAGTCAGACAGTCAGCACAGGCTGAGAAACGCTGGGGTACCTGACGTCGTGTGGTCCGAAGGGACAGGTAGTGGTTGAGGGTCTCGAACGAGTTTGAGCACAGGTAACTCAGCCACTACGACAGGTTGGTAGAGTAGGAGACAGTAGACGAAGAGGAGGACGGAAGCTAGAAAGGGTCGTAGTCCCAGAAAAGGTTACTCAGTCCACCGGTTTCATAACCTAAAAGTCCACATGACCTCAAAGTCGAAGTCGTAGTCAGGAAGGTCACTTATAAGTCCTGACTAAAGGAAATGCTAACTGACCACACTAGAGGAACTCCCTGAAAGTTCTCAGAAGAGACTGTGGTGTCAACTCTTCGTAGTTAAGAAGTCACGAGTCGAAATATCGAGTTGAGAGTGTAGGTATGTACTGATGACCTTTTTGGTATCGAAACTAAATATACCTGGAATCAACCGCTTCCATTACAAAGAGAAAAATTATACGACAGATTCAACCAGTATGTCTGTACCCAAACCCACCTGAGACCCTCAACCACTACCTGTCCCTCCGGACCGTACGACACCAAGTACCCCAACGTTTCTCAGTCTGTGCTGACTCACTGACTTGACTTGACTTGACTTCAACCAGCATCGAAAAGAAGGTTCCTCGTTCACAGGAAATTAAAGTACCGACGTCAATGGTAGACGTTACTAAAACCTCGGGTTCTTTTATTTTAGACAGTGACAAAAGTAACAAAGGGGTACTTCACTACCCTGGCCTACGGTACTAGAATGAAAAAACTTACAACTCAAAATTCGGTCGAAAAAGTGAGAAGAGAAAGTGGAAGTAGCTCTCCGAGAAATCAAGGAGAAGTGAAAGACGGTATTTCACTAAAAACTAAAGACGGTCTTCCACGTATCTCACCGTCTCTAGTCGGTATTAACACGTACATAGCGGAGGGAGGAGAGGACGATCGGGCGGGAGATTCAGCAGTCCCTCGCGGTCCGACCGAAAGGACCCAATATCTCGTGAAAGAGCGGTCGATACAAAATACGTACCGTCACACATATACAGTCAAGTAGGGTGAGAAAGGAGAGAGGTCACACAGGTATTCAAGTAAGAGATATAGACGTAGCAGTAAGGAAGGGACGTCTATCTGAGTAGTTATGACCAAAGATCTAAGGTATATATATGTAATTATATGTAATCAACAAAAAGAGAAAGACTGAATGAAGTGAGACATATTGTCCGAGATCCAAATAGGTGGAGTGATCTTGACTGAGTTTAAGTAAGAAAGAATACCGGCTCATTATAAGGTAATATACATATGTGTGTGTGTGTGTGTGTGTGTGCATGTATGTATAGGGTAGAAATAGAGACAACTACCTGTTTATCCACCGAAGGTACAGGATCAATAACATAGATGATCATATATGATACTTGTAACCCCACGTATACAGAAAAACTTAATACCAAAAGAGTCTCATAAGTGGGTCATCACCCTAACAACCTAGTATACCATCAAAATAAGGATTAAAAATTTCCTTAGAGGTATGTCAAGAGACGTCACCGACATAGTGAAACGTAAGGGTGGTCATCACGTTCTCCCAAGGGAAAAGAGGTCGTAGACCAGGACAAAAATGTGCTCCGACGTCATCTACCTTCTAATCGTCGGGGTAAAGACACTGTAACGTCGTTCAGAGGCGAACGGTACCCTTCCTTCGACCTTTTCAAGGGACGGAGGAGACGGAAGACGGAACTGGCACTAGAGACCTAGAGGACCCGACGACGATGGCATCCCCTGGGAAAGGAAGGGGTAATGGAACCAACATCGGTTCTCTTTTGAAAAGGGGAACCAAGTGGATTCTGTTTCCCTAGAAAAGATTTCCTGGAAATAACTCGAGGAGTCCCTCCGTTTTCTTATTTGTCTCTATGTCGTCTTAATGGGTCTAGGCGGACACATGAACCGGACCTTGGGATAGGATTCGATGAACTTCGGGGTCCAAGGACCCAAAGGGGTCATGACCACAAACAAACGTACAGAGATGTGAAAATTACATTTACCCGAAGAAAAGGGCCGAAGGTAGAATGTTTGTATAAAAACTCTGAGTGAGACAGACATATAGACCAAACAACGTAGAATAACGACAGATCGTGAGTCTCTTATGAAAGTTGTAGGAGTGGTCATAAACCTACTATCAGTAAACGGATGCCTCCTCGGACCGCCCGATGTCAGGTGCCCCAGTGTTTCTCAGTCTGTGCTGATTCACTGATTGTGTGTATGTGTGTGTAAACGGATTAAAAAAAGGTAAAACAACTTATTTATCATAAGATAATTGTAAATTAAAAGAATCATGACAGATCATTGTCGTAGTAGAAAAAGGCCGGAAAGTCCAGAGAATACTTAATAAACAAGTGAAGAAACGGGTAAAAGATGACACAAGAGTGGAAAAGGAAGAACTAAACATCGTGTAAAAAAACGGAATGGAAACGGGTGGGGTCAACAATCAATTACAACGAGTACGATAGTGCCAACTTATCTGTACACACTAAAACTACATCAATATAGATTATTACAAAGTGAGTGACTTCACGTCAAGTCCCCCCGAGTAAATCTTCCGAAAAAGATCCCAAGCTAGGTATCAACAGAGAGAGAAACTGTGACCTAACAGGAGATACCCAGGGCCCGACCCGAGTGACTCGAGATGTCGACAAAGGATGAAGATCTCCCCACTTCTGGGAGACGGAGGGTGGGTATGTGTACATAAGAGTATACGTGTTTGTGTCGGAGGTTTCGGACCGAGAACTCAGGTCCACTCTCTGATATCGAAGTCCGTCTCGTGTTTCCGGACTGGAGAGAGTCCGACGACCTCCCGACTTCAGTCCCCTTTCTACTCTCCACCCTCGGACCAGGTGTGGGGAACAGAGGGGGTCCGAACACCACCGTCACCTCCTCCGGAAGTGGGTGTAATTCGCCGACGTCCTTCTCCTCGTCTTCTTGGGGTCCCTCCACTACCTGGGGGCCCTCCGTCGGGTCCGGTAGAAACGTAGGTACCGGGCACGGTACGTTTTCATGGAAGCGTGTTGGTTCGTCGTCGGAATGGTGTGGTACCTCTCGTAGGACGTCGTGGAACTCAAGACGTAGTGCGTACTGTACTGCGGGTTCCAGCCAGGGGACGGGATCGTAGGAGAGAGAGAGGGGCTGAGACCGGGGAAGGGAAGACGAAGGAGAGGGACTAAGAAAGTGAAGGAAGGGATAGGAGGTAGGGAGAGGACAGGGATGGAGGAATATCAGAGGGTAGGGATGAGGTAGACGAGGTAGAGACTTACCCCATCGTAAGAATCCACGACTCTTCTCCCTTAAGCCCCTGGTAAACCCTTTATTGACTCTGGATAAAGAGGAGAGACATCTCCAAGGTCTTAAAAGTCTAGGGTTAGGGTGGTCTGCACCAAACGAGGTACGAGAGAAACTCGGTCAAGGCGACAAGTCAAGACACCGGTCGAAGGATCTTAACGGAGGGGGACTCGGTAGAAACCCCTTGTCCAGTGATGTCTACAACGTGAAGTTGACACTACGGAGATCGAAAGACGACCACGTCGAGACGACTCACGATGGGTGAGCTCGCCTTCCCTCTCTTTCCTCATGTTCCCTCCCGAAAGGACCCAGTATCGTCCATGGACCCTTCTCGTCCCCTACACCCCCAGTCCTCTCGGTCAGGGTCTGGACTGGGACGACTCGGTGTGGTGGAGACACCCTAGGGCGAGGACGTGACTATTTGGTCCCAGGGTCCGTCTACTAGAGTCCGGGAAAGGACGAGATTGTGAGACTCTAGCATACGTATCTCACTCGAACCCTGCAGAACAACCAGAAACCTTCGAGATGGGGGTCTCCCCATTTCCCCTCCACCCATCCACCCTCCCTTTTAAAGGACTCTACAGGGGAGAGCGAAGGAGTCCGGAAGGACCTCGCCATGGACCGTCGACCTGGTTGGTAGGTCATAGTGTTCCTTGCGACCAACCGGTTTGTCACCTGTGAACACTCGCTCCTCGGTCATTGGTTACCCGAGTTCCTACCGTAACAAAAGGAGAACTTTGCGGTCCTGAAGTCGGACCACCAGTCGTGGTTCTTCCAGGGTAAGAAGTTTGAGAGGCTCCTTAAACACCTGGGGTTCAGCGTGTTCAAACAGTACTCCGACGTCAGGCTCTGGAGTCACACTGACGTTCTCGTCCCCCTGACCCTCCACACCCCCCGAGGACGTCACCGCCACCCCCGCACGGAGGGTCCGGGACGGTGTAGGGGCGTCGGGAAGAAGGAGAACGAGATCAAAAAAAAAATGAACTTAATGGGGGGAGGGGGAGGACAGAGGAGGGGGTAGGAATGATGGGGGTACGTTTGGACCTCTCTGGTAGGACGACAGTTGTCACGGACCCTTCAGGGGGAGGGAGGAGGGTGGGGGAGTGAAAACACAGTGAGGCCCGGGACGTCCTTAGTCACGGAGAGTGGGAGAAGAAAGGGGCGGTTGTCAGAGAAGACCTTCCCGGGCCGTCTCGGGGTGAGCTTGGGTCCAAGAATATCGTCAAGAGAGGTCACCAAGGGGTTTCCTAAAGAGACCCGACGCCCCCGTGTCTAGACTGAGGTCTCTCGGTGTCACGGTTTGGGGGACCCGTCGCGACGGGCGTCGGAGGACCACCGTCTACCTGGACGAGGGGACAAGCGAGTGGGGTGGACTCGTTTGGGCCTTAAGAATTCGTCCCTGGGGGGGACAGGAGGGTGTGTCGGGCTCAACCTCGGAGGGGTGGTCCCAACAAACGAAGGGCGAGAAACTTGGAGAAGGGGTAGGTGCATAAGTCTCGTCCCCTTCAAGGACCCGGGACACCCGGTCATGGAAAGAAGGTGCCCCGGAAAGGGTCCGTCGGGGAACCCCTTCCAGCCCTCTCTCGGGGCACTTGTAGCGACTCGTGATGGGAGACTCGACGGGTGTGGAAACGAGGGTGGCACGACCCCACCCAGAGGGGGAAGGACCGCTTCCCACGGTGCATCTGAAGACATGTCTAAATCACCGAACCGACCTGGGACTGGGTGGGGTCACCAGAGTCTGTTTGCAAAAAGAAAAGAAGTGGCCGGCGGGGGGTAAAGTGACAGAGAAGAGAGTCGAGGTCTCTGGACAACGGAGTAGAGAAAAACCCCCCCATCGGTCGTCGAGGAGGAGTAGGGGACGGAATTCAGGTGAAGAAACGGAGTCCCCAGAGAAGAGGAACCGACCGGTCCCAGGAGGGGAGGGGTAAGGGAGAGACGGACCAAAAGACCCGAGACCAGAGGGAGACATTACCCTACTCCCTGGTTCTAACGACGGAAACAACCCATGAATCGGGGAGTGGGGTAAATCGACGGCATCAGAAACGTGGGTTAAACTTAAGAACTCTCCAAGTGAGAGTAAAACTCGTTTTCAACGACCGGAAGATTATGAATTAAAGTGACATTTAGACTCGGAACTTTAGTCTGTAGGGATTTACTACGTCAAAATCGGTTCCCCCTATCTTGATTCCTCATGAGTGTATGGAGGTCGGTCACGGGTCCAGCCCCTCGCAGGAGCACCGGGCCGACCTCGTCAGGGGACTCGGGCAGGAGTCTCATTGAGTGTTACGGGGAAACATCCGGGTAGAGAGGGGACCTTTTGAGTAAACAAGAACGGAACGTCTCCCGTGGGACCCTATTCTGGGGGTAACTAGAGAATGGCCCCTCCGAAGGAGAGACATAACCGTTGGGACCCGTGCTACCTCGGACCCCTAACAAACAGGACGGCAGGAAAGACCTTTTCGTGTAGACAGGTGTGTGATGAAGGAGCTCTTCCCGAGAAGTCGGTCACGAATGGAACAGACGTGTACCCACCCAATGTGCCGACTGAACCCGTCCCGGACCTTCCGTCGGAACCCGACCCCGACACTCAAACTCCCATTCGGGCTCACTATGGGTAGGACAGGACCTCCAGGACCCTTCCATAAAAAAAAAGAAGAGAAGTTTCTGCACCAAAGTCTCCTTAGGGAAGACCCAGTGTAAAGATTTATGGAGTGATAGGACCTTTTGCCCCGGACCTACCACTGACCCCAGTGACGGCAACACCCGTCCTCACCCTACACCACACCAAACCCCTTCTCAACCCACCCCTCTCCCTTTCATAAACACTAGTATCAACGACGGGATCTACTCCCCCACCCCCTCACAAATAAAATTCTTGGACGGTACAAAAAATTAGTGACACTAAAAAAAGTAAGGAAAATTAATTTTGTTTTTCTGTAAGGGGCGAGGGCGGGGTGGGGGGGGTGTTGTGAGAGAGATTCGTGATTCCCGACACTGACTCTGACCATCACAAAACCAGGAACCGCAGTCTTGACACCATAGAAACAGAAGAAACTAATGACAATAACAATAAAAAATTTTACAGTCCTACTTGACAGTGCACATACCGACACAAACAGAAAACGAAGAGGACATATCCTTCAACAGAGGTATGACACTTGACTCCATCCCAAACATCGACGGAGCCAGGGAGACTGGTCACAGGGGATGAGAACAGACAGGGTAGTGTCCGACCTAAAAGAGTAGGAAGGGAGCACCCCCACACGGGTGGGTAACGGTGGGGGTGGGGTGTATGACAGTAGCGCCTGCGACACCGACGGAGAGAGGTCACGAGAAAGGACGCCGGGGTACCGCAGGATCCAGTAGGGGCGGTGCGGAGGGTCCGGAAGGAAAGGTGGTGGACCCTTCCGGCCACCAGGAGGGGAGGTGTGGTCCTACGACACGGAGTCAGGACGTGGATGGAGCGGTGAGACGGCGACAGGGGTAACCAGGGACAGAGACTGTGAGGAGAAGGACGATAAAGACAAGAACAAATAAAGGGAGAGCGGAGAGGAAAAAGGAAGGGTGACGTGGAGGGAGTAGAGTCGGGAAAGGAAAAGTGAAGGGGAGGGGTGAAGTCAGGACAACGGTAGGGACAACGTTATGGACACTACTCTGTAACCCTAGGGAAGAGTAGACTTTGTCGACAAAGGGTCTCAACTTCGAAGAGAGGAGAGGACCCGAACCTACTCGAGGGAAACGGGGAGACACCACAGACAGTCAGACAGAAGAGAAAGGAGACGGAAGGGGTGCCCCGTCGTAGACGACTACCTCAACCAGGACCACACACTAACAACACTAAACAAGAAAACACACACGTTCCTTCCCCCGAAAAACTCAAGGAAGGTTCACTCTAACATTTACATCTTAAAAGGTGACAACCTAGATCTAAAAAAAAGGGGGGAAAAAAACCCAATGTCTCGACTCTGGAACACGTACGTACATCTTTCAACATTTTACATTTAAGAAAAAAAAAAATTATATATTTTTCGAACAAAAATGTCAAACGTCACCTAGATTTGTAATACCGTTAAAATCCCTAAAAAAAAAAAGAATTTGTATCCTTAATTTTGACATGTTTAAAAAAAAATATATATTTTATTTCCGTAAACTGAAAACACCCCCGTAAGACAACAAAAAAAAGGAGAAGAGAGAAAAAAATAAAAAATTTGTCCTCACCTTTCTCGGACTCTTCCACTCCTTCCTTACTTCCACACGAGGAACGATCCCTCACCCTCCCGGTCCTCCCCCGTCATACTCGAACAGTGACGAAGTGGGAAGAGTCCCACTTACTTTTTCTTTCGACGAATAAGACTTGAGACCAAGACTCTTCTCTTTGTGAACCCTTGCACTGATGAATCGACAAGAGACCCCACCAACAGTTCTATTCCTCCTCCCTTTCTAAGGAAAGACCCATCTAAGTACCCTTAAAGTCTCTTGTCAACTACTAAAGTAAGTTATCACTGTTGGAGAGTGTACGATGATTCTGTGTAAAGACTTCACATAGAGTACAAAGATTCCTAACGGAATAAAGATGGTCATAGAGAGATTAGAAAGTCTATGACATGTTTTCTTATAAGGTCGTCCTCAGTAAATAAATTTTTTACCCTTACAAGTCAACTGTGACATGAACATTAGTTCGGGACCTTAATAACAACTCTCTACTCCCCGAAAGAGAGTCGAGATGGGTCTGGGTTCGAAGAGACACTGAAACCGGTTTTACGAATCGTGTCTTTTAAGAAAGATTCCAATTTTTATTTGGTTGTTTACATTTGTAGGGACACACTTCAATTGGGTAAATGAGGATCTAAAACAGGAGAAGAGGGGACGGGGTAGGAAACGGTACGAGACTCTTACGTTTCTGGTCTCAGAACAGGAACAGGACCTCCTTCTAGACTCGATGTCCCTCCACTGTTCGGTCTATTGGATTGCGTTCTGACACACCGGACAAGTGTTCGTCTCGTGTCCAATCGGGATCGTCCAAAGGTTCCTCGAGTCTCTCGGATGGAAATTCTTTACATTCATCAAACAAATTCTTGGTTGTGGTCATTGTGAAAGAACTCCCCTCCCTAAAAGAGATGAAGCAAGTATAAGGATCGTCGACACAGTCAAGAAGTGCATGTCAGCCACAAGTTAATTTTTCACAGAACTCACTCATTACTTAATACTTCTTGATTACTATGTCGCACCCACGACACACGAGCGAGTCAACACAGACTGACAACACGGTGGGGTACCTGAGAAGACTGAGTACGTCGAGCGGACCGAGAACACAGGTACCCTAAAAGGTCCGTTCTTATGACCTCACCCAACGGTAAAGGAGGAGGTCCCCTAGAAGGGCTGGGTCCCTAGCTTGGGGGTAGAGGCCGTAGAGGGTGCAACGTCCGTCTAAGAAATGGTGACTCGGTGGTCCCTTATCCCTGTACAGTTTTCCTAGTATATAAATGAAGAGGGAAATTTTAAAGTCAGTCCAGAGTACACTCTTACTCAATTTTTTTTAAAGACCTGAAGTGACCACCGAGTCACCAGTTCTTAGGACGGTTACATCCCCTGTACTAAGCTAGAGACCAGACCTTTCTAAGGTGTACGTTGATTCGGAAACACGGTGTGGATGACTTTGGGTACACGAGATCTCGGGCACCCGTCGTTGTTTCTGGGTCGTGTCGGTTTTGTCGTTTTTATTTACATTTTTTAAAAAATTTTTGAAGGGAACTTTGATATAGGGGGGCAAGAGTACCGAGACAGGGAAGACATTGATCCGAAAATTAAAGTGCATGACAAAAGTAGAGTTTCGGTCAAAAACTGAATAACACTGGTTCAAAGATGGAATGGTACGGAGACTTTAATAAGAACAAAAATGATACTGTAAGGGTCGGACCCTGATTTTCAACCATTCTCACGTATACAAGGATCGAAGCGACTTAGATAGAAACACCTGGGACCTCCTCAGATGAATTGGAGTACTTGGAGAAAGAGATTACGGTCGGGATCCTTAATTGTCTAAATTCCGGTCTAACGTTGTAAATTAGATACCTTAACATAAAAGAGAACCCCAAAAGACTTTCGTTTCCACGAAAGTCTATTAGGGTGAATAACCAGTATATTGTTTCTCATAAGTATTGAATCGACTTTTCTGTGTAAGAAAAAAAATTACCTTCATGACGTAGATAGTGACTTCAATCTCGAGTGGAACCACCCATCAGTCCTAGAACGGACCCTGAAGAGGAACGGTATCGACGAGTCTCCACCAAAAGGTATACTTAGCTCACGGGAGCTCGGGTACGAGACGTTGTTCTCTTCAGTGACGTCAGTCTTCCGGAAGGAACGTGACGTTGACCTCTCATCAGGGGCTAGCGGTGTTGATCTGTTTGGGGTGTGCGTCGTTTCTTCTGGGTCTTATCAGTTTATTTTTTATTTCGATACCAATTTTGTTTTGTGGGGGATCACATTGGATAACTGAAACCCTCCAGTCACATCCAAGTAGTCAACCATTGTTTACTTGGTGAGACTACCCCCTCCGTTATGTATTGCACCCTCATCCCATGTATACTCTCGAAATACGTGAAAGACGAGTTAGAACGGTACTTGGATTTTGACGAGACTTTTTATTTCAGACCGGTTTTCCATACTTGAAGACAATTTTCTATTTATTCACGACCCTGACATAATTGTGTAATTATGTACCACTGTTACCCAGCATAACGACCCGCCATAAGAACTTTCAACGAATCTCTCATCTAGGATTTTCAAGAGTAGTGTTCCTTTTTTTTCCCCAAAAGAGAAAGACCAGAAAATAGATGTACTCTACTTCCTACAGATTTGAATAACACCATTAGTACAGAGTTATGTACAATAGGTCGAGTAATACCACATATGGAATTTGAATATGTCACGACACACACTTAATATAGAGTTATTTTGATTCTCCTTTTTATTTCCGATAATTTTTGTTTCGTTTTGGTTCGGAGTAGAATCAAGATCTGTGTCTGGATCGTTACTTTCTTTCTTATATCCGTGAACACTAAGTCTTCTTTCAGACATGATAAAACGGACCTAAGGAGTCCACAAAGGTACTTCAGACCTTTAGACTATTTCGATTGCCTTCTCCTCCCAGACCACTGGGTAATCGTCCCACTGTCAACTTGTAAACGTACTCAGGTGTCGCCAAATTGAATCAATGTCAAAACTAAGGAAAGTTCAAGGACAATTACGAACAAGAATAAAAGTATTCTTACACACTGAAATCCCGCTCAACTGATCTTATCAAAAATGACGTCATTTCTCAACAACAACCTTCTATACAACAGAGGCAATACTCTGTCTCTTCGAGACCCTCAGATTACATGCCGTACCACTGACACACAACACATGAACTTTGAACACTTCTCTCATCTAGAATTCGAAATAGTAGTGTGTGTAAATTTTTTCTTTCCATTGATACAGTGTATAACCACACTTGGGCTAACACTATTAGTAAAGTGTTTCATCTACACAGTTTAACGGTGTAACAGGTGAAATTTATATATTGTAAAATAAACAGTCAATATGAAGTTATTTCGACTTTTTTGTCAACACCTTTTGGATGAACAGAAGGCGGACAAACGGATGTAGAATTGTGAAATGATGACTGGGGTTTCTACTTTAGGTCAAATTTTTCTTCGTTCTTTTTGACTAGGACCTCTAAAGTAAACGTTTCTGGACAGACACCAAACCATGAAGACCAACCCTATTATAACTTCTTAAACTGTGGGGTCTTGGATGAAGGACCTCAACTTTACAATTCTACTAAAAATAAAATAGAACTCCCTTCAGGACTTTTATCTCGACGAGTTTGAAATTAACACGGTACATCGTTCCTACTTTTAGTGAACTCCAAAATTATTTTTACGTCTAAGACTAAGTTAGTCAGACTCTTTCCCAGATTTTAAGTCGTCAAGATTGTTCGAGGGTTCACAGTCGAGTCAAACAGTGTCTTAATGGAATCTGACCTACCGAATTTGTTGTCTTTAAATAAAAGAGTGTCAAGAATTCCGACTTTCAGACACTCGTTCCATGAGCACACCAGTCTAAGACCACTCCAGAAACCATCTATCCAGACACCATCACTCCAGACCTGAGAAGGACAAGAATATGTCTCTTATTAGAGTGCTACCCCGAAGATGGGAGTTCTGGAGTAGACTTGGGTCAATTGAGATTCCCCGGGGTTGAAGTTTTGGTAGTGTAATCCTCAGTCTCATAGTTGTATATAGTTAAAACCCCTCTTGTGTTAAGTCAGGTGTCACGGTCCACAACAACGACAACAAGACATCTTGTTCTGGGATTTTCTGCGAAACACAAAGATACTGTCGAAGTCCCCGGGTTTATACGGAATGAACTGTGATTCTATCACAGAACTGTGATTCTATCAGGTCCTCTAAACAACTCTAGATTTAAAGTACTTCTTTCTTTCCAGCCCCGAAGGGTCCACCGGGTCGCCGTCCGTCCTAGACGGACGACCACATCCTCTGTGCCTAAACTAGTACCCGGACCCTTCTAGGGTGTACGACAGACCGTTGATTCGGGAGTGGTGTCGATGACTCGGATGTGCACCGTTGATGACTTCGGGAACATAAGGTCTCGAACATGAAGCGTCCTTCTCTTCAGTGGGGTAGTTCTTCGAGAACGGAGTGTTGATCTCTCGTTGGGGGTGACCAGCGTTTCTCTCTTTCGGTCGTGTGTCGTTGCTTCTAGGTCGTGTCCGTTTTTCTTTTATTTATTTTAGATTTTTATTTTCAATTTAAAAAAAATTTTTTAATTTATCGAACCATTTGAGTAATAAAAAATATAATATCTTGACGTGGTAGATGTACCAGACAGTAAAAACCCAGAGAATTTACTGTACAACACCATATCAGAATATACATCTCAAATACGTTTGCTTAAGTTACCTGGTGTATTTACTGGGTCTCTCTGTAAATATTACTGGATGTTTCTCGGTTCGACTAATCTGAAATAGTGATCTCCGGTATCTTTAATTTCCTTGTGAAATGTTATCTTTCATAGACTGGTATTTAAAAACGGTTATACTAGTTATCTTGTCTCCTTTAAGTTCTCAAAATGGTTCACACCTCTCCGGGTCTATTCGAAGGAATCACATAATCATGAAGTTACGAATATAATTAACGATACCACATCAGGGGAAACCCGAAGAGTCCACCGAGTCACCATTACTAAGATGGACAGTCACACCCTCTACGTCCTCAACGACCAAGTTAGGGACCCAACCCTTCTAAGGGACCTCCGCCTTTACCGTCGGGTGAGGTGTAAGAACGTACCTTTTAAGGTACTGTCTCCTCGGACCGACCGATGTCAGGCACCCCAGTGTTTCTCAGTCTGTATTGGCTCGTGAGTGTGTGTTTAGTGTCGGAAGAAGTACCCAGTGTCGGAACAACAACACTTCCCCGAACGTATTGAGTTGTTTCGATACTCGGTACGGTGGGTTCGACCTGCTCAGTATCACTTCTCAAGACTGTTTTGCACCAGGTGATCTGTCCCTTTGTCTTTTGGTGAGGTAATAAGAACGACTATCTTGGACTGCTTGTTATACTTTTCCGTTTTTCTATACTGGGACCTTCTACTCGGGGAGGGGGGTTGGGGTCCAGTCTTCCATCCGTTGTACGATGACCCCTTCTCGCCTCCCGTTAATAATTATTTAGGTCCTTCTTACTTCACCGACCCCGTTTTACCTTTGTAACGAGTCAACATCTACATAGACCACCACTTTCATTTGAGGTTACGACATTTTTTGCTATAACGTATCCTTGGACCTTACAATCCAGGTACTTAGTTCCATTTAAACTACACCAGTTTATCCTCTACCGTTCTCCTTGTAGTTGTAGAATTCTTAGGCACTTGATTTTACCTGTCCTCACCCTCTTAAATCAAGTCTACTGGTAATATAGATGATAACACCCGTTCTGAGGGTATCTTCTTTACCTCACCGGGTATATCAGTCCTCTTCCCAGGTTTTACGTCATGAACCCATTTCAGATTTTTTTGTTGTCTTACTAGACAAAACAAGGTTCCGTCTGGTAAGTTATAGTGTCATTAGGTTCACATACAGGTTGGTGACTACGACTTCTTCGACTGCAACTGACCAAGTTTCTTCTGGATATCCTGAAAGATTTTGATTGTGGTTTTTTACTGCAGGAAAGTAATATCCCCTAACCTTACGTTTTCATCTTTCACTTCCCTTTGTGTCTCATTGTCCGTTCAAACTGAGGCCTCATGTTTGACTTTGTCCCGTTTCCGATTGTCTCAAGACAGTTCTCTCGTGGACCAGTATCGTGAGTGGGAGTAGGTTGTTGGGTTCTCTGAGATGTATACCTGTAGTGGTCTACCAGTTCCCTAAACTAGACCATCTGTCTTACGGACTTCTTGATACCTGTCTCAAAATTTTGTGACATGTCCTCCGTCACTGGTTTTGGTAGAGTTTCTTTTTCTTTAAACGAGTGTGTGGCTCACGTCACGCACGTCACTCTTTAAACGGAGAGTTCTTCCGTTTCACCAACAGACTCCTCCGAAATGTTTCTCGACTCTTTTCTTCGTTTTCCGTTCCCTGTTTCCCTTTCTATATAGGTTGACTTACATCTCAAAGTCTCTTATCGTTCCTCTCTATTCTTTTGGAAGAAGTCACCGGTTACGTATCTTTATCTCCTTTCGTTATCCTACCCTTTCTCTTCTGTTCTTTTAACCCCTATAGTTCCCTTTTAAAGTACATTCCTTCCTGTGTTATTTCCTATATTTACCATTCCTGGATTCGTCTTCGTCCTCTCTAATTCTTCTCCATCGTTCTTATGTGTCTTCTTGATGTGATTTTTCCAGAATTACTGGACCTATTGGTACTACCACACCAGTAAGTGGCTCTCGGCCTGTAATACCTCACACTTCAGTACACCCGGAATCCTTCGTAATGATAATTGTTTCGATCATCTCCACTGTCTTAAGGTCGACTCAATAAATTTTTAGGATTGTCAACTTCACGACGTGAGTCACACACTCGTTTAAACCTTTTGAGTCGTCACCGATGTCCTGACGACGACGACGGAGACGACAACGAAGTAAGTACAGACTGAGACACGCTGGGGTATCTACCGTCGGGTGTTCCGAGGGGGTAGGGACCCTAAGAGGCCCGTTCTTGTGACCTAACCCAACGGTAAAGGAAGAGGTTACGTACTTTCCCTTTTCCCCTTCCCTTCAACGAGTCAACACAGGCTGAGAATCGCTGAGGTACCTGACGTCAGATGATCTGAGGAGGTAGGTACCCTAAAAGGTCCACTCTCATAACCTCACCCAGTGGTCACGGAAGAGTCTGATCTTCCCCAGTCAAAAGTAAGGTTACGGTTTCTTCGTTCATTCCTTCCTTCACAATCAGAGAGTCAACACAGGCTGAGAGACACTAGGGTACCTGACATCGGGCGGTCCGAGGAGACAGGTACCTTAAGAGGTCCGTTCTTATGACCTCACCCTTAGGGAAGAGGTCCCCTAGAAGGACTACGTCCCTAGATTGGGTCTAGAGGGTGTAACGTCCGTCTAAGAAATGACAGACTCGATGTCCCTCCTTGGTACGGTTTCTTACAAGTTTAATGACATGTTGACACGAGTAAAGTGTACGATGGTTCCATTACGAGTTTTTAGGAAGTTCGATCTGAATTCATCATACACTTGGTTCTTAAAGGTCTAATGTTCGACCTAAAGTTTCTCCGTCTCCTTGGTCTCTAGTCTCACGATTGTAAGTGACTTAGTACCTCTTTCGTTCCCTCAAGGTCTTTTTGTAGATTAAGACGAAGCGACTAATCGATTTCGGAAACTGACATAACAATTCAGTGAATCAACATAGATCGAGAAACACTGGGGTACTTGACGTCGTGTGGTCGGAAGGGACAGGAAGTGGTAGAGGGTCTAGAACGAGTTTGAGTACAGGTAACTCAGTCACTACGGTAGGTTGGCAGAGGAGGAGACAACAGGGTAAGAGGAGGACGGTAGTTAGAAAGGGTCGTAGTCCCAGAAAAGACTCAGTCGAGAAACGTAGTCCACCGGTTTCATAACCTCGAAGTCAAAGTCGTAGTCAGGAAGATTACTTATAAGTTCTAACTAAAACAAAATCCTAACTCACCAAACTAGGGGAACGTTAGATTCCCTGAGAGTTCGCAGAAGAAGTTGTGGTGTCAAGTTTTCGTAGTTAAGAAGTCACGAGTTGGAAGAAATACCAGGTTGAAAGTGTAGGTATGTACTGATGACCTTTTTGGTATCGAAACTGATATTTGGTCTGTAAACGACCGTTTCATTATAGAGACGACAAATTATACGAGAGATCTACAGAGTATTGAAAAGAAGGTTCCTCGTTGACAGGAAATTAAAGTACCGAAGTCAGTGGTAGACGTCACTAAGACCTCGGGTTCTTTTATCAGACAGTTACAAAGGTAACAAAGGGGTCGATAAACGGTACTTCACTACCCTGGTCTACAGTACTAGAAGTAAAGAACACCTAGTGTTGTTTGACACCTTTTAAGAATTTCTCTACCCTCATGATCTGGTGAAATGGACAGAGGACTCTTCGGCCATACACTCAGTCCTTCTTTGTCCTGTACCTTGTCGTCTGACTAAGTTTTAACCATTTCCTCGTGTAGTTCCGACATATAACAGTGGGACGAATAAATTGAATTTCCGTCTCATATAGTACACTTTACGACTCCACCTACTTAGTGTTGGACCTTAGTTCTAAGTAAAGTCAAGTCAAGTCAGCGAGTCAACACAGACTGAGAAACGTTGGGGTACTTGACGTCGTGTGGTCCGGAGGGACAGGTAGTGGTTGAGAGCCTTAAGTGAGTCTGAGTACAGGTAGCTCAGTCACTACGGTAGGTCGGTAGAGTAGGAGACAGTAGGGGAAGAGGAGGACGGGGGTTTAGGGAGGGTCGTAGTCTCAGAAAAGGTCACTCAGTTGAGAAACGTACTCCACCGGTTTCATTACCTCAAAGTCGAAATCGTAGTCAGGAAGGTTTCTTGTGGGTCCTGACTAGAGGAAATCTTACCTGAACAACCTAAAGGAACGTCAGGTCCCCTGAGAGTTCTCAGAAGAGGTTGTGGTGTCAAGTTTTCGTAGTCAAGAAGCCACGAGTCGAAAGAAGTGTCAGGGTGAGAGTGTAGGTATGTACTGATGACCTTTTTGGTATCGGACTGATCTGCCTGGAAACAACCGTTTCATTACAGAGACGAAAACTTATATGATAGATCCAACCAGTATTGAAAAGAAGGTTCCTCATTCGTAGAAAATTAAAGTACTGACGTCAGTAGTAGACGTCACTAAAACCTCGGGGGGTTTTATTTCAGACTGTGACAAAGGTGACAAAGGGGTAGATAGAGGTACTTCACTACCCTGGTCTAGGGTACTAGAAGCAAAAGACTTACAGCTCGAAATTCGGTTGAAAAAATGAGAGGAGAAAGTGAAAGTAGTTCTCCGAAAACTCAAGGAGAAGTGAAAGACGGTATTCCCACCACAGTAGACGTATAGACTCAAAAAAATGTAAAGAGGATCGTTAGAACGAAGGTCGAACACAAAGAAGATCGGGTCGTAAAGAGTACTACATAAGACGTATCTTCAATTTATTCGTCCCACTGTTATATGTCAGAACTGTATGAGGAAAAGAATAACTCTTGGTCAGACAACAAGGTACAGGTCAACATTGACAACGAAGGACTGGACGTATATCCACAGAGTTCTCCGTCCAGTCCACCAGACCATAAGGGTAGAGAAAGTCTTAAAAGGTGTCAAACAACACTAGGTGTATCAGTTTCCGAAACCGTACCAGTTATTTCGTCTTTATCTACAAAAGGACCATAAGAGAACGAAAAAGCTACTAGGTCGTCTACAACAGTTAAACTAGAGACCAAGGAGACGGAAAAGATTTTGGTTGAACTTGTAGACCTTCAAGTACCAAGTGCATAACAACTTTGGACCGAACCTCCTAAAACTCGTAATGAAATGATCGCACACTCTACTCACGCTAACACACCATCAAACTCGTAAGAAACCGTAACGGAAAGAAACCCTAACCTTACTTTTGACTGGAAAAGGTCAACTAAGAGGTCCTTAGTTCTAATGGACCTCTTTATAGTTGTTGGAGTCTTTACGTCTACTATGACGAAATTACCGTCTTTTACTTCTCCTTGATTTCTTGAAGAACTACTTCCACATTCTCCTCTCACTTTTTCAACCGAACTTTGAGTTAATTTTTTTTTGGGGTCGATTCCAGTACAGTAGACCAGGGTAGTAAAGTACCGTTTGTCTTCCCCCTTTCTCCTTCGTCACGATCTGAAATAAAAGAACCCGGGGGTTTAGTAACGTATACCACTGACGTCGGAACTTTAATTTTCTGTGAACGAGGAACCTTCCTTTCGATACTGTTTGGTTTCTGTCGGATAAGTTTTCGTCTATATAGTCCCGAAGGAACCACCGAGTCACCATTTCTTAGACGGACGGTCACGTCTTCTGGACTCAAACTAGGGACTAGGTCCTTCTAAGGTGTACGGTACCTCGTTGATTCGGGCATGTGGTGTTGTTAACTCGGAAACAAGATCTCAGGATCTCGGTGTTGATGACGTGAATATACGGTGTTGAAGACTTCGGACGTCACGAGATCTCGGTGTTACTCGTCGGACACGGGACGGGTTGAAGAATGCTGACGATCTCTCATCAGGGACGAACGACGTTGATCTCCTTTCGGGTTCGTGGTCGTTTCTGGACCGTGTCGGTTTTGAATGATCGATTAATTTATTGATTGATATAAATATATGCTATAGTGGGAACAAACCAGAGTCCAGTTTGTTGTCGCTCCTTTGTGTCAGGGTGGGAAGTTGTCTTTTAACCTAATTTCTAAATGACTCGTACCGGGACAGGTAGTCTTGTTCTGGGTCAAAGAGGGTGTCAGTCAGAGAGGGTAGTCCTTCGAAGGTGTTCGGAGAAAGGAATAGGTAGTCTCCCGTCTGTCTTACTTTTGGTGTTAGGGTCTTTTGATTAGTTTGACTAATGTACCTGGTGTCGGAACAGATTGAGTTACTTTGATACTCGGTACGGTACATCCCGGTGAGTTCTACCTACCCAGCACCACCTCTAAAGACTGTTTTACACCAGATAACCTCTTCCCTTACCGTTTGGTGAAGTCATAAGAACGGAACTCTTGGGGTACTTGTCATACTTTTCCGTTTTTCTAAACTGTGACTTTCTCCTTGAGGGGTCCAGCCATCCACGGGTTATACGATGACCTCTAGTCACCTCTTTATTGAGGTCTTTCTTATTTCTCTGTCTCGGTTTGGTTTTTGTTACGGGTCAACACCTACACTGACCACTACCTTCATTTCAGGCTACGACATTTCTTGTTGTAACGTATCCTTGGACCTTACAATCCAGGTACTTAGTTTCATTTAACCTTCACCAGTTTGTCCTCTACCGTTCTCACTTGTAACTGTAAAATACTTAGTCACTTGATTTTACCTGACCTTACCCGTTTAAATTGAGTCTACTGGTAATATAGATTATGGTATCCGTTCTTAGGGAATTTTTTTTACTTCTTCAGGAGTATCAGTTGTTTTCTCGGGTTTTACGTCAAGAACCTATGTTAGAGGTTTTACTGTCTTTCTAGCGACAAGCAAAGGTTCCATTTGGTAACATATAGTGTCATTAGGTTCAGATACGGGACTGGTTATACGATTTCTTCGACTTCAACTTACCAAGATACTTCTGGAAGACCTTGGAAGATCTTGATCGTAGGAGTTTTCTACAGAAAAAGTAATATCCCCTGACCCTACCTTTTCATCCTTCAGTTCTCTATGGACCTCATTGTCTGTTTAAACCGGAACCTCATGTTTTACTTCGTCCCTTTTCCGGATGTCTCAAAACGGTTCTCTTGTGTGACCAGTATTGTTTGTGGGAGAAGGTTGTTACGTTCTCTTCTAAGATGTATACCTGTAGTGGTCTACCAGTTATGGCTTTAGTCTAACTAATATAAGAAACATCGGTTTCTACTTCTTCGAGATATGTCAGTCGTTTCGTTCTGACCCTCGACTGACACCGAGTCTAGTACTTGAGGAATAACATTTTAAGTCCGAATTTATCTTCTTTCATCCCTTTTTGTGATCTAGTAAGTCCATACTGGATTTAGTTTAGGGAATGTTAATATGTCACTTTCACTCTTTAGCTAAGTTCCCTAATTTAGACTATCTGTCTCACGGACTTCTGGATACCTACCTCCAAGTACTGTACCATGTCCTCCGTCCCTAGTTCTGGTAGAGGTCCCTTTTCTTTACGTTTTTCCGTTTTATCAACACACTCCTCCTGAATGTTTATCGACTCTTTTCTTCTCTTCACTTTCCGGTTCCTCTTTTCCTTTCTGTCTAGGTAAACTTACGTCTCAAGGTTTCTTGTCGTTCCTCTCTATTCTTTCTGAAAGAGTCACTGGTTCCGTTTCTTTATCCTCTTTTGATAACATACCCCTTCTGACCTCTAGAGAAGTTCTTTTAATCTCTATGGTTCCCTTATAAAGTACGTTTCTACCCGTGTTATTTCCTGTCTTTACTCTACCCGGATTGTCTTCGTCTTCTATCATTCTTTTCCACCGTTCTTATGTGTCTTCTTGACATGTTTTTTCTAGAAGTACTGGGTCTATTGGTGTTACCACACTAGTGAGTGGATCTCGGTCTGTAGGACCTCACATTTCAGTTTATCCGGAATCCTTCGTAGTGATACTTGTTTCGATCACCTCCACTACCTTAAGGTCGACTCAATAAAGTTTTGGATTTTCTACTACGACACTTTCACGACGTGAGTTATACGGTCGTTTAAACCTTTTGAGTCGTCACCGGTGTCCTGACCTTTTCCAGTCAAAAGTAAGGTTAGGGTTTCTTTCCGTTACGGTTTCTTACAAGTTTGATGGTGTGTTACCGTGAGTAGAGTGTGTGGTCATTTCAGTACGAGTTTTAAGGGGTTCGGTCCGAAGTCGTTATACACTTGACACTTGAAGGTCTACAAGTTCAACCAAAATCTTTTTCATCTCCTTGTTCTCTAGTTTACCGGTTGTAGACGACCTAGTAGTTTTTTCGTTCTCTTATGGTCCTTTTGTAGATAAAGACGAAATAATTGATACGGTTTCGGAAACTGACACACCTAGTTTTATTTGACACCTTTTAAGACTCTCTCTGTCCTTATGGTCTGGTGGACTGGACGGAGAACTCTGTGGATATACGTCCAGTCCTTCGTTGTCAATGTTGACCTGTACCTTGTTGTCTGACCAAGGGTTATCCTTTTCCTCATACAATTCCGACATATAACAGTGGGACGAATAATCTAAAGATACGTCTTATATAGTACTCTTTACGACCCGATCTTCTTTGTGTTCGACCTTCGTTCTAACGACCCTCTTTATAGTTATTCGAGTCTATACGTCTACTGTGGTGGGAATACCGTCTTTCACCTCTCCTTGAGTTTTCGGAGAACTACTTTCACTTTCTCCTCTCACTTTTTCAACCGAATTTCGAGCTGTAAGTCTTTTGTTTCTAGTACCGTAGACCAGGGTAGTGAAGTACCCTTTATCTACCCCTTTGTCACCTTTGTCACAGTCTGAAATAAAACTCCCCGAGGTTTTAGTGACGTCTACCACTGACGTCGGTACTTTAATTTTCTGCGAATGAGGAACCTTCTTTTCAATACTGGTTGGATCTCGTGTAAAATTTTTCGTCTCTGTAATGAAACGGTTGTTTCCAGGTAGATCAGTTCCGATACCAAAAAGGTCGTCAGTACATACCTACACTCTCACCCTGACACTTCTTTCGACTCGCGGTATCTTAACTACGAAAACTTGACACCACAACCTCTTCTGAGAACTCTCAGGGAACCTGACGTTCCTCTAGGTTGGTCAGGTAAGATTTCCTCTAGTCGGGACCCACAAGTAAGCTTCCTGACTACGATTTCGACTTTGAGGTAATGAAACCGGTGGAGTACGTCTCTCAACTGAGTAACCGTTTCTGAGACTACGAACCTTCCTAACCCCCGTCCTCCTCTTCCCCTACTGTCTTCTACTCTACCGACCTACCGTAGTGGCTGAGCTACCTGCACTCAGACTCACTTGAGGCCCTCGACCACTACCTGTCCCTCCGGACCGCCCGTCGTTAAGTACCCCAACATTTCTCAGCCAGTGTTGACTCACTGACTTGACTTGACTTGTACACATATCTTACTTTCATTTGATGGTGGTATATAGTTCTTAACTTATATGGTTATCTACGGAAGAGTTCAAACAAATAGTTTCAGTAACGTTAATGACACTTCAGAAACTCTAGTATTACTAGAACACCAACTACGATACCTTCGAAGAAATACACAGGTCACAAAAGGTGAGTAAATCAGTGAGTTGTTTATAAACAACTCATAGAAGCGACACAGTTCTTGATACGATCCATAACGACTATACCGTTACTTATGATGTCTACACCACAAACAAGTGTCTATAACTGTTGTTTTATCACTTACATTACTTACATTGTTTCCTCATCACCCTGGAATTCCTTGGATTGGTTCTCCTCGGTTGAACCTTCCAAAGGAAACTATTTTTACAGTAAAATCGAGGTACCTTTTTGAAGACGAACTTTTGTTCCTTGTGTTTTCGAAAAACTGGTCCTTCTCGGAGAGAAAGAGAAGTTATTCCTTTGACACAGGTTTATTAACGATTTTTCCCTCACAATTTTAGTACCCTGAAATCCTACAACAGGTATCCAAAGGAACTCTTTACTCCCTCAATAAAATAAGTCCAGTCGTTGTTATTGATTTTATTTTCAAAATTTGTTTATTTAGAAAACAAAATTCTTATTTTATTTCTTCTCTCTCCCATTCTTCTCTTAGTCAAGTCAAGTCAAGTCAAGTCAACGAGTCAGCAGAAACTCTGGGGTACTTAACGTCGTGCGGTCCGGAGGGACAGGTAGTGGTTGAGGGCCTCAAGTGGGTCTGAGCTCAGGTAGCTCAGGCACTACGGTAGGTCGGTAGAGTAAAAGACAGCAGGGGAAGAGGAGGACGGGGGTTAGGGAGGGTCGTAGTCTCAGAAAAGGTTACTCAGTTGAGAAACGTACTCCACCGGTTTCATTACCTCAAAGTCGAAGTCGTAGTAAGGGAGGTTTCTTGTGGGTCCCGACTAGAGGAAATCTTACCTGACCAACCTAGAGGAACGTCAGGTTCCCTGAGAGTTCTCAGAAGAGGTTGTGGTGTCAAGTTTTCGTAGTTAAGAAGCCACGAGTCGAAAGAAGTGTCAGGGTGAGAGTGTAGGTATGTACTGACGACCTTTTTGGTATCGGAACTGATCTACCTGGAAACAACCGTTTCATCAGAGACGAAAACTTATACGATAGATCCAACCAGTATTGAAAAGAAGGTTCCTCATTCGCAGAAAATTAAAGTACCGACGTCAGTGGTAGACGTCACTAAAACCTCGGGGGGTTTTTATTTCAGACTGTGACAAA